>VZTG01005027.1:4799125-4922283 GCA_013397845.1 Melanocharis versteri | reverse complement strand
CGGCCCCGCGCTGACCGGCGCTGCCCGCCGGCCCCTCACGCCTCCCTCGGGCCCGGGCGTCCCCCCCGCTTGCAGGAGGTGAGGCCGGCCCGTGCTGAGGCACCCGCCGCTCCTGAGTGGGGCAGGGCCTGGGGAGGGCCGCGGGCAGGCAGTGCTGGGGGTGGGGGGCAGCGGCCACTCTGCACGTCGCCTTCTCGGGAGCTGGGGTAGAGGCACACGCCGCCGCTGTGGTGTCGCAGGCCCTTGGTGCAGGTGAAGGCGCGCACCTGTCCGCCGTGTTGGTGTCACGGGAGGGGCAGCGGGCTGCAGAGTTTGTGGGGAAAAAGATCCTCTGCCCTCCCAGGTTGGGAATTTACAGGCCAAACGTCTAAGGCATAGTTGTTTTCTCTTTGTGATACTCTGTAGCAGCTGATGATACCAGAAACTGATGACATGGTCTGATTTTAATAACCTAGATTTTAAAACTTAGGTTTTGGTTTTTTCCTCCGAAAGATGATTTGCTTTATTTCCATTACTTACCGAAACAGCAAAATACCAAACGAGTAGAAGAAAAGTATTAAAATAACTACAGCACTAATAGCTTAACACAACAATTGTTTAGGTAAACCATACATCTTGCCTTGTCAGCAGCAATCTGATTTGTAATCCTTCTGTCTTTCACAGTAAAACAGTCCTGAAATATTAATTGTACAGAGTTCATCAACAGACACCCATCATGTCTTGGCTTGCTGATCTCGCCGGAAAGGCAGAGGATCTGCTCAACAGAGTTGATCAAGGAGCTGCGTCGGCTCTGAGCAAAAAAGACACATCAAGCAGTGCAGTTTATGATAATACGAATTTGGACTCTACCAATGAATATTCTGAAGTGCGCCAGCATACTGGAGAACTGAAATACCAGACATCATCCAAAGCAGCCTACATCTCCTCAGCAGCTGAAAATATTAAACACCAAAAGGCCACAATCCTGGCAGGAACAGCAAATGTTAAAGCAGCACGCAGGACATCCTCAGAGGCAGCTTCTCCAGTAGAAAATGCTTCCACACCCAGAGCTGCCTCACATTTTGTGAGAAGAAAAAAGTCGGAACCTGATGATGAGTTGCTATTTGATTTTCTCAACAGTTCAGAGAAAGAACCTAATGGAAGGATAGATTCTAAAAAGGAGAAGAGCAAGGCACCTATTATTCAGAATCACTCTCGGACTTCAAGCATTAGTTCTGTGTCTACCAGTACACAGAGTGCAAAAACTACTGAAGATAATTCCGTCAGGAGCCAAGGCAATGGTAGTTAAATAGTATTGAACCTAGAGATATTTAAAACCGAAGTATGTTTAGGGTAAGGCTAGGTAACGCATTTACTGTCACTTCACGAAACATTTAATGGTGGTAGTATGTCAAATGGGTGAGGTACAGCAGGGCCTTTCACATTTTTTCATCACTGGGGTAATACTAGATATCATGCTAATTTGACAAGCTACATGGTTAACACCTAAATCTTTTCTACTCTGGATCTACCTTGTTGTGACTGCTCACCCTGACCTCTCTGAGCTGTGATCTAACCTTGCATCAGCCCCGTATGTCCCCATGTAGAAGCAACAGGTGCTGCTGTGTTTATTTGGTCACTCGGGCCCTTACCTGTTGTTGCCACGTAGGAGGGTGAGTGACTTTCACCCACGCAGAGATGGTGTTGGCTGTTGCCCAGTGCAGCACGTGAGGTGGGGTGAGGTGTTCCCTGTTCCACCGTGCAGGAGGGGTGAGCTGGCAAACTTGCTTGTCCTGCAGGAAGCTGGATGCGGGCAGGCTGTTGTAGAGCTACGGGCGTGAGAGAGCCAGAGAGATAGAGCCTGTGGGTTTGCCAGGAGTAGTTCATGACGGCAGTCTAAATCCAGAGGCCTGAGTGAGCCTCCATGCCAGACAGTCAGAAGCTGGGGCTGTGCTCAAGTCAACCACACAAAGGAGAATGTGGCTGGGAAGTGTCAGGACCTTGTGTTCTCAGTATCAGACTGTCCAGTCTGTACTCCATCCCTGTTGCTCTGCTACTTTGCTGTTAATTATTTTAGAAAATTGAAGCAAGTGGTTCTGTTATTAATAATGTAGTTAGAATACTTTATCATTTGTTCAGTACTTTGAGCATGTGAAGCATTTTAAATGCCAGTTTTTTACTTACTACATTAAGTATGCTGAAAAGCTTAAGACATAAAAAGGGGTCATTTCCAAAGATGTGAGTATTTTTCTATTTCTGAGTCCATGACTTTTTAGTAAGGTTTACTACTAATAATAAATAATACAGATATGTTCGACCTGGTTCTGTGGCCTTGGTGATTGGTGCTTAAGAAACATTTGTTTTGCTCAGTGTGGCCTGATGAATTTTCTTCTGAGGATTTTTGAGCAGAGTTTGCATTGTGGAGCTGCTAAGTAAGAAAAGATGCAATTACAATATAGGATTTGAACATGCTGTTTTCCAAAGTTGATTGTACAGATATATCTGTGTCATTTAAATATTCAGCACAGAATCTGTTGAAGTAGCATAAGATATATTAGCTATAGAGAAAACCAATTAATATTATACTTTGTATATTGCCATGGTTGTAATCTAATCTGCGCTATAGCTGGCTCATTTCTTGCTTCATTAGCTTCCTTAATCTGTTGAGTTTTCCGTAAAAAGAAATGAGCCTAAATTGTTTCATAAATTGGGAACTGTGTAAATAAATCAAGGGAAAGATAATGACACTTCTTAGAATCACTTAAATCAGAAAAGGGCTTGAGAAAATGTGGAAGAAATCTTCCTGTCACTGCTACCACTTGTGGGTGTGGTGTTGCTCAGAATTAATAGTGTGCCCCAGTTCCCTGGGTGTGAGGTGTTAGGGGCTGTTGCAGTAGTGAGAAGAAAGATGAAGCAGCTTGGTTAGTGATCACAAGAAGAACTAAATAATGTTTTAACAATTTCACTGCAGTCTTGCTTGGAATTAGTTGCAGTCTGGCCCCCCTGGATTTTCAGTAGTTACTCACCTGGGACATACGAAATTCAGCAGTAATACTTTTGGATTGCCTGCTTGTTTGTTCATTGCTTGCTATGTCGTTTTGTCTTAATACTGCTGCAAAGCTTCCGACTATCTGCATGCTGGAATCAAGACTCTTAGAGTGGATCTGTAGCTTTCACAGCATTAATCAAGGATACTGTGTTTGTGCATGATGGGAAAAGGCTGTTGGTTCCTGTTGGTTCCTCCTTCCCTGCAGCGGACTGTTGTTCAGAATACTGCTAGGAGTTCCTTTATTGTTCTCTCTTTTAAAATAAAATTGACATTGGCAAAATCTGAATGGAAACCCAGAATGAGCTTGTACTAAAACTTCTTGCAGTTAGTTGCTATGTATATTTAATGTTTTCTGTTACTCTTCAGCTTCTGAGGACTTCTCTGAGCAGCAAAGTCATAAATAGAGCGTTAATGTTTTGAAATCCTAGAGTTTCCATTTATGTAACAAGAAATTTTATGACTTTTATGTCTTGTCTTGCAGTGTTAGCAAAAACACTGCATGATGCATATAAATAGTTCTGTTTTGTGCAATCCCTTGTGAGAAGCAGCTCCATATTCCATTTCAGCACAAACTATTTTGATTTATTATCACTGGTGTTCCTTAACCATTGATGCAGAGCATGGAACTACTGTTTATAGAAAGGCAGTTTACAAACACATGCGTTCATTCTGAGTTGCATTTCTCTGTACAGAAACTCCAGACAGTTCAGACTCCGGCCTGGGAGCACAAGGGAGCGGCCTGAAGGATTCATCACTAAGTGCAGTAACCAACCCCAGCCTTTCAGCTAATGATGATTCCAAATCACATGAGCTGTCCAATCTTCGCCTGGAGAACCAGCTGCTGCGAAATGAAGTTCAGTCTTTAAATCAAGAAGTGGCTTCGTTAATACAGAGGTCCAAAGAAACACAGGAAGGTACTTCAGCTATAACATTAGCAAAATGCCAGTGAACTAGGAAACAGTGCTCTGTGTATTTATAATAAAAACTGTCCAGGTACATTTGCATGTATGGCTTCTCATGTAATGAGATGGGAGAAATTAAAAGGCTTGTTCAACTACAAAGATAAAACAAGTGTTGATTAAAATGATGTGTCCAAGTTAGTTACAAAGCTTACATCTTAATAAAACACTGGTAGCAAATACTATGTTTAAAATACTTCTCCTGCATTTTAATGGCTATTGCAAACTACTTATTTTTGAATGAGTAAATTAGTTTAAATAGTTCAAACTGACTACTTTCTGGCTGTAGTAGACTATAGTCTCTGATGCCTAGAAACTGACAGTAAAAATATAAAATTAGTATTTTTAATATGACATCACTGGCTTTTTCAAAGCCAAGTGAAATGACAAATATAAAAAATGTGAGTACAAATTAAACAATAAAACAGAGAGCAAACTCCTGCTGTTAGGCATAAAATTGAGGTACCACATTTTTTTCACAGTAACTGCGTAAGCCAGATAATTTTAGTTTCCAGTGAAGTTTAATGTGTGATGTTAGATTAAAAACAGAAGCTTCTAAGTATTCAGGTATTATTCACCACTAGTGTATTTTTCTATTGCTTTTTATGTGGCAATAAACTCAAACTAGAATTAAACTAGATGCTTTATGCAGACATTTTTCTTGGCACAGGGATATTTGACAGTAGGCCATTGCAAGGGGTGGGGCAGGTGAAATCTGTCATCTGCAGTGTGACTCAGAAGGAAATGTCTATTTTGAGATCACCTCCAAAATTTTATGGGTCGTGCTTTGACAGCCAATCTGGCATTTGTTACTTCCCAGTAGCTCATGAATTTTCAGTTTTACTTCAACTTGATCATATTTAATTTTTTTTTTTTTTAGAAATGAGATAGGTGTATCCTGACTGCTTACAAGACCTTGCAATATCTACTTTTGTAAACTTCAAAGAAACTTCTTATTTTGTAGAACTGAACAAATCCCGGGAGAAGGTGGAGAAGTGGAATGTTGACCATTCAAAGAGTGACAGGATGGTTAGAGAACTTCAGGCTCGAGTTGATGATCTGACAGAAGCTGTTGGTGCCAAAGATTCACAGCTAGCTGTGCTGAAAGTACGGTTGCAAGAAGCTGATCAGCTCTTAAGTGCTCGGACAGAAGCTTTGGAAGCACTGCAGAGTGAAAAATCACGGTACTTCGTAATTTCATACCTTGGAATTCTGCAAATAGTAAGAAGTTTGAAAAAAATGTGGCAGATAACTTAGTCTCTTCAAGAATAAAGAATAATAAACTAATGAGGAAAGATTTGAAATACAAGGATTAAAGTTTGCACTAAAACTGCTACATCATAGTTGGCAGTGAGAACAGGGCAAATGAGTATTAAATATGGCATCAGTTGGCATCTGATTATTGAAATCTATTTTGTAGAAAGTATTTATGTTTGTGTCAGAGGCGTGAAGCTGAAGGTCCCAAGAATTTTTTTTTTCTTGAAAAATAGGCATGCTTATCCACAATTACAAAGATTTTTCTGGACTTATCTCTGTGCTGGGATGTGAAATAGCAAGTGGATAATCCAGAATATAGGTCAGGGAGGAGAAGTGTGAGTCATTAACTCCAGGCCTCACACCTGTAATCAGCCATATGCAGTAATCTACTGGGCAAATTTTCAAAGCTGGTCTGGAAGCCAGGAGTTTATATTCTTACGCAAAAAAAACCACACTAGCTTGCTGCTTTTCCAATTAATGTGTGTCTCTATTTCAGGATAATACAGGACCACAGTGAAGGAAGCAGTTTACAAAATCAAGCCCTTCAAACTCTTCAGGAGAGGCTGCGTGATGCAGACTCTGCACTCAAGCGGGAACAAGAAAGTTACAAACAAATGCAGGTTAGACATGAAGAGTAAGGAAGACTTTAAGACTCTTGCTTTTGAGATCAGATCTGTGAGGTTCCATATGCTCTCTCCTCCCTTTGACTTCACTTCCTGTTCAGGCTACGAACTGGAAGGATGTGCTGTCTGCTGCACTAAATACCCTTGAGATGCTAATTTACTTCTTATGTGTTATTTTGAAAGCTTAATGAGTAAAAGTTTTTGAGGATTAATGCTGACAATTTTTATTGGGTTTTTTCATGCTAGCTTTAATGTTAATACATGTTTTAGAAGTAAATCAGTAATCAGTTTAGTTTTCCATGGTGTGTTGTAACACAACTTATTGTTACGCAATTTTAGTGTGAGACCTTAAGATGAAGGATCACTTCTGTGGTAAAGATGTGAATGCATTATTGATAGAGAATGTTTTCTACACTTAATTTGGCCTTTGTTATGTATGATAACATCTCTGAAAATCTTTATCAGTGTCTGTTTTGGGTTTTTTTAAAGTACCTAAAAATATGTTATACTACAATTGAAAATATATTTTGAGTGGCAAGCTTGCTTTTTGTTTGCTAAATAAATGTGAATAATAGGAAGATTGTTATTCCCTCGCTATTTGTGGTAAGGGAAAGAAAAGCATATTCTTACTCAGATTATTTACCACTTGCTTAAGCAAGCAGAATTTCTTTCCACATAGCAGTAATGTGTCTTTAAGTTGGAGGTGGTAGATAGGAGGTGTTGTGCCCTGTGTAGTTGCTTTTAAACTTTCTTTTTTCCTTTCTAGGTTAAAGTTGAGACTGTGTTTAAACACAAAGTATTGTTTCTTTATTGCTAATAGAATGAGTTTGCGGCTCGTCTAAGTAAAGTGGAAGCAGAACGTCAGAACTTGGCGGAAGGGATAACTGTAGCAGAGAGAAAGTATTTAGATGAAAAGAGGCGAGCTGATGAGCTTCAGCAGCAAGTCAAAGTAACTAAAAGCCACCTAGAATCTGCAAAACAGGAACTGACAGACTATAAACAAAAAGCTACTCGCATTCTCCAAGTAAGCATTGTTGTGAAGAAATACAGTGTGATTTGTATGCTTTAACTGTTTTAAGGTGTTATGCTTTAAATAATCTGACTTGTGGGATTTTTTTAATGTGACCTGTAATATGTTCTGGGGCATATCTATAATGATACATATATAGAACAGCTACCAGTCTGCATTTTGTAAACTTAAGTTTATAGATGAAGTTGTGTAATTGAAATGGTAGTTTAGCTCCTGAATCTGAAAAAAAGTCCAAGTGAAGTGTTTCCCTTATTGTTCGTCATCTGTCAGTGTGTTCCACATCCAAGAGTCCAGGTAATTAAGTAGATGAAACCTACAATTTGTATTTCTCTGTTCTGCTTGAGGCTGAAGCATAGCATAGAGTGGATCCTTAATGTGTAACCATAGAATATTTTTCCACGTCCTGAAAGGTTGCTTGTGATCAACATTATATAAACAGTGGCAAAATCTGGTATTTTATGCTGAGTTCTGTGCTGTTTAAATTGTCAAAGATACCATCAGATGTGGTTGGTTTTAGTCTTGTTTATAAATGTTAGCAAAATGTTGAAGATAGAGATCTCTGTTTAGAATAGTTAATTCAGTTGAACGTTCAAGGACAGGTTTTTAATCATCTTGGTAAATATGAAAAGCCTGAAATCGCAAGTCAATGTCGAGGTAACACTAGGCTGACTCTGAATAAAATGGTTTATCCTCTTTCCTGGAAGAGTTATCGCTGTATTTGGTTCTTGATTTTGTTGGCAGGAGAAAAAGGGGGTCAGTTTTGTCTTTAGTGTCTGTTGGTGTGCATCTTGTCTCTTACGGTACCTAGGGGGCCAAAATTGTTATCCATGACCAGTTTAACATTCCAGGCTCTTGTAAAGAACAAAGCTGTACTCTTCCACAGATAACACAGGCTTTCAGTAAGATTAGTCTTATGGCATACAGGAAATCAGAAAAATTATCAATATGGGAGCATTTTCAAATGTGTAGGGTCATATTGGATAAAGGATCAGATAAACCAGTTCTTTATGTCTGTTTGAATTTTAGAGCAAAGTCATTATAGAATATTCTAGTTGAGCACTTGTTCAATACTGCTATAAATAATATATTGACTTATTTTTTCAGTCTAAAGAAAAGTTGATAAACAGCTTAAAAGAAGGCTCTGGTATTGAAGGCCTGGATAGCAATACAGCAAGCACAGTGGAACTGGAGGAACTGAGACATGAGCGAGACACTCAGAGAGAAGAAATACAAAAACTGATGGGGCAGATACAACAGATGAGAACAGAGCTGCAGGTAGCTGTGCCTATGTACACCTGTATTTGCAGTTAGCTACGACAAAGGACTTTTCTCTTGTATACTGTGGGTCTGTTGTTTGTGGTATTTATTACCGTACTTCTCTCTTCCCTCACTACTGTGTACTCCTTTTGAGGGAAGCATTTCTTTCCTGACAAGCATAATGATTTCTCTAGCCATCACCTATATCCTCTTCTGCAAGGGCTGCTAATCCTTGGAGCACTATAATCCAAGTCATCTGCTGGCATAATGGGCTCAACATAGCAGCTGCATGCAAGCCCATTTTACAGAGTTTTAGCCTGTAGAAGCGAAGGCTTTTCATGTTCACAAAATGTGTTTATTTTATTACGATGTTAGTAAAAATATTCTGTATAAAATGACCAAATGTCATTTATCCAATACACCCACACCTTCCTTTTCCTTTGAAGAAATATTGCATCTACTGCTTTTTTTGCTGTTACTATGACAGATTTGCAGTAACATTTGAATGTTAGTGGAATGGTTACATTTTTGTTCATTTCAGGATATGGAGACACAGCAGGTAAGTGAAGCTGAGTCAGTGAGAGAGCAGCTTCAAGACCTACAAGAGCAGATATCAGCACATAAAATGGCCAAGCAAGAGGCGGAAGCTGAAGTAGAACGGCAAAAACAGGTAAGGAATTCTTGAAAGCTGCATCTCTTTTTAGGCCCTGTGTGGTGCCATCAGCGAAGCATGTGGCTTAATAAGAGAATATTTGGATACTTGGGCAGTATTTGATTAATTTTTTGTCTAGTATTCCAAAGAAATCCCCAAAAGCTTGGTGAATGTCACTAGGTCAGGCAAAGTACAGCCAGGACTAAGCAATGGTCAGGGCCTTCTGGGTACTCCTGATGAGCAGAGATCTCGTTGCATAAACAGGACCCTAAGGGAGTGCAGAGAATTGATCAGGATCTTGAATTTTGTTCAGCAGGGAAACAATCAAACAACAGGGGTATAGTAACATTTGTAACATTTTTTATATCAAGAAATCCTAATGCTAAAAGTGGCTACTGTGAAACTTCCTGTGCTCAATTAATACTTAAGTTTAGCTTGTAAAACAATGTCATTGTAGTACCAATTTAGAGGTAATTTATTTAATCCATTTGTTACTCAGTTATGAATCTAATTGTTGTTACTTCTAAACTGCTCTATTAGACAAATTGCTGATAAAATTATGTTAATGAATTCTGTCAGATTGTGTCATCTTTTTGAGCAAATTCTGCCTTGATTTAAGCAGTTTTCTGCTAAAAAGAGGGTGGGGAAAAAAAGGCAAACTCGTATTTCATGTGAACAAACTTATTATTCAGTAGGAATTGGACAAATACTTTGCACCCTGTTAAAAATCTTTGTAAGAAAAAGCTCATGTAAAGAGAATTAATAATGAGGAAAGCACAAGTACTCCATATCTGCTAGGAACAATTTATCTTACAGGATTATCTATCCTTCCAGAAATTACATTTTAATGGGATGCTCGCAGCTTGAACTAATTAAAAGGCAGAAGTCGAGGTCTGCTCTTGATGGGTAGCTGATGTTTATTATGTCAAAACAGATGGTAGATTGTATTTTGTTACTCCTGCCCTTCTAAGGAATATGCTTCAAGTCAATAGAAAGAGTGAGGTGAATTAAAAAAAGCATTATCGGTTATTGCAGAAACGGAGGTCTTCCTTTTGATGACACCCATTTACATGTGCTTTTAACATAATTGCTTGTGTTGATACTTAATATAATTATGGTCAGTTCTGTCTGGGGGTTGCTTTAACTATTGTCATAAGGTTTCTGAAACTGAAGATGGAAAATAAGTAGAAGTGTTATTTTTTTTGTGCATCTGATGGTTCAAAGGGAGTACAGGATTATCTGTTTTCTGTAGCAACTGACAGCTGAAGTGATAGTTATTTGAAGACTGTCTTAATTTAAAAGATAAGCTTGATGGGTCTTTAAGTGGGAGCTAAAATAGCCACTAAATCATGGGAGTAACAAAACTAATGGTTAGATTTACTCTTCAGTAATTTGTTTTTTACTAATATTCCTTTTCCTTTCACATCTGCTATGTTAATTTATCATAAACTGTAGAGGAAGATATATGTCATACAGAATTTTAGATAGATATGCCAAGGGTTTTCAAACATGTTTAAAGAATGGTATTTCGAATTAATGAATTTATTTTAGGACTACAGATACCCCCAAAATATCGTAATTGTTACATTATTGATATAGTTTAGGATAGCACTACAATAAATAGTGAAAGTGTAAGGGAGATAAATTGTGGTTCCAATGAAATTGTGTGACTCGTAGTAAACTCATCTGGATTAATATGTATATTAGGGCAGCCTCCACAAAAGAATTTAATTGGCCTTGTAGGTTGTGTCTTGATACTCAGCTCTCTTTCTCCATAACCCCATCCTAGCCAGACATGTAACTAAGATAATATTATCTTTTTTTTTGTGTTTGATTGCAGCATATTGCTTTCTTGTGTTCTGTTCTGAAACTAGATAACTAGAGTTTGTCTCTCAAAATACATATATGTATAAAATATTTTATGTGTGATTGTGATAAATTTATAGGAACTCCATTATACTGAGGAAGAATTGTATCGAACAAAGAATACTTTGCAAAGCAGAATAAAAGACAGAGAGGAAGAAATTCAGAAGCTCAGAAATCAGGTGTGTATAGAAAATAATTTTATCACCTTCAGTTATGAAAACAGTGATAGGAACTACTCATTTGACTAAACTATCCTGAAAAATCCCATAAGCATTCTACTAGTGAGGTACAGTGTACTTGTTTTCAATGAAGAGTAGAGTTTTAAGAGTAGGGAATACAAGAAGGGAACCATGTAAATAGCCTGTTTTCTAGTTGTATGTGCTTTTATATAAAGGAGTGGGGAAAATCAGCCTCTGTCCCAACGAGACCTGGTGGGGGGTGTTGGATCAACATTCTTCCCTTTGCAAACTAAAAAAACTCATTGGAGTTTGATTAGATCATGATGAATTCTGCCAAGATCCTTGTAACTGTTCAAAGAACCTAAGTTGTGTCCTGCAGACTCAGTGATCCATCTGGCCCTCTGTCCTATCATCTTGGCCAGTGGCAGTAGGGGCCAGCATGTGAGCCTGGCCACTTCCTTCACTCCGTGTGCCTGCTCAGCATCAGCAGCTGGATTAGGGTTGTTAGAGTTTAAGTCTCTACCAGGTTCCACTGCTGTGTTGATGGACCTGTTTCCCTTGTATCAGTCTAATCCCTTTTGGAACCTCCTCATGCTTGTGGGCCTCCACAGTCTCCTTGGGCAGCATGAAGGCATAGGCCTCGTTCTGTTATCTTAGCATAGTGAAAAGCAGGCTGTTTGTGGAGAAATTGGTAGTCTGGAGTCAGGTGTGGTCAGCTGAGCAGTTACAGTGTCAGGATTTGGAAATGGTTGTGTTGTGATACAGATGTCTTGGGCATGTTGGCAGGTGAATTTTCTGGTAGTACTCAGCTTCAGGACTACCTGCACCTACTCAGTTGCAGCCACCTAATTTGTATTTTGGATATCTGTAATTCCTGATGATTCTGGTTTTTCATCAGTGGAGCTACATCTTTGTGGAATACGGTGCCACAAAGTGGCTGAGGTCCAAGACTGTGGTGAATAGATGAGCTATTGCACATGTGGCAGATCTGATGATTCCCATTTGCTTTAAATATTTTCTGCAAATTGAATGACACGATCCGTGTCAAATGCATGATCCATTTGCCGGCCTTGCAGTTTCTATTTGCTAGTACAATCATGTTTTCTGCCTTGGTGCTCCTCAGTTCTTCTGCAACATATCCTGCGTTTTCACCAGTTCATTCAAGTTTTCCTGTAAAATGGCCTTGGATTCTCCCCATTTGTACTGAGCTTTTCCTTCCTTGTTTGAAAACATTTTTACCTACTCACTAAGTTGAAAGTAGGGTAGCCAGGCTGGATTAGCTTGCTATTGATTGCTGTTCAGACTTGTCTCTGAGGCATAGCATCGATTTTGTGATCAAATTTAGGGCTATACAGAAACTTTCATGTGATTATAGGTGGAAAACAGAAAGATACATTTTTACATAGAGTTTCTTGTGTAATGTAAACAGTTAACAACTGTTGAAATTAAGTTTCCTCTTTATTGCACTCACCAGTGATAGTTTTGATGGCACTATCCTGTAAAAATTCTGCAGTGGAGTAGCTTGGTTCTTGAAGGCTTAGGTTATTATAGAGCTTTGTGATATGTCAATTGGTCAGAGTTTGAATTTAGAATGGTTTTTTTTCTTTGCTTTTTTTTAAGCTCACAAACAAGACTCTAAGCAGTAGTAGTCAGACAGAATTAGAAAATCGGCTTCATCAGCTGACAGAAACACTAATTCAGAAGCAAACCATGTTAGAGAGCCTGAGCACAGAGAAAAACTCACTTGTGTACCAACTGGAACGGCTCGAGCAACAGCTGAAGGCTATCCAAGGCACGAGTGCTAATGGACCTTCCATTAACATGGCAGGCATTGATGGTGCTGAAGGTAAATAAGGAAATACAGTACTTAAAACTCTTGTCTTTTCTGCAGTCCAAGCTTTTCTGTTTCCTAATGCCTTTCCCTGAAGGTCTGAGTTTGTAAGGAAAAATAAGTGCTGAAAATAGGCCACTTATGCTAGAGACCTTCTCTACATCAGTCAGTATCGTAAAAATAGTTAATTAGAAGCTTCTTTTTGTGTGTAAATGACCTCAGTAAATTTAATAAAGCCAATTTAATCTTTAATTCTCAATAATATGGCACTATTGGAACAATCCTGTTACAGGTACAAATAAATCTGTATTTTGGGGTTTAAACTGAATATTAGAAGCAGGATCTAAGTATTCTCTTGCAAAAAGGGTTTAGGAGAAGAGTGAAAATTGAATACTTCATTTTGAGAATTGATATGGCTGAAATTAATTTCTTCCTTGCTTTCTGTTTTTCTTGAAAAGCAGCTTAAAACATAATGGTTCTGATGAAGTTGGTTCATCAGTCCTGTATCTCTGGGACAGCCTCAGCAGTTGATCCGTGGTGTTGAGATGTTACTTTTCAAAGTCAAAGTTTGTCATTTTGTATGTATGTTAAGTAACTTCAAAAGCAAGGGACAGTCACCAAGAGGTGTGAAATAACAGTTCAGACTTTTTCTCTGCTTATCAAAGCAGGAGTTGTTTGGAAGTAACTTCAGAAAGCTGAAGTTTAGTAGCACAAAAGTAACATTATCTGAGAATCTTTTTTTTTAAATAAAATTGATACATAGTAAAGATGTAAATAAAGTAAAAAAATTGTTGAATGTACAAGTGAGTGTCAGAACTGCTAATCGAAGTTTCACTGTATGAGAGTAAAATTTGAGAAACTGTGCCAATATCAAGCCCATCATTTTATACCCCTAATAATAGTTATTGTGACATTACAGAATTGAATATCAAGATATCCATTTAGTAAACTAATAAATTTTAAAAAGATACTAAATTGAAGAAACGTTTGACTTGACTGTAAGTTTATTGAGAATCCCGTTCTCAAAACACACTTCTCTGCCCCCAGCGAGATGACACTGCAATCATAATGATCACTATTTTTATATTATTTTTATATATCTTTGTTATATACTGTCAGTTTGTTTTATTCAAGCAATAACTTAGCTAATGGAACTTTTTGCGGTTTTTTCGTTTCAAACAGGTGCTCGTATGCGTAGTGTTCCTGTCCTGTTCAGTGACATGGACACCAGCGTGGCAGGAATGTACGGGAGAGTCCGCAAAGCTGCCAGTACCATAGATCAGTTTAGGTGAGAGTGCCCTAAGGAGGTACATTTGTAATTGCTGACGTCCTTTTACAGTTTTCAAGTGACACACTTTGATGTGTATTGCTTTTATGAAAAGAAAAAGTAAAAATAATGCAGCTAAAGTATGGTGTAAATTACTAAATATTGACCCACTTCACTTGTGCTTTCCTATGATATTAATGTTCTCGAGCTTTTGCAAGTTATTGTCAATTATTTAAACAAAGCTCTTAGAGATTTGGAATGCAAGAGGTTCTCTAAACTATGAAAAAAAAATCTAGCCAAATTCATTACCACCTTCTACATTTTTTACTTTCAGAGGTTTTGACTGTGTCTGTGATAAACACTGTGTGAGTATATTAGTTGGGGTAGTGTCATCTGTATTCTTTTAGTCCTGATGAAGACAAGATTCTGCCTTCTAAGCCAATGCAGCTGTTTACCTTGAAAGATATCTGTTTGAGGAATTAGTAAATGAAAATCATTCTGGATCCAGCAATCGACTTGCTTTGATACCTTTCTGAGAAGTTAGATGAATTGACAGTATTCATAGCAAAGGTCTGCTACAAAACTTGAACCAAATACCAAGAGAAAACAAAATTTGGTGATACTTCTTAGTCCTTTGAAAGCAAGATACCTTGATAGAAAGACCTTTGTGCTTCCATGGTACTTGAATTTCATTGTAAAAGGATTTCTGTGATCGGGAAAAAATTAGGAGGATATGTTTTATGGTCTGAGTTTTCTGACCCCACTTAAATGTTTTGAGTACATGAAGTAAAATTCAAGACAACAACGCCTTGTGTGTATTTGAGTCTATTCAAGACAGAAACAAAGCCATGATGTTTTGAGTTTGTGGTGGCTGGGATGAGAGGAACAGGGATTTTTTGCTTAGTGTTGAATTGTGTGTTTTGTTTTCTCTTGTTACCTGTGTAGCATTCGGCTGGGAATCTTTCTGAGGCGATACCCCATAGCAAGAGTCTTTGTAATCATTTACATGGTGAGTCAGCTTTCTTGAATGCAAGATCTCTATAGCCAGTTTATGTGCCAGTATGTCTTAAATGGCAGTATTGATGTTCAAAAGGCTGTAATTAACAGCTCAATGTGGGTTTTTGGAAAGTGGACCAAATAATACTTATAAAACAGCATTTTGGAGTCATATTGATTGGCACTTTTCAGTTTTTCCCACAAATTTTTAGTATAGCAGTCTTAAAGACACTTATGTAACTACCATTTAAAGGCCTGTGAAAGTAGATTTCTAGTAGTAAAATATGGAATAAGAGTGACTGGTTGCCAAGGTTAACCTGCCATGCCTGTGTGCACTGCATTTAGGAAAATGACATTTTTTAGACCTTTTTTAGTATTTGACACTTCACTTCATTTTTTTCCAGTGGCGAATGATCGTTCTTCAATAGTAGCTGAAAAAGTAGCAAGAAAAGTTTTTCTTGGTAAATCTTGGTAAATAGTAGAAAATTGCTCGCCCACATGGGGCAAAATTGTAAGGCTGGCAGTTGCTAGAAGTTAAATGCCTCTCTTTTCCACTGGAGGGCAGGTGCCTGTCAGCTGCAGGGACCTGTGGAAAGGCAGGCTTTGTGAAAAACACTGAAGACTTCTGCTGCCCAAGCTGCAACCTGAAGGGAAACTTGATGGTGGCTGTGTAGGAGCTTGGCAGTCGGTGGCAGTTACCCCTTTTCAGTTCAAACCTTGACCATGACTAGTGTAACTTGAACTTTTAAAATATTTTTTAAAATAAATGTGGGTTATGTATTCCTTTTTGCACTCCAGGCAGCTTCTATGCTAGTTGGATAATTTCAGCCAAATTTGAATGAGAATTAACATTCCTACAAAATTCATAAAAATGCCTCCAATCAGTGCCTGTGGTAAGGAGAAGGAAAGCAGAACTTGGCTGTTCTACAGTCTGGAGTCAGCCAATAGGCACAAGAGTGAGAAGTGGCTTACCAGTCACTTGAGGCACATCACATATTGTTCTGGCTGGGGACTGGTATCAGAGGGAACAGCTGAAGTCACTGTGGCATGGAGGAAAAGAGAAACCAGACAACACAAATCTGTAGGAAAACAGGCTGCTTTATTTTTGCTGCTTGTGTAAAGTCTTTAGTTTTCTGTAAATAACTTCTTCAGAATCTGATTCAGCATTTCATTGTTCAAATGCCAGTTATTTTTTTAGAAGTATCTGATTAATAGAAAAAAATATTTATTTCTACAAAACAAGTTTTGTTACCTCTCACTGAGAGCTCTCCCATTTACTGCTGCTGTACATGATGATTGTCAGTGCTAAGTTTATTTCTTTTCTTTTCCCAGGCCTTGCTTCATCTTTGGGTTATGATTGTTCTCCTTACCTACACCCCAGAAATGCATCATGACAGTCCCAGTGGCAGGTAGACTGAGGCAGGACCATATGCTGTGCTAATGTAATGTGGACTGGCAATGCCTTTAGAATAATCAGTCCTGAAATATCAGCAAACTTTTCCTCGTGGTGTTTCGGAGGGGTGAAATCCATCATGCCTGATTTATCACTACCTTTCAAATACATGTATAATACTATGTAGCTTTTTCAATTTACCTAAAAGAGCATCACTTACCTGGGGAAATGAAGCTGTTAAGCTAAGCTCTGATTAGCCTTTACATTTTCTGTAGACCCTCTGGTGGTTAGAATGAAAGATAAGGCTTGTTCTGCAGAGAAATGCAAGGATTTCTGAAATTGCAGATGTATCTGGTACAAATTATTTTAGGGCATACTGGATGTGGGCTATGGTCAGGTAATAAACTGTACTTAGCATTTTAAATAAACTTCTTTCTGGTTTCTTTCAGTCTGCTTTTGCACTTCTGTTTTTAACTTTGTACATAATAGGCTTTTCCTTAACATTAACTGGAAAAAGGACAATGGATTGGTGCAATATATTTTTGTAAATAAGTTTAAGAATAAAATATTATGCATTCTTCTTAGCTTTGTACTTCTAGTGCAATAGATGTATCTTTCCTACCAACTGAGTAGTGGGGCTGCCTATTTAAAGGCTGGTATTTTAGCTTTATTAGAGAAAGAGAGATGGTTTTTGAGAAAGAAGGTTTAAACTGTTGAGAAATAATGGTGTTTCTTTTTGCACTTGAAATTTGTATATTTTAACTGCATTTTCTTACACCTCTCTCATTAGTACGTGTCTTAATCAGATCTTACTGAAACATTTATTTTCTAAAGCTTTGGGTACTTAATTAAAACTATTTCTATATGAAATCTATCAAAACATTAAAAATTTCTCATGTCTAAACACTCACCAAATATACTAATAAACAAACCTCATCAAATATTTATAGTAAAACCCAAAATACCAAACCTACTGTAGTAGTTCTGTTGTTGGACTGTGGCATTCTGTAACTATGAATTATCAATAGACAATCATACAAGGTCACTTCCTTTCCTTAAGAAATTTCTTGGTTTTCTGTGTGGTGCTCACAGCTGGGTAATGAAAAGACGACTACAAGCAATTTGTCACTCTTGCTCTTAAGGATGTGGTTCAGTTTTCGTGTGGCTTGAAGACACAGCATTAGGTCCTGCGCATGAAGTCTGTCACGCTGGCTCCGTGGACATGTTACAGTAGACAAATGACTGTATTGCTGCTCTGATTCAGATCTTGCACAGAAAACTGAAATGTTTTGATGAACTGAGTAATAAAAGAGAGCATTTATTGTAACTCGTGTCTGCCCTCTATCACATTTGTTGCGTTTTGCCTGATTCCTGTTGCCTGTTTTCTTTTCAGTGCTGGCACTAAAGCCACTTTTGAACCCCAGGGGGAGCTGATTGGCATGGAAGGAGATCAAGTAGAGGGCTTTTGCACACTCATTTTCTACACACATCCAGTTTTTTTCATTTAAACACTTCCAAAACACTGAATCTTCGGATAATTCAGTATATGGTGACATTTTTGGGGGGAACATTATTAGTGGTATAAACGCCTTACAGCTTTTCTGACATCACAGTAACTGCATATCTATTCTTACTTCCTTTTCTCTTTTGGTTTCCCTTTTATTTTTGTGTGTGTGTGTTTTTAGTTGGTTTATTTGTTTGTGGGGTTCTTTAGTTTGGTTTTTGGGGTATTGGTGGTTTTTTGTTTGGGTTTCTTTTTGTTTAAACAACAACTTTGGAATGCATAGATACTTTCTTTTTGGTGAAACTTACTGAAGCTGTTACAAAACCCTTCATCATAGATTGGTATTCTTTTTTTCAGTATTCCAGACTTTATGGTAGAAGTTTCACCAGGGTAAGCACTAGAAGATTTTTTCTAACTTTTGCCTGTTGCACTAAGCTCTTGTGTTCCGGTATCAGTTTGGGCTTTTGTAGTATTGACCCTGTGATGTCTTAGAGATGAGGATAATGTTTTTGGTGCAGGGCACTTGAATAGCACCAGCCCTGTGTTCTGGACAGTGCTAAACAGTTTCAGAGCTAGACAAGGAATAACTACTCCATAAAGCTTTTGTTCAGACACACTGGAATTTCTGCCCTGCAGTTCATAGCCTGCACAGATGCAGTGCAAGAACATGCAAGACCATGTGTTGGAGTTTCTCTGAAGATAAATGTCACCTTTTGAGTTGAAGGCTAAGATGTTCTTCCTGCCTCCAGTCAGTGGTGTTGGTCCCCAATGTCATCTGTATTTGTGAAGTGAGCCACAGCTACAGGCCAAAGGTGACATAAGGACACCATTCTGACAAGCAGCTCCTCGTGGTGGTGCCTCTCTGTTGGGAGGTTGTCTTGCTGAACAAATGGCTTTGCAGTGAACGACACTCTGGTAGCCTCTCTCTCAAGTGGTGGGAAGATGTTCCAAGTGCCACGTCCCTTCTTGAGGGACTCTCAAACTACTGGGCAGTTAAACTACTTCCACTTCAGAGACCAGAATGTCACTTTAGGGGTTTTGAAAATATTTTGCAAATGCTGACCCTATCTTTCCACACTCTGTAGCCTAGCACCAAAAATAAATGGTTGTCATAACTCACAGAAAACAGGAATCTCGTTTCCCAGCTGCTGTGCTCACTGCCTTGCGAGCACAATGGGCTATTTTGTGGTTGAAAAGTCCAGTTTTATTTCCTTCCTTCCTTCCAGGACCGAAACTGCTCTGGGTACCGAGCATACAGTTAGACAGAATGAAAATGATGAAAAATGAGGAGCAGGGTTGATAGGGAGCCCAGCATTATTTGTTTGTATTTGTTTGCCCCCTCTCCATTTGTGCCTAGTTTCTGGGCTGTGGTCAGAAGGACAGAGTGCATTTTACCACCTTTTGGAAGGAGGTGAGAGCAGCTGTCCCTCCGGGCTGGCTGGCAGCGGTGCAGGGAAAGCAGCTGGCAGACAGACTGAGAGGAGGGTGGAGCTACTCAGGTGGAGGAGGCTGCAAAGGGAGGCGGGGATGGGTAGCGAGAGCAAAACTACTCTCCCTGGTATTTTGCAGCCTAGAAAAGGCTTGTTTCTTTCAGACTCTGCTCATCTTGGTACAGGTTCAATTAGGCAGATGTACGTGGAGACAGATTTGGGTTTCTGTGAAAGAAGGCTTTGTGTGCATCCTCACAAGCCATCATGTGACATCAAACTCTTCTTTGCCACCTTGGTTTGCTGATACCTGATCTGTGCTTTATTTGCTGTGCCAGGTCAGCCATATGTATACTAAGACCCTGTGCAAAGGGAGTGACTTTATTGCTTGGTTGCAGATAACATTAACAAGGGGAAAATCAGACTTGCATGGTAATTAATCGGCTAATTTCTCATCGATACTGCTTTACCAGAGAGAATGGATTTCTCTGCTGACCAACTGCAGCCTGATTATAAGATTTGACATTAATGTGTTGCTAGATATTTAGCTATGAAACTGTAAGAATAATACAAAGAATTCATCAGAATTTCATGTACTTTCATCTGTATGTTATCTTCCTGCCCTACAGCTTGAGTTTGAAAGCCTTGACTTGGAAACAGGCAGACAGATGTCAGCAAACCAGAAATTGTGACAGATGAATAGCAGCTCCCAAAATTATCTGCATTATTCTAACAGGCATCCATGTGAATGCACTCACATAAATAAACTTCTTAGATACACAGTTTCCTTTCAGAAATGCACTCATTAATTTAATCTCTATTTTAGGGTAGTTGATATTGGACTGGTGGCAAAACTGGATTCCACTACTGCATTCCACAAATAGTGGAATGATCTTTTGAGTTCTCCCTACATAATGTTGCTTCCTGGCAATACTGCTTGAATTAAATGCTGTTCATCAAGGAGTTACTGCAACCTGTTTGGAGAAAGTATCTGATACTCCAGGCAGCTCAAGGAACTGGAGGGATCGTGAACCATAGACAGGATCCGAGGCATAAGTGAATCAAGATGTGCAAAAAGGTTGTGCTGAGAACACAGAGACACTTTTTCAAATTGGAGGGGAAAAATCAAAAGTTGCTGATTTATGGTTACAAACCTTTGCGAGTAATGTGGTTATAAGTCTGACAGGTCAAATACCACATAAGAGACTTCGTGTGAGAGAGTAAAAGATAGTAAAAGAGAAGCAATGGCCCTTTTGTGCCATTACTTAGGCATCTCTAGTCAAGAATCAGGAGCATGGATGAGTGTTTTGTCTAGAATTGACCTTTCCTATGCTGAATTTTATTTTTTTCAGACATGTTACACATGCAGGTTTTCATGTTTGCCTGTTCTGTTCAAATCAGGCAAATTACAAAAAAGTATTCTGAGTCCACATTCTTTGAGGAGAAACTGGAGGAGGACACAAGCAGGAGTCCGAGCTCTGTAGCAGCAAACAGATGGGCTCCAGATGTTCTGCAAAATCAAGCATGTATGTTTGGTAAAGGCCTGTGATAAGAAATGGATGTTCTCATTTGCTGAAGTTAGCAAAGCTGAAATTAATCAACTGCAGCAAAATAACTGATAGGGTACAGGGAAGATCTGGGCTTAGTGGAGTGGGATAGAGTGAATGTTGATTTTTTCCTGCAGAAAAGGAGTCTCTTTTGGCATTCATTGTAAAGAGAGACATTATCAAAGACAGCACTTTCTATAGTTTAGTGCTAATATACTTGATGTGTTTTCTCAATAGCTTATAAAAAAATATCACCTCAACACTAGTGTCTTGCAGCAACCTGGAATAGACGTAGTCTGCATGTGAAAACTCAAGCAATAATTGTCCTAAATTGCCCTATTTAAAAAAATTAAGAAGCTTGTTGAAAGCATTTGTGTTGGTATCTTTAGTGACAAGAAAACATGATTCACAATTAGTGTTTAATTTGTAATTAGATAACACATTCTGCTGAATGAGAGATGGGAATGCCAGTTTTCTGCCCAAGCAGGTGGTTAGTTGCTTGACAAGATCCCTGCCCATGAATGCCCCATCTCCACTGCAGCCTTCCAGTTTGCCTGCTGCTGCAACAACTGCGGAGGCTGCACAGCTGCAGCAGATGAAACAAAGAGCAGAAATTAGTGTTTCCCCAGCTGTTCATGCTGATGTTCAAAGCTTGCCTGTACAATAAAGCTGGCTTAGCTTGAATTGCCTGCCAGTGTCTTCCGACTGGATATGCGGATCGAGACTTTCCCAAGTGGGATCTCCTAAAAACATGTTTATGCACCTGAAGGAAGGAGTCTGGGTTTTGTTTTACAAAGCCTTGATTCTTCTGGGCCCTATTATCCTAGTGAACCATGACTTTGGCCTCTGTGGGACACTCAGCTGGCCACAAACGGTTCATACACAAACTTCGGTAGCCCCTGCTTCCCAAAAGCAGCACAAGGTTTGCCTTTGCAGAGCCACGTGTGCCCCCTTCTTCAGGGCTGGTGGGAGGCACCGTGAGCTGCAGCTCCATCGCCCTGGCCCCATGAACTTGGTTTTCCCAGGCTGCTGCCAGTACCCTGCAAGTGACCCCATGTGCAGTCGTGGGGAGGGAGCATCTGCCTCGAGCCAGGCAACAGGATATCAAGGACCAGGACACACCTGGTTCATCCGTGATGCGTGTGGCCATAACACCTCACCTTGACAGGGGTTTCTCACTGCATATGGCGTTTTTGCAGGAAAGCAATAGGGGAAGTTGTCCAAAATTCTGCTTCCAAGCCAACACAGAAGCAAGGCTGCCTGTGGAGAAAGTGGGAGTGATGCTGCTTCTGCCACCAAGCCAGACACAGCTGGGAACTGTTTACAGGCCAAAAATCCTGTGTCTGTCTGTGGGGATCAGGGGGGGAGAAAAGGTCATCCAAGGACTGGGGGCCTGGCTTTGCAGCCAGAACAGACCTTTCCAGAGGCATAAAGCAGAGCGGTGTGATCACCTGTATCAGCTATACATGACTATTTATCATTAATCCAAGGTTACGGAAAGCACTGGTTTGAACTACCTGCACCTGCTGCTTCCCAAGGGTTCACACAGACATCAATTATGCAACAAAAGGCTTTAATAAAAGCGAGCAGTGCAGCTGCTGCTGTGGGGGGCTGTGTCCTCGCTGCCCTGGGCCGTGTACCCAGCCAGCCATGAGGCCCATCACAGCCACCTCCAGGCAAGCGCAGCCCTGCCCCGGCTCTGTCCACCTCCAGCGGGCTGCAGGCAGTGCGATGAGATGGTGCACCTGCTCTGAAACATTCACCTCATCAATTCTTATAGCTGATACTGTATTTATTTACCATTTACTAGTATTTTTACCTGGAACACCGTGTGTTTTGGGGGGAGAAGATCTTGAACCAAATATCGCTGAGGTTGTTTCCTAAAGAGCTTAGCATGAGATGTTGAAATACAGTTCCACTAATTATTTTCCTAAGATAAAACTTACACCCAGAGCTGAGTACTTGATGATGGGTGGGGAGGAGGCTGAAAGAAGGTTGCCTGTGACACGAAGGAAGTTTCTGAGAGGGTCAGGACCAGCTCTCAACAGCACTGTGTTCCAGCAGTTCTAAGTTTCTTTGCCTCAATTACCACTTGGATAGATCAGGTAGTTTCAAGAAACTGGTGCTTTCTCTGACCTCTGGAATTTAGATAAAATACCTGGCTTTAAGTCCTACCATTTTCCTCTCATTTTACTCACAAGTTACCTTGCCTTTAGCTGCAAGGCCCCACAATACTCCAACCTCCTCCCTCATGACAGGAAGATGCAATGCTCCGTTTTGCCTTGATGATGGGTTCGGGTCAGCAGCAGTATGATGCGTTTTCCCCCCTGGACTCTGTGAAGAAAAGCAAGGAGGACGATGTTTACAGCATCCTTGTTGACCTGTGGAAACTGAGTTTCCATCCACCTCGGCTCTGGAAAGAGGAAACCCCTCAGCCATCACAGCAGCCAAACCAACACCAAGGACCTGGTCTAACCTTGAGACCCACTGACCTCGAGTGTGGGAGCTGCTGAAACCCAAGGTGCTTCTAAGCAACAGCTTCCTCTGCACGTCATCCCTCAGGAAGGCCGCACTTTACTTAGTGCTTCAGATATTTCAAGGCACCTTCTGAGTGCCTAAATAGGAATTCTTTTGAGATTTTGGCCTTCCTGGCTAAGTCCAAGTTGGGGTATTCCCTGCAGTAAGGGCTTATGTTTATGAAAAATTATTTTTCAATGCTTGACCATGAAAATGCTCTGGCTAGTGTTGCCTTGATTTCAGTGACTAATACAGTGGTATTAGGAAAGAAATCTGCTGTACTGCAATTTCAGCAGAGCTGAGGTTAGGGGTTGGGTCTGTTGGTTTTCCCTCACTGAGCTGGTATAATATTAGTTCAATGATTTTTTATGGCCTGGAAATGACAGTTTGTCAGAGAATAGACTGTTCTTGTTTGTTTTAACCTGTGACAGATATTGGCAAGATAAGACCCAAGTTTGTGTTTAGGCTGAGGTGTCCTGAGGGGCAGCTGAGGCAGCAGTGGGCAGGATGCGGGTGCAGGGTCCAGGCTGCATCCTCCAGCTGCGACCGCCACCGCACCCTAAGTGTCCTGGCTTACAGTGGAACCACAGGGATAAAACCTCCCCGGGGTGGACTTTCTTAAATGCAGGTGTGCTGAGTCCTAAGGAAACATACTGAAGAGGGATTAAATCGGATCCCCTGTGTCCTAAAGCCGCTCCTGCCTGGAGCTGACGGAGGAGCAGGCGCAAGCCTCGCCACAGTGGCTGCTGCTGCAGAGGGGAGGAGAGGCCTGTCCTTCACAAGGCTTGGAGCTCATCTTTTCCTCCTACTTAGGATCAGATGGGTCTGGCTTTTAACAGCAGGGTAGCCTGCCTAAATCACGGGCTAGTAAATTACATTTTTCTGTCTAGAATGAGGTAAATGTGTATTTTATCTAGGTAATTAATCTGAGGGATAGAGCTAACATGATTATTGTGTTTTCTTTTCCCTCGCTCCTGTCAATATGGCCATGTGGCATTCGTATCTCGGAGCCTTTATTAAACTGGTTTATTTGTAAGCAATCAAACAAGGAAAATTATAAGGACAAGGATGATTTTGTTCAGACTGTCACCTTTATCTAGCACTAACAAGCTAGGAAATGACACTGCCTTTTATTGTCTTCCTATCTCTGTAAACTTGCTTTTATTTTAAAAAAAATAAAGCTCTTAAATAAGCAGAGAGGAACAGGCTTGGAAAATTCTGTGGACTCCAAGGTACTTCTCTGGTTTTCCTCTGCAGGAACAAACACCACCCGTTCCCATTTTCCCACGCGCTGAACCTGTTTATTAATGTGTCAGGAAGCATGACTCAATCTGCAACTTTGTCAAGACTCAGGCAGGAAATTTAGGTGCTTGCATTACTAACTGCTACTGTTTGATAAAACTTTCATCCATAGATTTTGATACTTCGGTGCCTTACCACAGGCTGCTTCTTTGAAAGTAGTGACTAGTAAGATAGTCAAGGTTGTCCTGCTGTTAGAGCCTCCTTGGGAGGGCATTGAGTTATCTGAGAGGAAAATGCTATATGTTACTGGAGGCTAGAAGAAAAGAAGAAGGAGAGTGTTTCACTGCAGCTCTAGCGAGAGTCTCCCATAGGTACCCATCCATAGGTAGCATTTATTCTGTATTCCACATCTCCAATGACCATGCAACAAGACCCTCCCATGTCCCCTTCAGTCAGAGCAGGCCCAGGTATAACCTGAAATGGGTGGCTGGGTCACTGTTTGGTCCCGTCGATGGACAGTGCTGGGGTCAGACCTGGGGACCCGGGCTAGGGGCAGCCTGGCTGGACCCTACCTGTGCCCCACTTTTCACTTGCAGACTGCCTGGCCTCTAGTGCAGCTGCAGCACTGGGACCTGGCCACTCACAATATCCAGTCTCATGGGGTTTTCATAGTGTTTTTCTCCTTGGAATTTTATAGGTTTCTGTATGTGTTTTCCAAAGGCTGAAGCCCAGGCACAGGTCCCAGGTGCCTTGTGGCCAAGAGCCATCTGCACCACTGCAGCGAGCACTGCAACCCAGCAAAGATCTACCAGCTGGGAGACTGGAAAAAGTGTTTTCTTCCAAGATTCAAAGGCTTTAGGATTTGCTCAGCACATTTTTTAGTTTTCCACACAGGTTTAAGTCGCAACTGAAATTGTTGTTAATGTGGGACTTGAGATGTTTTGGAAACCACTCCAGCTGCTCAAAAGTTTAAAATTCATGGTGAGGGAAATTAATTCTATATTTCAATTTCTGAAGGAGAGAAAGAAAATGATGGTATTGGACAGAGCCAGCTGCTTGCCCAGTGTGAGCTAAGTGACCTGGCCCAGCATGGACTGGAGAGCTGGCTGGTCATCTCTGCTTTTCATGAGGGCTGCAGCTTTTAAAAATAATAAAACACAATAAAATAAAATAATAAAATATCATAATCTTGTAAATAACAGCATTTACAGAGCCTCCTTTTGATCTTCTCTTTCACATATGAACATCTTATACAGATACATGCTGATATAAACACGAGCAACCTCAGCAAAAGGGGTGTTAATCTCCACCATCCCAAAGATGGTTCTGTGTTACAGTCATTTTATAAAGCTAATAAAACCAGCACACTTTCATTTATCAGTGCTGCATTAAAACAAGACAGGAACACAGCTGTTCAGATTTCATTCTTACTGTGCATAGTACAGGTATCTTGCACGGATGTCTGCTCTCCTCTGAAGATGAAATTACATTTTTATGTCAAATGCAAAGCAAGAATAACTCCTTTCTGAAATGTCAGTGTTTTTTTATTGAAACTATTCCCCTGAAGGGCTGAAAACCCCAATACAGTGAAGTATCACATTACAGGAGAAAGTGGGACTGACTGTCAGAAATGAATTCCTCTGCTCATCCAGCCTCTGGTCATTGCTGACACGGGGTTGAGCAAGACGGACAAACTCATAAGTCGAATCATCTCTGAAAAAATAACAGCAATAGTGAGTTTAAAAAGTTAAGGAATTACTTAGTGCACAGGAGAGAATCATAGAATATGTTGAAGGTTCTTCAGATCCCGTATTTTTCAGTCTGGAGGAGTGGAAGAAAGAAGAATCAGGCCAGAAAACCAGCTGTATCTTGGGCTGCATCCAAAGCAGCATGGCCAGCAGGTTGAGGGAGAGGATTCTGCCCCTCTGCTCTGCTCTGCTCTGCTCTGCTCTGCTCTGCTCTGCTCTGGTGAGAACCCACCTGGAGTGCTGTGGAGCACAGCACAGGAAAGGCATGGACCTGCTGGAGCTAGTCCAGAGGAGGGCACAGAGATGAACAAAGGGGTGGAACACCTCTCCTATGCAGAAAGATTGAGAGAGTTAGAGTTGTTCAGCCTGGAGAAGAGAAGGCTCCAGGGAGACCTTGTTGCAGCCTTTCAGTAATTGAAGGGGGCTTATAAGAAAGATGGGGACAGACTTTTTGTAGGGCCTTTTGCAACAGGACAAAGGGGAATGTATTTAAACTAAAAGAGGTTAGATTTAAGATTTAGACATAACAAGAAATTTTTTACAATGAGGGTAGTGAAGCCCTGGTAGATGCTCCAACTCTGGAATATTCAGGGTCAGGTTAGATGAAACTCAGAGCAACCTGATCTGGTTGAAGATGTCTGTGCTCGTTGCAAGTAAGTTGGACTAGATGGCCTTTAAAAGTCCCTTCCAACCCAAACTATTCTATGGTTTTGTGGATCTACATTACACAAGGCAGTGGGGTGTGCCTGGTTGCAATCCTAGTGTGACCTGCTCCTCTGCTGGAGGAAGACACAGGTCAGCAGTGTTGGAGCAAGTAGGCTTTGAGGAGGAAGGATAATCCAGAGGCCAAGGTTCGGCCACATGCTCTGGACCTGGGAAGGCTGAGTCCATCCCTGGTTAAACCTGTCTCTCACCTTTGTATCAGCACACTGTAGGCATTTAAGGATATGGACTATCTCTTAAATCTGTTCACCAGACTTTATTCCAAATTTATTCCTTCATGATACAGAAAGCAAACAGTGAACATCTCCTACCTGTCATGATTTTAATCATGTCCCTTTCCTTGAAAATTAACTGTCATCTGTACTGCGGAACCTGAGATTTAACAGTACAAATGAGGCAGAGAGCGGATATGGCTTTATGCTTTTAATAGTCACCTTCATGCAGAATTTCCCAGTAAAAGGTATTTTTGCCTGACCTCTTGATTAGCAGGAAATTATTATACACTTCCAAAGAGATCAGGCTTTCTTTTCTGCTCTCTTTGAGGGATGAGACAGTGGCAGCTGGTATTCTGGAGCACTACTTTCCATAGAAGCTGACTTCTACTGTCCTTCTGAAAGACTGTCAAGCACATGTTATTGCTGATTGCTACTTTCTGTTCTGGTTTCAAATTAAGTCAAAAGTGCTCCATTTGATGCTGGCAGGTGGTTTGTCCTGAATAGGCATGGCTTGCCCAAGCCAGTTTGGAGAACATACATAATTTTTTTAAAAGTTACTGCTCCACTTGAGATTTAATTGTCCCACCAAATCCTGAACCTTGAATCCTCTAGCCCCAGCCATCATACTCCTTACCCTGAATCCTGCCTCTCCAAAACAGTGGTGGAGTAAGCAGCTAGACACTCATCTTTTCATCCACATAAATGAAAAGGAAAGGAGTTATTCAGCTGATACCAGCCACTCACCCTCTTTGATAGCTGACCTTATGATGGTCACCAGTTGCATCGACAGGTAAAGAGGGGGGCACATCTGTGAGAGGAGGATTGCATGGGCTTCCCAGCAGTGGCTCTGACCAAACAGCAGTCACGTATATCTTGCTGCATGTCCACGGTCTGCTGCAAAATTTGCCAGCCATGTGCTGATATTGGCTGTATGACTCCTGGCCTTTCCCCTCCTGGCTCACCAGGCAGCCCTGAAAACATGGGAAAGCAGGGAGCCAACAGCACATATCCCATTAAGTACTTGCTTGTGGCAAACCTCAGGGAACTGCTCTACTCTGCCAGGCTGGAGGAGGCAGAAGGGTGTGGGTGAAGGGTTCAGCCATCAGGCTGTGCTCTCAGGGGACCATAAAATAATGCATTGCACTGGTGACCCACTTCTGACCTTAAGAAGCTGGACATGGGACGCTAACGCAAAGAATAAAACTCACTGCCTTAAGCATGAGCTCATTAGTAACTTGCTGAGAGTTGCTCAGCCACATCCCAAGCAGAGGGCAGTGACCCTACCATGGCTTTGAAGAGACCTGGGTGATTGGCAGCTTGTCTGAAACACTCAAATTTCTCACATTAACCAATACTCCAGGTCTGCCATGCATCAGGTCCCACTCTCACCCAGCAAGGCCACCTCACCAAATTAACACAGCTGCAGGGGTGGGTAAAAACATGGACTTGACATGCCTGCATTACACAAGAGTTCAGTCAGGCCTTGGGAATCACACTCTGGCTAATGTGCCAACATTACCCCTAAAAAGCCAGAGGTCTGAATGTGAGTGAGCAGTTGGGACTGACTCAACCCTTCCCAGAGTATTTTAAGCTATTTTAAACAACTTTTCACTTCTTAGCTGCTGGAGTTCTCATAGGAAAAGCACTCTAACGTAATTCCAACTCTGCAGAAATGTGTCTGAGGTAAATGCTGAGAGGCTCATTGCCCAGGTTGTTAGGGAAAATAGATAATTTTCTAATTTGTGTAGTCCAACTAAAGTGAACAACTATCAGCATTACTGCACCACAGAGGCTCCTGCTCATCTCCTCTGGACTGGTGGCTGACTGTCTCCGCCTAGCACCAGGCATCACAAGTCCTGGCCACAGAGTCCTCAAATGGAGGCATCCAGAATTTAAGCTGATTTTTAAAAAACATTGTTTAAGCTATATTAACCTCTCTGCACCAGGTTCCTTACCTGTTGAAAAGGAGTGTGGTACCAACACATTGATGATGGGGTGCTCTTGCATTTGAACAATATAATGATTCAGTAAGTTCAGAAAAATGGCTTTTTAAATCTCAGGTTGTTTCTGTCAGGGGAGGAACTGAGAGTGGAATTTGGCATTTCTCTGGCATATCCCACTGCTTTGCCAGTACACCCAGTACCCTTCTCCCCACAGCACCAATGAGTCCAAACCAAAGGACAGAGGATTCTCACTGACAGTTCCCAATCCCTTTCTAACAAGTTCTCTGCCCAGCAGCTCCCTTTCCTGACTGATCCTCTAAAGGTCTCCTGCTTAACCTTGCTTTTCTTCCGCAAGAACCAAAGCTCCTTTCTGGCTCAAGCTCTGGGGTTTGCCTCCTTAATGCTTCTGGAGGGGGAGGTGGAATGGGTTAGGGCATGTCCCCAGAGATGTGAGCTGAGAAATGGTCTCAATTACAGCATTTTAGGCATTGTCAGCAGCTACTGCTCTGTTGAAACTACCCAGCGGTGTGCAGAATGACCAGCCTGTCCTTCTGAGCCCTTTAGCAAAGTCAGAGGCAGCTGCATTTCTTATATCTGGATGAGGATGTAGAAGAGGGATGTGAGCTGTAAGGATCTCTTGAATCCCGTAGAGCTGCTAAAACTCTTTACGTTATTTTATAATATTATTGTCAAGATATACATAAATGCCACCAATATCTCCACTAGCACGGATTTTTTTCTGCCTTTCTTGTATATATGATTTCATGTCCAAATACATCATTTATCTGCTGCGCCAGGAAGAATCTTATTCTGATGCTTTTTTCTACTGTGATAGTAATTTGATTTGGGAGTCCTGAATGTTACAAAACCCCCCCAAAACTTCTGCATTTACAAGAACTATGTCACATTTCCAAGGAAATGCTAAGCCCATCTTGAAAGTGATGAACCTCTTTTTTTGAGAATCTCTTGAATTCCGTTCTCACTTGCATTCCCACATTCCTTGGACTGGGTTTGAACCCATCTGTTTGGATCCTCTGACGGCAGCACACACACATATACGAAATTCTGGTGGGATTAATGTTAAAATGTACTTACTTCAATAGATGAGATATCAAAGTATTGACTAGAGGCATGACTCAATGTCACTGTTAATTCATGCAGCTCATTATCCTACTCAATCAGAGTGCTCTCATTCCACTGGGGAATGTTGCTGTAATTAAGATCCTGAAGCTTTTTGAGAAAAAGGAGTAGAGACTAAATAAATTAAAGGAGAGCTGCTCTCACCTTCTGTAAAAGCAGTAGTTGCATTTGAATTTTCTGCCAAGCCAGAAGATTGGTGTTTGACACACGTCACTGGTTGCTTGGAAAGAAGTTATGGATTCAGACCCAGGAGTAAGTGCCAACTTCAGGAGGAAATGACAGTGTGCAGCAGCTGAGGCCTTGAAGCGATGTCTCAAAGACAGACTTTCTTGAGCACTGGGGTTTCTTTCATTTCCTAAAGTTGCTTTGCCTCCTGTGTGTTATGTTCTGATGCACAGTGAGTATGGGGAGAGGATTCACTTACAACAGGGAAAGAGTCTCTGGGCAGGCATTGGGAGCATCCATTTACTGGTGCAGAGTGTGCAAAGGGAAGGAAGGTCTGCTACAAGTGAGTGTGCAGACCAATTTAAAAACCAGTCCATACTGCAGAAGCTTTGTGCTTGAAGTAGGGAGACTGCAGATGCAAGCTGAATCACATGCCTCCAGCATGGTCTTCCAGCCTGCAGAAGGCATTAAATGTGGGAAGTGCATCTGAACCAGCAGAAACTGGCAGAGATAAAATTGATAATGAATGCCCTGTATCCTCTCACTGAGATCCCTCACTATCCCACACCAGCTGGCATATTTGAGTTTCTTCTTGGTGTCCCAAACTGCCCCATTTTTTTAACCTGGATATAGGTTAAGTAAGTAAATATAAAAATACTCAACCCATTAGTCAGAAGAGGAAAAGGCACTTTGCATCTTATTCCTCCTAAGCGCTTTCCTATAACATTTGCTCATTTACTTAGTATTGTATTAACAATCAATCAGATTAACCCTAACCTGAATGTTTCAATAATCTGTGTTTGCATGGTACAGCGAGCAGCTGGAGATGGAGATGAGGGAAAAAGCTGGTTTTTCTTCCCTATCAACACGAGATGTTCAGCATTAAAAAGCAGATATTGAGATCTGGCCAGACAGGGCTGGTATAAGGGTCACACCTTGGCAGGGTCGTCACCCAGCCTGTAGCACTAGCCAGTGACTGATAATCTCCTGATACTATTACAGGCAGTGCCATTATGACTGTCAACTTTAATTAAGCACACTCCCATTTGCTGTTTCCTTCTAAACATCACTCCAGGGCCACAGCTAATTCAGCGTGCAGCCAAGCTTCCCCAGGAGGGGTTTTGCCTTGTTTCCATCAGCCACGGGTGGGGTTAGCCACTGGTGTGCCTGTGGCGAGAAGGCTTTACAGTGCAGGAGGGAGCTCTGGACGCAGTGGATCATCCACTTTCTGCCTTTCTCCAGACTCTCAGCTGCTGACAGTGCTGCTCCAGGGCTCTCAGCTCTCACTGAGGCTCAGAAGCAGAGCCCCCTCCCCTCCTCCAGGCAGGGGGAAGCCATGCAAAGGGGTGCTGGGCCACCGCAAAGCCCCTTCACATAAAACCTTCAAAAAGTCTTCAGTGTTTGGTGTCTTTAAGCCTCGGCCTCCAGTTTATCCTGCAAACATGGATAAGCATTAGGGCACCTCTGTTCTGCAAGGACACTGAGCACAGATACAGCCCTGTGTTTTATTCATTATGAAGGACTGAATCCTATTACATTAAAAATTCAAATATTAAACTGTATTAAATGGACATGTAGGGGATATATGTCTGTATATCAAGATATCCATTTATTCATAGGCTCGGTAGGGTCTTAGATATATGTAAAGATAAAGGGAAATTAAGTTACTCATCCAGTCTCATACAGTAAATTGGTAGCTGAGTCAGGAGAGGTGCTTAGGAGAGGTTATTATTTGCTGTTGGTTACGTGGGGAAGTTTAGACCCTCTGTCCAAGAGTCAGTTTATGTTTGCAAACTATAACAATCTTTCCTGAGGTGTCATTTGTTTAACACTCCAAGAATTCCATTGTCAGCTGCTGAGAAAAAACTATTATGGTTTTTTTTCTATTCTTCCACACAGCTCTATTTTAAATTTATCAAATTACTTTTCCTGCTCTTCCTAGCATGCGAGCCTCACCGACCCTTCCTAAGCGAGCTTGGTCCGGCTCAGATGGGCACCCAGCCCTTGTCACATTCCGAGCACAGCTGGAAGAACATCCAGGGGTGCAGAGTCTGGACCCTCTGGGCACCTTCTCCCCTCACCTCTCACTGCCAGGAGCAGGAGCCAAGTCAGGCTCTTACAGAGCCACTCCCCCCAGCATGAGGTGCACCTGGGACACTTCACCTCTCAAGCCCTGTCGAAGTGTGGGTGTGCTGGACTGCCCAGAGAAACCCGGCGTGTGTTTTGTGCACATCTGACTCATACTCTCAGAGAGGGTTAACAAGGTGTTTTCTGCTCTTCCAAAGAATCAAGGCGTCAAAGAGACAACACTATTTAAAAATTTACGTTCCCGCATCCCAAAGACTGGCCACTGCCCTTCCCTGTCCAGGGTGTGACTTGTTTTTATTTGTGCCATAAAGCTCCTCCATCTCTGACTCCACCCAAAGTCACACTAGGAAATTTGCTCTCAGCATTGGACTAAAAAAGCTGTTTTCTAGAGCAACATGCTCTGATTTGAAGATTGCTAGCCATTAGTGGCTGTATTATCCCTTAGCCAGCTCTTCCTAAACAGCATCCCTGGCAGTGATCTTATCTTACTTGAACACTGAAGTGAGTATTTGTGGAAAATACCCAGGGGGTAGATGAAGGTCATCACTGTCCACTTACTTAATTATGGAGTAACTGCTATAAGAGTGGTAAACAAGTCCATTACAGATGGGGCTAATGGCTTCAACGAAGTTTCACACATCTGTGAGTGGAATGGCAGGGATAACATGGACTTTATGGAAAAACATGAGCTGGACTGACAGCGTAGTCTTCTCCTCATTGAGATCAGGCTTGGATCAGCCTCTGAAGAACCAAGTACTGTGTATGTCTAAAAGCTATTAAGTGGTGCACTGACAACATCTCCTTGTCCCTTGTGGCGTTCCAGTCATTCCACCTGTGGAAGCTGGACAACATCATTCAGGGAAAACACTTTGCTGAAAAAACTTTATCCAGAAATACTGCAGTGCAATCTTGAAATTGGCAATTTAATGTCCATCCCTGGGGCAGCAGAAGTGGGATGATATGGGATTTTGTCCTCCAAAGGCATCTCTAAGAGAGGAAGAGTTGCAGCCCAGAAGTTTGAGGTTCCCATTGTTTAGCCCACTTTTTTTAATGCCATTCATATTTTGCCAACAGAGTGGCTACAGATTGGTGTATCTGAATGTAGAAATAGGATCACCAGAGAACCAGTATGGGTGGAAACCTCCTTCTGTTCCCTCAGCCGTGAGACAAGGACTGGGGTACAAACTCTTCATTTCAGGGAGCTTGTGCAGATTGCCCTGCTCTGTAAAAGCGCAAGGGCATAAATACTGTTGTGTTACACCACTGATGTACAAGAAGTTTTTCCATTTAAGAAAACGCCCCAGAGACATAGAGGCTTTAGAGAAATCAGAAAGGACAAATTCAGAATAATAAATTTAAAATATGACCTGAATCTCTCATTGCACATCATGTGTAGCAAGAGCTCATTTTCTGTTGCTCAAAAATTATAGCTACCTGCAGTGCAGGGATCAGCACAGCAACATAATCTTGAAGATTAAGGAGTGGTTTGTTTTATAGTTCTGTATTTGTAGTTGTGATATTGTGGCTTGAATGAAGCATCCAGGCAACAAGCCAGTCTTCATGATTAGCAATATAATAACAACTGGCTAAACAAATATTTCGCACACACAGATCTAATGAGGCTGGTGCTAGGGAAAATGAGTATTAAAAAGTTAATTAGGATATACTTTTTTAAACACATTATTCCTTAGTGTTGCTGGTGTATCACCTGCAACACGCAGCATGGTTCAGGAAAGGCTGTAGCCAGATATAGATACAGAACATCTGCTGAAGAACAAAGTGTGAGTGAGTGTCCTGCTCAGAGCAGTCACACTGCACCAGAGGGAGGTGGGAGGCAGCAGCAGTAGCCCTGGCTGTATCCTCACATGCAGCACATCTTGCATAAGAGTGTGGAGGTCAATGCAGTCTTTCTCGGGAGCCCAGGGCAGCTCTGGTCATTCCAACTTCTCAAACGAGTTTAATTTTTGGTAGCCCTATTCTAACTCTTCCTCTGAAAGACATGTGGAGAAACACAGTTTGTCTCCCAGAGTATAATTCTAGTACTGGACCACCTCTAACCCTGCCACCTATAGCTGCATGTTAGCCAGGAGACACAAGTACTGCCAGGCACCTGCTCGTCCAAAACATCAGCAGATGTCTCCTCTCTGCTCTTTTGTCACGTGGAAAGGAGCTGCACAGCAACACTCTGCAAAATCCCCATCGTAATAGGCTTTGGTTGTGCTACATGATGTTTAATCAGACATGGGCTGGAATAAGTGCATCAAACTAGTTACTCATCAAGGTGGTTTTTGCCTTAGTTTCTCCAAATCATTTCGTGTGTTTGTTTGACTCTTATGTGTAGGGTGACTACTGAATCTGAAAGGCTTGTTGGGCAAACATGCCCTAATAGAATCTGTACAAACTGCAATAGGTGGACTAAATAAAGAGACTTTGCTCTTGCAAAACAATAAAGTTCTTTGCTCTCCCCAATTAATTTCACAGGTACCCATAAAGCAAAAGGTTTAATTAGACAGTCCTTTATGTTAGTTGATATTTACTGTATATGCAATGAAAAAATAATGAGGGTGGATGAACACTGAAAAGATCCTGCCCTGAGTACTTTATTAGAAACAAAGCAAAAGTGAAGCTACTAGTCTGTATTTATTACTGGTGTAATAAATAAATGAGTCTATAACAACTTTGCACCTGAGCCACGGAGCCTCAAAGCTCTTAATGTGCTCTTAACATTTAAACTTGATTACAAAGGGAGTGGTTGGGATTCAAGTTTCAGCAGCTGTTTCTGCATTTATTTTGATGATTTTGTATGAACAAAAGCTTTTGGTGCAGTTCTCATATGTCTGCTTCAGAAAGATTGCTGACAAACCTGCCCAGCTCTCTGCTTTTTCCCCAAGAAGTGCATCCCAATTTGTGACCAGAGGCACAGGCTCTTGATACGAGAATTCATGAAGGTTTACTAATGAGAAGCGTTGTTAGTTTTAGTTGGAGTGTTTTAGACCAGAGAGACTTTTCTCAGATCTTTAGCTAAGGAAAGATGGAAACCCCAGCCAAATTTTGTGAATTCTCTATCAAATGGCTTCAAAATCCTGGTGACAAAAGCTTGGAGACAGTGTGTGCCCAGAGCTGACAGCTACCTATCCACACCTGCTTCTCACCCAGGGGAACTGCTGGTGTGCCTCTGCCCAGAAACCACAGCAGCTCTCACAGGGCCCCTGCTGACGTGGATGTGCTCAGGAGCCAGGCTGTGGGTCCCAGGGGAGAGCGGGTTTGTTGTACTCACCTGCTAAGTTGTTCTTGCTCCCTCCACAGACATGCCTTGCTTCCACAGCAAGGCAGCTGGAGCCTGCAGAAGCGTTAGAAGCCATACAGGAAGGTGAGAGCCTCCTTGTGATCAGAAACAAAGCTCCCAGAGGGTGCTGTGAACCAGCAGCCTGCAGCATGAGATCCGACTCAGCTCTTGGGTTCCTGGTCATATGATCAGATAAAAAAAGTTTCCTTTTTGCCCGTCATCCACTGACCTTGAGGCATTTTAGGACCTGGAGGAATGATTGTCTAACCAGTGCTTCTTCCCACAGCGATATTCCCTGGACATCTGTCCACCTATACTCACATCTCCCTCTGTGTGTTAAAGAGCAGCAGACCCCTCTATCTCATCTCCTTGTTCTTACATCTTAAATCCAGCTCCTGCTCCCTTTCCAATACAAACGTCATACACGGAGTCTTTCTCTCTCTGCAGGAGCTTCTCCTAATTCATGCAGCAGCCCTATTCCTACTCATATCCACTCCTCCTCCCAGGTTCCAGGTTGCTGGTGGTGCTCTGGAGCTTTAATTCATGACAAACCAGTACCATAAATGCTTGGCACAAAGGCAGCTCAAGCCACCTCTTCTTGTCTCCTTCCTCTCCACCCTGCCCACCACTTCCATGCTATCAGTTATCAGAGTGCCTCGAGACATTTTTGGACTCAGATTGTCTCAGGGTTTTGGTGTTCCACATTTCACCCATATTTGGTTTTGCCCCCCTTTAATTCTACCATGCAGTACAGCAAAACAAATAAAAGTGTGAAATCAGCTTAACCTGTAACAAATAACCTCTGTGGTAGTATTCCTGCCAAGAAATGTAACTCATTGTCAGACCATCTGGTGCTATACCATGCACGGGGAAAAGCTTATTTTTTGAGTCCTGGAGGTGGCTTCTGTTTGACTCCAATGTGCTTGAGTTCCTCCTCCTGATTTAGGCTACTGAGACTGGCACCTTTTTCGGAAGTGGCAAAGTCCAAACCCAGCACTCTCAGGAACCTGGTTTGGAAGATCGCGCCCAGCCTCTGTGTCACAGTTTTAAGCACTCACAGTCATGTTCACAGAATGAGGAAAGCCAAGCTCACTTCTCCCATCCAAGTGCCCTAAAAAGCAGACTAAGAGTACATGTTCCTTTGCACTCATTCCTTCAGGCTCCAATTGCACTAGGGACAGCTCAGGTGAAAGTGAGGCCGGGATACCCATGGCCTCCCTTGGCCAGCAGACCCTCAAGGGGACGGGAGTTATGGCTTTGAAGTCTATCAAACTGAGGGAAGCATTAAACCTTAAAATACTGCTTTCTATTTTCTATGCTGTAAATATTGTCATGGTAGGAAAGAGGCACTGCACTACAACTACCTCACTGGCTCCTGTTTATAACATGAAATTGTGATTCTTGCTCATTCCCTTCTACAAGTAGGCACCTTCCTTGAGGAGATGTTGCAGGGTCTGAGGCTCAAGCAGGTAGAGGATTCTGCTCGTCTTGTGTGAGGTACCCAAGCTGACTCAGGGATGAGTCTCTCCATAAAGCTTCACATGCCCCCCTTAGACACCTAAACTCCACCCCACGCTTTACATCAGGAGCCCACCTTTATCTTCTGGGTTTCGTTTTGGGGCCAGTGTGTAACACAGAGCACTGAGTCATGTACCTCACCTAAAACATGTCTGCATACAGCTCTTGGCCTACAGACAGGGAGATGAGGTGTGTGAGTAGGGGGAGATCCTTAGAGTGTTTGGAGTTTTCCTGACTCATTTGTGTTAATGAAATAATGGGGTATCTATTGCATGGCTTTAACACCACACCTTTCCCAAGTCCTGAGAGGATCTCTGAGGAAGTCATAGGGAAAGGGTTAAAGGCTCTACAAAGAGTTAAAGCAGTCTACAAAGTTGTGTTCTGGAGAGGTGAAGCCCAGCAGAAACGAAAACATCCACTGTCATTTTCTGCTTCAAACTTCCTAAAAACCTTTATCATAACCAGATGCTGAAGACAACTGAAACATACAACAAGAGAATTGAAGCCATGGAATGGAATAAGGAAAGAAGAGCTTAAAGAACATTTAGATTAGTGAGATGTGTTCCAGCCTGCATAACCAGACAAAATCCATCTGTGAGAGCTTAAGGACCATCCAAAGCCATTTCTAAGCTATTAAGAATTGCTTTTGAGTAGCTGGAGAATAAGAGAGGAATAACAGGGGAACACTTAGTAGCTGCATTGCAGGGAAAATCAAGAAATTTAAATATATCTCACTTTAACTCTTGGAAAGATTGCCAGAACCTATTATGAAACCCTCAATTTATTATCAGGTACAGATTAGTCAGTTGATATGAAACACATTGCAGGGATTTGTCAAGAATTAACCACGTCAATTTTTTTTCATTTTTTCCTCTTTGGTGTAGTGGTTAAGGGAAACAGACTTAATTCTAGGAGTTTGGACATTTTCCTGGTGGATATGTTCAGGTGTGCACCAGAGAAACACAGTATAGGCTTGACTGGGAGAACTGAATCCACCTACATGATAAATTGGAAGAGTGAAAGGTGGCTCAAAGCATTGCAAGACCGAGGGAATGTGTGCTCAGCCTATGTCTGACCACTGTGTGGAACAATGGATGATGGGGAAGGGAATGCAGCTAAAAGGTGTCTGAATAAAGCCAAGATGTTAGAGCTTGAAAGACACTGGACGGCAGGGTCATGATTCAAAATTATTTGGATGACTAGGAAAAGTGCTCTGAAATCCTCAAGATGAAATTGGGCAAGTAGAAAAGCAAAGTGCTGCAAGCAGAAAAGGGAAATCAATGCACAGCTACAATGAGGTCCACAAAGAAAATTCAAGGGAAATAGTAGCAAAAACCTGGGGATGAAGAGCTGCTGTGCAGCAATTGCAAAAAATCCAAAAACCAACAAACCAAATTCAAACAAACAAATCAAGAAATGGATCTAAACTATCTGTGAAAACCCTTGATTTGGAAATTAGAACGGTATCTGTACCAGAGGATGAAAATCTGAAACAGCTTTCCAATAGATGCGAATAAGTCAAGAATCCTCATAGGGTTGAAGATGGAAAAGAGCAATTTTTGGCAGGGAGTTATCAGAATTGGTTGCAGGAACATAGGCCCAGTCTGGGTGACCCAGGAGCTTCCTTGCTAATGTCTTTCATTTGCTTCTCTGTAAGACATAGGGGGGTGATGCTGCTTTTGCAAGGCTTCAGCTGGAACTGCTCCTTCAGCCTTGGGAACCCCAATTTGTGGAAGAGAGAAGAGACGGAAAAGACCCAAGACACAGCACCATGAATGAGAAGTTTGGAAAATACCTGAGTGTGAGGAGAGGCTTGGTTAATTTAGAATGGAGAAGGCTGGGGAGCAGGCTGGGGAAATGTGATAGCAATCTTACACAGAAGAGCCACAGAGTGTGGCACCTCCATATCCCATGCTGGACAACCTCGTCTGAAGAAAAGAGCATAGAAATTAGGAGAAAATCGTGGAGTTCAATTTTCAAAATACAAGGATAGCCAAACATTTAGATGAGTTTCTTTAAGTGTAAGACGTCATGTGTCCACCAGCCACTCGGCTGTCAGTGCTGGAAGGTCCCACATTGCCTAATCCACCCTGAAGGCCCAGACAGTGGAATGATCTGCAAGAGGAATGATCTGGGAGTCAGTCTTGTTAAAATCAGAGAGAAGCTGGGTGATACGCACCTGAAACCACGACAGTGTCAATACTGGAGGTCTCAGTGAACTTAGAGTGAATCTTCCATCTTCCTCTGACCCTCACAGCTGTACCAGGTGGTATTTTCTCAAAATTTGTTCCCGCAGAGGTGCGTAGGCAGTAAAAAATCCAATATGATCTCGGTCTCCGGTGGCAATAACATGGTACTGCTTTCACTATTTTCTTTCAGACAGAGTTTGAAAAATTATTATATTAGAAATAATTTTCAGAGACATAGTAACCTTAGTCCTGCCCGGTACCCCAGGGTGTCTTTTTAGTTTTCAGTCCTGAAACAAATTCTTTTAGAAAGGTAATAATTGGCACTGAAATGAGAGAGAAAAAAGGTGATGGGTGTGTGAGAGAGGGCACAGCAGGTGTGCCCGTGAGCACCAGAGTGCTCTGCCATTGCCCTCGATAAATTCCTACATGGGGGCTAACGCCTGGAAGGAGATCGAGGTGCCCAGGATTTAATAGTAAATGACTGTCAAGAGAAAACAATTATTTTATTGTTTGCAAGACTGAAACCACAGTGGATGTTAACACCAGGCTTCAGAGTGTAATGATCTCTGTTCACTCTCCTAATAAATAATTTACTCATTTAGCCTGCCCTGTGAAACAGCTCTGACTGGTTGGATTCCTTGAATGTGCTGATGAATGTTCTCCCAGCTTAATGACTGCCTGTAACCTTGCTGCTCCCTCAACCAGTTGTTTATTACTGCCTGCTTTTTCCCCCTCTAGGAGGTTGTTTACCCAACAACCAGGGCACTGCTACTGGAGCATTTCTAAAAAGATTATTCTGCTAATTATTCAGGTCATTAAATGAAAGGTGAAGCAGGCACCAGCTCTCAGCTTTGAGTTCCCCAATACAAGAATGTTCCTGTTACATAAAAACCTGTATTTTTTAATTCTGCAGCATTTAACCTTTTTGCAGCCTTTGAAGGAAGGTTTCAGCTCCAGTAGATGTGGTTTGTTTGTAAGAAGTAGAATTTTTCTCCTTTTTAATCAAAGATACATTCAATAATCGCTGCATGCTGAAGATATTTCTCCTGCTTTGTTCCACAACAGTTTGTGTCATGAGGGGGAAAAACCAAAAGCAGCTGCCCAGGAAATACCAAACGGGCATCAGCATCATCCACAGGCAGGCACTTCAACTATTCCCTCAAATACCGGCAGGTTTTGCCTGAAAAACATGGGTTTTTCTTCTTCCCTCATTACCTCTGGGGTCTGTGGAAACGGAGACAGGCCAGAAGTCACCTGTTGGTCAAGTAGAGGGTTTTAGAAGGGCTCATCAACTCTCACTCATTGCTCACCACTTCATGGAGAAGGGGGCAAAGTCTCTGCAGTGCAGGGCTCATCTGGAGCTGCTCTGCTTCCTTCACTGGTTGTGGGTTTGCCCACATCTTCAGAGCTGCATTGCAAGCAGCTGCAAACTTTGTTAAAGACAGGATGAGGAAAGGCTGAAACAAGACCCCAAAGCAGGTGCATGTAGATGTGACAGAAGGTGAAACAGCCAGGTTTGCAGGTGAAAACTGGGCTGTTTTGAGTAGCTGGTCAAATGTCACGCCAATGGCAGGGGCCTTCAGAGGGACCTCACTGGCCTGGTGGGTGGAGAAGAAGGTGGCAGATGAGTTTCAGTGGAGATAAAGCAGATGATGCAGCTAGGGGAAAAATAACCTGAACCATGACAAGCACCTGAAAACATCCATGGGAGAGAGCATCTGAGAGGAGAAAACACAAAGGATGGGACACTTCAGTTTAGACAAAAGAAGGTTATGGGGGGATGTGGGTGGGATTCACAAGATCGTGCAGGTGAAGCATAGTGTGAAAGCAGAGCTGATACTCCCCAAATCTTGTGTCACGAGATGTCAGGATCTCTAGGTAACCACTGGGAGACTGCACTAAAACCAGTAAGGGGGATCTCTGCAGCAGGTGTGAGCTCCTGAGCTTGCTGCCATGGGAGTGGCAGAGGCAGACAGGACCAGAAGAGTCAAAAAGGGACTGAGTAAATCCAGAGACAGCAGAATACAGATACCGATATGGCAAAAAGCGAAGGTAATACCAGGAATGTGTCTCCTGCCATCCCTCACCCATCAGCTGAAGAGACATATATGCTGGGGGAGCATAAAGGGCCTGCAGAGACCAGCTGTTTTTCCTGAATAATGTCTAATGCCATTGTGTTTAGCAGTTCCTTTTAAATTACCAGGAGAGCATCCTCCTCCATCCTCCTAGCCTTCCTCCATCACAATCTCTGCAGTCAAGACCTCCACAGTTGGTTTAGCAAAACTCAAGCACCAGGGCTGAGCCCCATGAGAGAAAAATCACATTCCTCAAGACTCAGGTGGTAGGACATTTCTTAGGGACTTCTGTTCTAATTATAAAAACCCCTTCTTTGAGGGAATTGTCAAATTTTTGGTCCTTAGGTACAGCATCCTGTGGAAAGTCCAGCTGAAGTAGCTGCAACAGTCTTATGTGAGTGCCCCCTTCAGCACACGCAGGCCTGCTTATGATGGGAATCAACATGAGGAGAGTCCTCAGGAAGAGATCCTGACATCTGCATGGAGGGATTGAAGTCTCTTCCTAACAAAGGATTTAACCCTGTAGTTCTTTTGCTTAATACAGTTACCGGGTAATTACATCCTTTGCCCAATTTACAAACAAACTCCAAAGGTAAATCCCTTTGGTTTAAAAGCAGTCCATCCTTTCTCCCTTATTTTGATACAAAAATGACTTCAAATATGTATTGCTGGATAAAGTCAAATATAAAATGCTGACTAAAGGAAACTATGTTTATTTAATAAAGCAAGAAGTAGTTCGTTACAAGAAATTAATTACAGAAGAGACGAAGACTCTTGGTAATAAATGTAGGACTACAGCAGACACAGTGGGCTTTCTGATGCTATGAGCTGTCCTACCAAGGAAATGCTGTTTAGAAATGCCAAGAGGGAGTTCCCTGGAGCCTGGGGAGTGTTTGGCTGACTCTGACAGCTCCAGTTGTAAGCACTGCCTAGGATTCAGTTTGCAATGGGGTCATACAGAGAAAAGCTGCGTGCCTTGCTCCACCTACTAGGCAAGGATGAGGTAAAAACCAGCAAGTTTTACTCCATCAGAGGCTTCAGTTCAGGACTGAAAACACGACTCCCACAAAAACAACTTTTGAAAGCTCCTTTGGGAAGATCCCCAGCAGCCAGGTGTCACCCAGAGTTTCTGAGCTCCTTTAGTGGCACAAGCCAGCAGCCGGTGCCCGCGGAGGGCTGACTCTCACAGTGCACTGATGCTGCACAGCCCTGAGTGGTGGCAGGTGCTGCAGCAGCATTTGGACCACTCACACGGTCAGTGGCAGACTCTGGAGTCAAGACCGTGTGCTAGGGCTGTCTGAGGGGACTAGAAAACCCAGGTTTTGTTAACTCTGCTGCTCACAGAACAATTTGTTCACTCAAAATGTGCTGCTGGGAGCGAGTCCCTTCTGGAGAGGCACCAAGGAAAGCACATGACAGTTGTTCTTATCAGCACATCTCTTGCTGTCTGATCTGAGCCTAATGAGACCCAATGCTCTTTAAATCACTCTGTCTTGCCACTAATTCCATTTCCAGCCCTGCAATTGCTAAATATCCCTTCATGCAGATTTTTATTTGCTCCACAGTTACTATGAGGCCAACAACCCCAAATGCAGTTTGCCCAGTCTCTGAGCTGCAGCTTTGCAAATTCACCAATGATGTTTGCAATTAAAGAATGTAAGTTGAAAGCCACTTAACGCCAATAACAGAAGGTAAAAAGCAAGTTATGGCTTCCTAAGGTCTCTCAGCATCTGCAACTCCCTTGTTTGCCAATGGAAGACAAGGGCCAGGATTATAAACTTGCTGCCTCTGATCTGGGAGAAGGGCTTCACCACAGGACCAGGTGTTCCATGACAAAAGCCGGGCCTGCCAGAAGCCCTGTATTTGGGGAAGGGTAGGATCAACTGCACTTTCCATTTTCTAGTTGTTTCAGCCAAGGTTACTGTTTGTAGCTGTAAGAGAGGATTTGGAAAATAACTGTTTGTGTTTAAAAAAGGCCTTGAGGCTATATCCAAAGTAAGAAGACAAGGAACAGCACGCCGAAAAGTAGATGATTTCTGTTTAACTTGTGTATCAGCTGTCTATTAATAATAGCTGCACAGAGAGACGTGGACATAGTTTCCAAGCACACAGAAATCCCCTCTGCCCCTTAAGCTCCATACAAGACAGATGAGATTGTATCCTGAGCACTAATTCAAACCCACAGCCCCAGGGCTTCTCAACTTCAAGTGTCCCCACTTTTTCAGTGCTTTGTTGCTGCCATTGACATTACTGATTCCTTTGGTAGGGTAGTGAGAAAGATGGATCCCTCCCTCTGCACAGCAAAATCCCTTCACTCACTCGGAGGGCCTGGGTACATAGGCACTATGTGCCCCCAGAGCCTCAGACTTACTTTGGAAGAACCTTTCTGCCAGTCCACGTGTAAGTCAGGTATGACGCCTGGGCACAGACTGGGATTTACAATGGACAAACATTCTGTTTCTTCCTTCTCTCTGGTTGGAATGGGATGCTGACAGTCCCTAGAGACTCACCAGCCACCCTGGTTTGGTGACTACTATGGTCTTGTCTCATGGCAACCTCTGCCAACAGCTCCCACTGCCTTTTATTCAGACACCTTTCCCCACACACAGGAACTGTCCCTCTCAACAGAAGGATGCTGACATCCTGACACTTCTAGGAGAGGTTTTTGTACCAAGAGCTAAACGTGATCTGCTGCAGGGATTCCAACCCTTGGAGTAAATCCCGCTGTACCCCGGCCAGTGGCCCCCTGGGAGGCCAAGCCTGCCACTGCAGCCCAGCTTTGAACCCGTGGGGAAACCCAGAGAGCCAGCCCCATGCAGCACTGTGCACTGAACGATACCCAGGGGTAACCAGTGCAGGCAGGAGCACCAGCAGCAACGGCGCCACGGGCTCCCAGTGCCAAGCAGAGTTAACAGAGAGACCAGCAGCCTTACCACCACCCTTTTCCTCCTCACCCTTCAGAGAATCTGGTCGTGATGAGAAACATCTGCAGCTCCTCACCTTTTCAAAGAAGCTGTGCTAATGCAAAGCAGTGCTGCTAGGTCGGTAGAGCATCCCATTGCTGTCCCTTCACCCTGACAGGATTTACACCTGCCCTGAGGCATCTGCCTCCAAACTCCCTGGGTCACTACTGTGCTGGGGAGGTCTTGTGTCCCTCAGCACACTCCAGGCCTTGCATATGGGGTCACAAGGAGTGTGTGCTTCAGTTCATCACCTCAGGGTTCACTCTTGTCCCAAGCAGCTGATTAGCAATTCTGCAGCAGCAAAACTGCACTGCTGCATAAGCCAGGTTTAGATGGTGATCCTTTAAACAGGAATGATCTCTGTCAGAACAGCTTTCTTAAATCCTGAGAGAGATGCTGCTACTTGCACTTAATTGTTTTTCTGTGTATTAGCTATTTAATGGTATTAGCATAATAAGTGCTCCCATTTACAGAGGAAGCGTTTATCTCTATGCCTTCACCAAAAAGTGGGTTTGATTAATTAAAAAAGGAGGACGGATGGGATTGCTGTGAGGATTTGAATGTAAATGCACCAGCAGATGCTTCCTGATCCTCCCAGCAGAGCACATCACTTTTAATAAACTCGGAACAGATGGCTGACTGCGGTGTCAGAGATGATACGTATCAAAGTGCTCTGCGCTCCCCTCCCAGACAACTCTGTCCTCAAGCCTCAAAATCCAGAGGGGTGAATCGTCACCTGCAGCCTGCTGGCAAAGTTCCCTCCACCTCAGGGGTGCTGTGCTTACTCATTGCAGCTGTGGAGTCCTGCCAGGGATGTGCAGGTTTTCTGCTTCATGAGTCCTGTGGCAATGTGATGGAGGCGCTTGCTGGAACACAGAGCCCATAGTTAGATTAATCAGGCTGCACAAGAAGCAGCAAGAGATAATGTACAGCTAGTTAAAAGTTTAAGTGTTCCTCTTTCTCCTCTGTGGGAGCTGAATCCTGCTGACTGCAAACAGGAAAAGCTCCTTTTAGTTCAAAAAGCTGTTGAGCCAAGCCTGTAGGACTGAAGTGACATCTTGCTGAAACATTTGGTATATCAAAATTGCCACTAAAATTCTTTGTGTCATCACTTTATCTCTTGACCAAAAAGACAGGATGGGAATCCCATTTAAAATGGAAAAAATTTAGAAAATGAATGATCAGTGCTTTCTTGGGTCTTTCTTTCCTAGGTCCCTCTACAAAGAGGATTTTGTCCGAAGAGTAAACTGAGGCACTGCACAGTTAAATGTGTTGCAATGGTCATGTGGGAAGGGAATAACAAAGCTGAGCGTAGAAACCAGGTCCCCAAGCTTTTATCACGGGCTGAAACATTTCCCCCAGTTCCTCATGCCCATTACCTAACTGATTGCTGCCTTTGTTAGAGCTGGTTTGAGCCAAGCTATGCAATGAGCTGCCTGACTCCGCACCTATTTGCTGCTGGGTGCTGCTGCCGCCTGAGCTGGCTGCTGGCAGTAAGCGTGGGAGCTGCTGGCTGGCAGGCAGAGAGTGGCAAAGTCTGTGTGACTACTGGGAAGGAAAAATGAGCTGTACGATTCACTAGAAAATAGAAGGCAATTTTCTGAAAGCAGGGAGATGAGTCAAGCAGGTCTTCCCCTGGACTATCACTAGGAAGGCAGAATATTTGCCTTGAGGAACGCTGCTGCTCAGGTGTTTCTGGCAGCTGTTTCAAAGACCATAGAATTAGATTAACAGACTGACTTCTAGGTATCTTTACCGTCTGACGCTCAAGCAATGTAACCAGAGGCAAATGCAGAGCTCATTCCATAAAATAAGTTATGCCTCATGCACAGTGCTGGAGATGGAAAATGTCTGGGATCTTGTGAGCAAAATTTCCAGTATGAAATCCTCGTGGAGATAAGCGCTGGCACTAGGAAGCTGTGTTCTGTGCTTGTAGAAGGAAACCTGGCCTTGGTGCAGCCTAGCAGGAAGACAAGAGGGAATGAAATTCTAAGCAGAAAATGAAGATCGGTGCTGAGACTGCTATTGAAACATCTCTTTTTTTAGCCAAAGCGCAACAGAAAAGCATGTGGATATTCAGCAGAAGGGATGGCAGACTGGCAGTGGAATTTCCTGGAGAGGGTGATAAATCTGCAGTTTAAAAGCCCTGATCCACGTTTCCCTTTACACCGCAAACCTCCAGTGAAGGCTTGGATGAGCTATACTGGGTCTTGGCACCCACTGTTCTGTAGGTTAGAGACAACACCTATGGCAGGCAAGCCTGCAAAGCACAACAGCCTGAGCTGCACATTAAAGCAGATCAAAATTGTCTGGTGTTGGCTGGGATGATCTGAGGACATAGCGCTCAGAGAAAGTGCAGGATGTAGTTGAGCTCTTCAGAATTAAAATCCAGAAACAGGGCTAGGGGTTTTAAAGAAAATTGGATGGATAGGAGAGGGAAGGCAAATAAAACATCAGGCAGGATATTCTGGAGAGGAGAAATGAAAACATAAATAATAAGCATAGTTGAAAGAAACAGAGAGGTTTGAATGGTCTTGTCCAGCATCTCAGTCTGTGTGTATGACACAGTCCTTGACCAGCACGATCCCTGGGTATCACACGACATCCCATAGTGCTGAGGATAACCACCAGCCTGTCCTTCCTATTGCACTTCAATAGACCTCGCCTATAAAACTCTGTGCCCTCTCATTTCTTGTTCAAAAGTAAATTATTATTGTATATTGGAGGAGTAAAATTAAGACAATGGCAATGTGATTGATACGGGGGGGATAAAAAATACTTCATAAAATTTAGTCCCTGGCAGTAAAATGGAGGCTTTGCTGCTGGAGGAGTGCCTGCCTTGGGAAGTTCTTTATTTAAAGCATCTATTTATCACTGTAGCAGGGACCATTGGCTGCAAGCATTCGGTGACTGCAAAACGAACTTTCCCATGAGTACAAACTCATCAATCAGCTCTAATGATCCAAAGAAGTTTCAGATTAACCCATACAAGGAAAACAGTGGTGTCATTCAGGATGTTGACAGGAACAGAAACACCATGGTCAAGGTCACCTCAGTAATATGGAGGAGCTCTGTGTTTTCTTGCAGAAGCACCAACTACGTATCTAAGTATTTTAAACCAAAGCCCACTGCTCCTGCTAAAGCAAAAAAGCCTGTCCCTGGGTCATTCCAAAGTCCATGCGAATCCTACTGAAATCAGGAGTGTATGTGAGCGTTAAGGTTTAAAAAAAAAAGGAGATTAAATGTGACTGTAAGCTTCTCATTATTCACCTGTTGATCTTTGCAATACTAGTCAACATATCCCAAGACTATTTCTGGTGCTAAAGGGATACTTCTAATATGAAAGATGAAAATGAAAATATCAATACCCCTCAAAAGTGGGGAAGCACCTTCTCCTGGTGCATGGAGCAAAGCAAGGCACAGGGTGAGTGTCCGCCTCCGGGCTGAGTAAACACAGCAGCTGGAATATCTGAGCCAAGTCTCCAGCTCACTTTTAATCATGGCCATCATTTCCTCGCTTTGTGGTGGTTTTATTTTACCCCTGAGGGTCTGACTTCTTTAATTAGCTGCTTTTTTTTTTTTTTTTTTTCTACATGGGAGTGATACATAAAGATTTCCTTTTCTCGTCTCTGGCTGAATAGAGGATAATAACTTTGTTAGACAACTGAGTACTCTTTCAATCAAACAATCAAACAGCAATACATTGTCTATGGGGGGATTTCTTTAACCACAGAACACAAGCAGCTGCTGTAATTGTGCTGTTCTTGAGGCCCTCTGCAGGGGCAACCAGGGCTGCTGCTTTTCCTGGGAGAATCTTTGGTGCAGCACAGGAGGGAGTTCTGTGCTTGGATCCCCTATCACAGCATGTATTTCCAATAGGCCCTTCTGCTTACCCACCTCTTCCAATTGAAGAAGCTGCTCTCAGAATATGAAAAATTCATTCCTTAGCCTAAGTCAAGGAATAAACCCCAGATAGTTGATGTTTGGAAGCTATTGCATGTAAAATATTAAAATAAAATATTAAAATAAAATGCAATAAAACTAGAGTGATTGTGATACCCAGAAGTGTGTGAACAAAAGGTCAGGACTGAACTCCCAATTCTCTTTGTGGCTATTGTACAATGTGTACTTGCTGTTTATAAAGGGTTAATAAAGCATCAATAGATGCAACAATCATTTTAAAAACATGAGTAGCCTGTGATCCAGATGGCTATAAACATACCAGTTGATGGTGGTAGAGATGGGCTTCAGCACAGTAATAAATAGGGCTGATCAAAATATGGAAAAGTGTTTCTGCAAAGTATTTAAATTAACCAGAGTTGCTTCAGTTCAAAGGGTCTGAAAAATTCATCCTAATATTAAAAAAAAGTTTGACAAGAAATATCCCATTTAATTTCTACTTTCATGTATTAAAAACACAGTCAAAATACATGTTGACAATTTGTATAATCATCAAAACCTATGTAAAATATGCTGCTAGTCAACTTCCAAGGAGGGAGCTGCATTGCTTTCTGAGGCACTAATCCTGCAGAGAGTTTCAACAAAAATTATTTGGGACGCGTATTTCATTGTTAGGCTTGCACCTGTTTCTCCACATTTCACAAGAAAATTCAAAGCAAGTGAGAACTGCATTACTGGACCTCTAAAAACACGAGGAACACCTGTATGACTCGGTACCAAGTAAATCAAGTTAAAAAGGAGCAGGTGGTGTCTGGAAGCCAAGGAATATCCTTGCAGAGGGGGCCAGAAGTGCTTACCTTAAGAGGTCACCTCTTGCAGGAGCTCAGAAGAGCACCAATACATGGCTCCCCCGTCCTTGCACAATCAGAAGTTACGGCTGCGCTTGAGCTGCTGAGGACAGAGGTGATGCAAAGCCAGTGTAGGAAACAGGAGAGTCACTGCTCCACTTGGGTCACAACAACCCCACAGAGCATGACAGGCCGGGGGCAGAGTGTCTGGAAAGCTGCCTGGTGGAAAAGGACCTGGGGGTGCCGCTTGGCAGCTGCCTGAACATGAGCCAGCAGTGCCCAGGTGGCCAAGCAGGCCAATGGCATCCTGGCCTGTGTCAGCAATGGTGTGGCCAGCAGGACAGGGGCAGAGATTGTCCCTCTGTACATGCAGAATTCAAATTGGTTTCCTGTCTTTACTTTTGTTGATGAACAACATAGACTCATGTCTTTTTTTTTTTTTGAAGACTTTCTCTGAGCAGCTGTTCTTCCCTCTTATTGCTGTTAACCTCACTTATTACCTTTACTCCTTGCCTAAATACACTTAAATTATACCCTTGCCTCTGGGAAATGCATCCCAGCCTCAGGGAAGGAAGCCACGTCTAGAATTGAACCCAAAACCCACAGGAAAGGGTAAAAGTCCTTCTATTCATCTATGTTTGGGTTTCAGGCTCTCAATGAACAATTTGCTTAGAAATGCAAATTGCACATTATTTCCTTACACTTCCAGTTTCTCACTATGTGAATCTGTCAAGCAGCTGCAACGTTCTCCTCAGTACAGAAAGTCACGTACTCACTGCAGCTTTAAACACAAAGTGAACATAGTACCCAGTTATCTTCTCTGCCTGGGGGAAACCCTTCCATTTCTGCTCCTTTGGAATTACACATGACAACAGTTGCCTCCTACATGGCATGGAACACATGGATTTCGCAAGGATTTCACCATGTTTCTGGTTATCTAGCTGCCTCCATCAAACAAAAAGCTGTTGAGAGCCAGCAGATAATGTTTCAGTAAAAACACTAAAAAAACCAGAAGGAGAAACATGGTCTGATTTTTTTCCTGTTGGTTTGGGTTTTTTTAATCCCCAGCAAAGTAAAAAGTGTGGTTTGTCCCGAAACATTCTCCGAAGCACTCAGTAGCAGAGACTGAGTCTGAACTTAGCTGAATACAAATGGAGAGGAGATCTCTGCAAGGTCAGTGGTGGTCAGTGACCCAAACGCTTTCCTCTAAACAGAGCAAACTGGGAGCTGCGGGACTTCTTCAGGATCCCCCAAATTTTCTTTGGGCTCATCCTTCAGTGTGGAGGAATCTGTCTGAACTATTTTACCTGCAGAGCATATAGATGAGGTGGGCTCAGCACTTTGCTGCATTTGAAGGTGCCTCGTGCTGCTGTCCCCTTGCCCTGCAGAAAGTAATGGCTGCTCCCCAAGGACAGGCACTGCAAACCCCACTCTCCTGTGAAGAAAAAGCATTGGTCAGGTAAGAAACCCGAGCTCCTGCAGGCTGAAAAAAAGCCCAGTAACAGTAATTTAAGATTCTGTGGCTGTTCCTCAAGCTGCTCTGTGCTGATGCTCTCAAGCAATTTAATACCTGAAAGGCTACCTCCTCCTGTTCCTTGCTTAGTATAGAAGGAAAAGGCTTGCTGTGCCTGTAAAGAGAACATTCATTAACTAGCATTAACATGCAATTTGATGTTCGGAAACTGCCTTATCAACAGAACATCTGAGGTAGGAGCCATCTGCACTGCACAGGCTGCCCAAAGCTCTGCTCAGGCTGTGCAGAGAACAGCCTGACCCCAACCAGGGTGAGAGGATGGAGGGAAGGGACCCAGGTGCCAACTGAGACCAACAGAGTGGGAATTTTTTTCTTTGCTTTGTTCAGACTGAGTCATTTCCCTGATACATGCTGGGGCAAATCTTTATGACTGACTTCCTGCTGGAGCGTGTCTAAACCCTTCAGAAATCCTCCCTGTCCCCTCCATAATATCTGTTATATGAGGGAATAATAGATCTTCAAGGATACTGACTCCTGAGACATCTATGTATGGCCATTCCTAAAATGAAAAACAGTTTTCTTTAGGTATCCCCAGAAAGTTTCTGGGTCACTGAGTGAAGACTAAAAATATTCTAGTGAGAGTGCTCTAGTGAGAGCAGGATACCCCAGGATCTCTTTGCATTATGTTATAGGTAATTATATGCTGTAGGTAATTAACCTGTGGGACTCGCTGGCTAGTAGCCAGGTTTAAAGGAGCCTCATGAGAACCAGATGACTGAAATTGTTTCTCCTGGAAGGCACATGAGTAAGAGAGAAATGTGAATATCATGAAAGCCTCACTGGACTAGGGAAGAGAAAGAGTTTTTGTCTTTCCCAGATTTTAGAATAGAATAAGAGGTAATTTAAAAATAACAGATGAGATATTTTTGCTGTGTTTAAGCAAGCTGGGGCATTTAATGCAATAAAGCTGAGGAAGGTACCAAATCTGAGGAAAGAGTCTCAGAGGGACAATCAAACTAGTTACTTCTAATTAACACTAAAACATTGTGGAGCACTGTAAAATAAGTATCAGGGCTGGTGCCCAGTTTTTGGGAGTCTTGGAAGCTGGGATTCAGCCTAGCACACAGGCAGGAAGAGGCCCTAGTCCCACCCCAGCCCTTGTCCCTGCCCCTGTGGAAGGGCCCAGGGTCCCCAGCCCCCTGCTCCAACTCAAAATAGCAACTGTTATGTCCCTGTGCTCCATATCTCCAGGTAGATGGTTCCAGGGAGGTGCTATTACCACTGTTTGAAGATCAATAATCTTGTGGGGACAGCAGTGCCCTGAAAATCCTTAAGTCTGGCTTTTGGGGACAGAGATGTGTCAGGAGTACATGCATGAATCCTCACACCTTTCCTTCATCCTTCTGAGTGAGTTGCAGGGAAGCAGGCTCTGTGTTCAGCTGTCCTTTCATCTCTTTAAGTGCATTGTTTCCAATGTGAGCAAAGGTAGATCAAAGAAAGCATCCAGAATGGAAATTGTTCATGTGTTTCATGATTCTAAACCTTGTTGTTAGGGGGGAAAAAAGGGTTCTAATTGCAAATTGCTTTTTAATTAGGGATTATGTAATTTCATCTCCATGAATTGGAAAACTTAGCACAAGTGCATCTAACTAACATCTCAAAATAGCCCCTTACCATGCTCACAGCGTTTGAACTCTGGCCTTACGGGCAGCCCAGGAGACCCACGTACCCCTGTGGCCCACTGAGTTTTCACTGAGCAACTGGCCCGGATTGGACAGACAGATTGGGTATATAAAGGAAGAGGAATAAAAGTGATCTCTACAAAATATACCAGGCAGTCACTTAATGTTCAGAATCTGGGCTGGGGCTGCTGCTGACTGAGGATCCGTGTGTTGGCTGTGAGCTGCTGGCGGAGTCGAGGCTGCCTGATAGGCTTATGGACCTCCCGGAGCAGGAGTGCTGCTCCACAGACCTTAGTCACTCTTGTCACTACTTTTTTGCCTTAACTCTCATGAACCCTGTTAGTGCCTGCAGGTCAGTAAACAGGACTGCCTGTCTTTAGCTTCAGACCTAAGTAAGCAATACTAATTGTGTTCTCATTAACTTGTTTAAGACCAGTCTAGAACTTACAGAATTGTTTTATCTTACTGAATATGTACATCAGCATCACTTTGCTGTCACAAGTCAAATAAAACCATAGCCATAGGAACAATCAGTCATTTCCAGAGCAGGCTGTTTGAGATCACTGTTCAGGAAGAACCTCTGCCTCCACATCTTTTGTTGCAGATTCTGTGGGGCTCACGGGAATCAATGAAGGTTTTCTGTAACTGCCAGGTAAACTGACCATGGCATTGGAGGGGTAGGACATTTTCCAGATTGGTGTTTGAATAACATTTAGAACAATTATGTTGAGATCCAAGCTATTTGTGAGGGTGTCCAGATGGTATTCTGTGATCACTACAGAGAAGTCTCTTCTTCCAACAGGGAACATACTCCATCTGCCCCAGTGAGAGCTGTGCATGCCAGGCAAGGATGAAAATGGATAGGCAGAGCTAGCTACTGTCAGGTTTGGCACAACGATGGGCTTTTTTATGGGGTGTAAGTAAACGTTTCAACAGGAAAATCAATTAATTTCAGGTTGGTGCAAGGACAGCCTAGACTAAGAAAATCAAAGCAAGTCAACATCATTTTGCCTCTGACCTGAAAAAGAAGAGAGGGCTGCCTTTGAGCAGCACAGATGAGTATTCACAGCAGCAATCTGAGCTTTGAAGCTTATTTCTATTTACAGGCAGACAAGCAAGGCTTGTATGAGGGAACTGAGAGGCGAGTGTGACTGACTAAAAGGCGGGAAAGAAGAAAAGGTGTGATGTGGGGGTTTTAATAGACTTTGCTAGTAATTTGGCAATGAGCTTACATTCAAGTTTTTCAGTCAGGTAGTTATCAATTGATTTCATATACAAGAAGGTAATTGTTGCCTATTTTTTGCTTAGTGTCTTTTTGGTTAGGGTGTGATATTAGCTGTGCCTTGGCTTCAAACCTTTTCGATATCTTCATGAAAATGACACTTTCCCCCTTTATGTGCCTCAGTACCCGGATCTGTAAAATCACAGCTGTTTGAAATGCAGTGTCAGTGTTTCCAAACACAGAAGAGGAGTGAATTCTTAACCCAGTTTCAGCCCAGAAATTAGACAACAAAGCTCTCAAAGTAACTCACAAACACAAGATCCTCTGGTTTTATTTCCTGAATTCTGAAATAAAGTAAAAAAATATTTTACTCTTGAGAATAGCACTTAAGCTACATAATCTCAGTCAAATGACCTCATGCATAGGAAGATCATCTATCAATATGGCTTTTAGGCTGACCCTCTTGTTCCCTCAGCTCAGAGCATGGATAATGCAACAGTGCTGGGTGGCTGCTTCCATCCATCCAGACACTGCCATCTTCTCAAATGACTTTTAGGCTGGGAAGGCAAATATCTCTTTGCCCATCTGCACATGTTACGTCGGTGACTGCAGGCAGTCATGGTATGTGGCTCTTCACAGTCACACCACACTTCATGCACGAGAAATTGTGCAGCCATAAGGAAAAATGGAATTTTTCTCTATAGATGTCAACAGCTTTTTTTATAAGGCTGGTAGTGGTCAGAAATGTCCATCTTCATGACTTTGCCACCGACTGAAGATCTACACCTGTTTTCCATATACTAAAACACAAACTACGTTAGAGACTCACAAACCTGCTCTTCCCTTGGAGTCTGCTTCAGGCATTGCCCTTCTCTGAGTGGCAGATTACCTTCCACTCTTTTGTTTGATCACTTCTGATCTTTTGACATAAATCTTTCTCTGACATGCTTTACTGTGACACTTCCTAATATAGCTGTGCCTAATGAGACAAATTCCAATAGAAGCAGTGCTGACTGCTGGATTAACAGTTTCATATCCATTTTTCTAGGGCAAGAAATAGAAAAATTCCTCATCCATCATATGCTATTACAGCGGGAGTATGCATGCAATACCTGGAAAGCATTTAGTTTCTCCTTTGCAATGAACTTAATGGATGCAAGGCCATGCACGGAGAAAGAGAAGAAAAAAAGTAGTTATGGGCACTACGCATCCTGTTAAATTTTTCAAAAAGAGGCCTCAGGGAAGAAAAGGACTTCATGTAAGAAACTGGGTTAGAACTGAGATAATTTATTGCCCTAATAAAATCAGCATTTATATGTAAGGACAAGCAAATATTGACTAGGAAAACATAGCCTGATAAGCAGATCAATCTCTTTCTCACTTAGGAATACATAGGAATCAACAAGCTTAATAATGCTCAGTATTTCAGACTCAGAGAATTAAATGCTCTGGTGAATCCTGAATGAGGAAAAGGCCATTGTACATGGACCCCATCCCTCCTCCCCAGTAAATAATTCAACAACACACACACACCCTGAAAAAAAAATAGAAAAAAGAAGAAAAACCCCAAACTAAACAATACCAACAAAAAAGAAAGGATATCTCTTGTTCCTAGAGGTTCCCCATGGAACAAGAATTGTCATGGGTGTTCGTTTCATAGACTTATGAACATTTAACCATCCATCACTGCCATCCACAAAGCACTGTTCAGAAGACCAATTCATTTCCATCTTTTCTCTGCATTTAACTAGAAAATGCAAGAGACAAGGAGCTTTGATTTTGTATGAATGGCCTTTTACAATCCAAACATGCCTTTTGAAGCATGCATTTAAATCAGATAGATATTAGAGGACATTTGGGAACACATTTCTATGTGCACCTGGAAAGAGAAAGGGGAAATGATGGTGCAGTCTGTACTGCCTAGTCTCATAGAAAAGTTCTTGTCATCTTAGGCAAGATGACAAGGGATGACCTCTTAGATTCTCCCTAATTCCTTGGGTGCAGGACTCCCCAGTGAGTAGAGTGAGGCAGGGTGGGGAAGAAAGGTGGTGCATTTTTCTGAATTTTGTTTTCTAGCCTAAGTCCCTGCACTTTATAATCTCTGAAATTGCTTGGGGAATAGAATGGAGTAGCAGAGCTGCTATTCCTAAAGAAGCATTGGAGTAACTTTTAAAAAAAGAGTCCAGCTGGCTGACCTGACAGATGCTCCATCCAAAGAATAGACAACCATTTTTTCAAAAGCATGGAAATGCTTGTGGTTAAGAGAATTATACAATTTGTTGTTTCCTCCCTCTCCCTTGTCAATGCAAACTGGCGCCAGGCAACCTTGGTTACTTCAGCTTTGGAGTGTAGGGTACTGCTAAAGAGGGTTATAAAACATTGAACAAAGGGAAGCAACCTATTAAAAGTTTGCTTGTAGAGTCATAGAAGGACAGCAGATGCACCAGGCTTTGATGTTTACCCCAAACAATATCCTGCTAACAAAACTTTCATAGAACAGCTGGGACTTACCATGTCCACTGGCAAGCCCTTTTCCTGGTGACCAGTTCCCTGGCTCTCCACCAGTCTTTCAGGCACCCCTATCCTCTGTGGAGTTCTTTAAAAGGCATCTAAAAATCTCAGCACCTGTTCTAAACCTCCACGTCCAGTGAAGGATGCAGGGGCCCTGAGAGGGCAAAAGCATCTGCAGATGGCAGTGCTGGCCGGGACACACGAGGCGCCTCCTGTTTGGCTACAGGCACATACAGAGAAGGCACATGTGCAGAGGTGTTGCAGATTGCCAGTGTCGGGTGAGATGCCGGAAAAGCGGTATCCTGGAAACACACCTCACAGCCTTCCTGTGCCTGCGGAGTGTGAGAAGATGGAGCAACCAGAGCCTGACATCCAGCTGCATGGGCAGCCGGGGAGGCCGGGGGGATGCTGCCGAGTGGCCACCCCTCCGACACCCGGCGAGTGATGGAGGCTGATGGGAAGCCCGTGTGCGAGGGGAGGGGGCAGAGAAGGAGGTGGCTTCCTCCTGACGCCATTTCCGAGGGCTGAGATATATAAATGAGCCGGTTGCTGCAGTGCCCCATCTGGGATCTTCAGCCAGGGCACTGGCGTAGATACACACGCTCCGTGCTGGTTTCCCCCCGGCACCTCGCCTGGAGCCCCCACGCCACGACAGTCTCGCCCTCTGCCCCTTTCTCCCTGCCTCCATCTCGCCAGCACCATGAGCCGGCCAGAACTGCTCGCCGTCCTGCTCCTGGCCGTGCCGGGTAAGTGGGGCTGGGATGGGGCCGTGTCCCCCGCGCTCCTGGGCCCCCGNCCCTTCCCTTCCCTTCCCTTCCGGAGAGGGGCACAGTGCTCACATCCAGCTGCTGCACCCAGGGATCACTTCCATCAGAGAGAGATGCCCCTCTTCTCCACTCCCATTTTAGCAGAATAGTGTTTCTCTGCTTGTCTTCCAGATGAGATCAATAACAAGTTCTCTCTTTTTTTCCCCTCTCCTTACCTTACAGCCGTCTCCCTTCCTGTGACAAATGACATGAATAAAGGCGACACTAAGGTAAGGATGAGCCTGTAGTGGAAGGGTCAAATGAAGAGAAAGGATGTGATGTTTCACCTCCACCTAAGTGGTTGGTTTTGGGCTGCTCCCACTGAAATACCGTGTAGAAAGTGCCAGGAATTTGCATGAGATCCCTACAGCAAGATCCATCTCTGCTCCCTTCCTAACAGAATTTACCCTTTGTGCATCCACTTCTGGGCAGCCAAGGAAGTCCCTCGGGATGTGACAGAGGGATCAGGCAAGCTTGTTTAGAAAAGAGATGGAGGCTGGGTATAACTCTCCCCAGTCCTCCTACTTTCAGCTTTTCAAAGCTCCCAACAGCAGGTGACTCAAGGGAGAGTGGGGGGAGATGTGATTCAGGAACTGTGTGTGTTTGGGGGTGTATACATCTGAGTTTGTATGTGTGCTACTTAAACACGCATGCTCTGGAAAAATAGGCAACTGGTACTCTCAGCTTGCTAATCCATCCTCAGCTCCTGCTCAGCCTGTCTGGATGGCTACGAGCAGTGCACGACTTGGCTGACCTCTCCAGCCCTCCTTTACAGGCTTCTGTGCACATATCTGTGTCACACCCTCCAACATTTATAGCTGCACTTCACAAACATGTGCACTCCCAACGGCCTTTTGGCACCTAAATGCTTGGATAGGTGGGTTTGCCTGTGTTTATCTGTGTCAGACACGACTCCCTGATCCCCCCCATCCCCATCTTTCAGATAAGCTGATCTCTTGGCTGCCCAAGTTAAAATTTCTTTGGAAATTCATGTCCATAAAGGCAACTCCAACCTTTTTCCTTTTTACTTCTTGAACCATTTAGTGTTATGAAATCTTTTAGCCACATAATGTTTTTCCCCCGGCAGCAGCAGGGGAGGGCACACTGACGCCAGTCTCAGCCAGGGGCTCAATTGCAGGTTACCTACAGGACGTGTGCCATGAGCAACCCCTCCCTGCTTCCTGTGAGACGTGCCTGAGCCTGGAGAGTGGTTGCTTTGTTAAGACTTTTAGCCTGCTTAGCCCTTCCTGGGGCTGGGCCATGAGCTGTGAGACTGGGTGCCTTCCTCAGGCTGCGTGCTGCTGAGGAAGGGGACTCGGGACAGGTGCTTACCCCTTCAACTGTCCATGCCAGAGTGGGCATCTGATGGGACAATCTTATTAATCGTATGATTTTCCTTGTGAGGTCTATTCCCCAATATATTCTATGTGTAAAAATGGCACTTTTGTGGCAGGTGGTGCAACTCTATGGAAATGCTTCCAGCAAGGAAGGACTTTCCCAAGACTGCGCCCCTTCCCCGGGTATTACACTAACACAGCCTCTAGCTGAGAGCAAAATCAGCTTTCTTTTGAATTCACTGCAATTGGAAGAAGTCGTTAGAGCTTTCCTGCCTTCACCATCCTCTGAGACCCAGCATTTCAGGGAAGGAAGTCCTGCTCTTACGGAACAGATCAGGGCAGGGATATCATCACATGAATGCAGCAACGAGCACTGCAGCTCTTCCTACACACCATGCTCTGTGCCACCAGCATTTGTGGGTGGCTCAGGGCTGTGTAATGGGTAGTCAGCACCTGCAGGCCTTTCCTGGACAGCTCATCAGACTTTCCTTACGCCAAGGCTTTCCATAGGGAGCTGAACAAAACCAAAGCATTTACAATGTCTCTGGTGTTTGCCCACCTTGTGCTTGAAGGACACTATTTCTCACTTACAACCATACATTTTAGGAGGACACAGCCAAGCTCAAATATGGAGAAGGCTGTCCTTGCAAGGGCACAATCCTTTGGAGATTTCTGTGTAGGGACATTGTGAGCTGCTCTTAAGGATCTAGTTACATGCTCATGGTTAGATGATAGCTGTGGCAAAATTCCAGTCCGAGTTTCTGCACTGGATTAATTACATTCATTTGGAAAGGATCTCCTCCATTTCCTGATGCAGGCTGTTGTTTCATGACCTTGTGAAGCCTCCCTCTGCAAGACCTCCTCTAACAAAAAGATGAGGAGAGTGTTGTGGGATGACTGCACTCCTCATTTCATTACCTTACAAAGTTCCTCCACACAGTTGAATGTATTTCTAGGGTGACTGATGTGCCTCTTTGTGCTCAGACAAAGACTTTAGATCAGCTTAGAAGTCTTGAAAGAGCTTGAATAGAATATTTCATTGAACCAGAGTCTTACTTCTCATGCTGAGAAAGCCTTTACTTCTGAAGATGCATCAAATACCGCTGCAGTGAGTGGGTACAGAGGTTGGGAAACATGAGAGAGAAACATCAGAATCTGGGGGTTTTTTTCTATTTAAAGATAGAGCAACTCAAAGTCATCTAAAATCAGTATTAATGGATTGCTTGTGATATAGGAGAATGATACAAGGGAAATTCCCCTGCTCTCTTTTTTTTTTTTTTTTAATCTTTCCTGTAACATTTTTAATCCATCAGGCAATTCTCTCAAACTATGCAAGGAGTAAAGTTCAGCATTTTATAGCTGTGATCTGCAAAAGCAGAATTCTCCCCTTACACAGGGTGAAAGTTTGCCCATTCCAGCTGTCCAGTGAATATATCCAATTGCTTGAATGAACAGCATTGTGGATGACTGGGAACTGCTGACTTGTGTTTAATTTCTACTGCAGCCACAGCACTCCGCTCTCCTGAGAATGGTACATTGTGAGGGAGGTCAGGGCTCTCAGGGCTGCCTGCTGAAATCATCAGCAGAAAGAGGTTCAGTGAGTGAATTTTTTGCCTCCAAGGCTTACCAGTATTCTATTTTTTTTTTAATTTAGCCTCTGTTTTTTCCCACAGGCAATTGTGAGCCCTGCAGTCTTCCTAGATTGCTTTATAAATAATCATCCTTTTGAACTAAGCAGCCTGATTCCTACACTACTAATCAGCACCAGACTGTAGTGAATGCTTCTGTCCTGTGTGACCATTTAGGTCTACGTGACCACACACTGGGGCTCCCAGTGGTGTGTCTTGGCATGGCAAGGATGCCTGCAACCTCAGTGTGGGTGACAAATTAGATAAATAATGCTCCTGGTTTTACACCAACAAAAAGGGCTGCTGGAAAGGGTGGGCCCAGAGTTCATCCTGTCTGAGAAGCTGTGTCAGAACTTCGTTGCTTTCAGATGACCTGCCATCGTGTAGAGCTCTTCCAGTCTATGATAGATGGCTTGAACACTCAAAGCACAAGGTCAAACACTTCTCCAGAGTGTCTTGTCCTTTCTAGGGTTTGAGAGCAGTATTTCTCATCCATGTTTGAAAGTAGTTTGCCTCACCTCACCCTCCATGCCTGGCTTCAATCTAACTGTGGGGTCTTTCCCAGGGTTTGAAGAGCTCTTAAGATTTCAAGGTCATGTATTGAACAGCTATGACCACTTTTTGCTGTCTAAAACCTCCCACTGAGTCCTTTTATGAGATGTAGGTTTAGATATATTGACGTAAAAGAGGATGATTTTGGATTTTCAATGTATATATTCAGATACCCTTTACTCTCCAGATGTGCCTGGACTCTGGGATGGTCTGAAGCCATGCAATTCTCAGCTGAATTGTGTGTCATGTGGAAGAAGCTCCTTCCATTGTCACGTGTAATTTGCTCACTTCTCAGTTGCAGGAGGTACCTTCTGTTCCTGCGTTAGGGAAAACAAGAACCGAACATTCAGTTCTGGCTTGACCAGAAAAGCGAGAAAATCTGTGCCGTCATCTGCTGTACTTTAGCCTTGGTAACAAATATGAACAAAAGACAAAAAGAACAGTTCTTTAATTTGTGTTTTTGTCTCTTTATAGGTGATGAAGTGCATCGTAGAGGTCATCTCTGATACTTTATCTAAGCCAAACCCCCTGCCGATCAGTGAGGAATGCCTAGAAACTCTCCGAGGAGGTACTGCCTCAGACTTAAAGCTGGGTATCAGCAGAAGCAAATGTGGCAAGTAGGGGCTGGTCCTGCCCTGACCAGCTGAGCCCTGGCCTCTGGACCCCTGTCAAGGAGTCCCTGACATGCTCACCTTCCTCTTCCACTGGGCTGCGCTGGGCCCCAGGAGCAGGGACGGAGCCGCTGCTTGTCCCAGGCCATGTCTCGTGCTGGCACTGTGGCCACAGGGGTGCTGGGTGACATCAGACTGCCTGGTCTGCATAGGACCTTCCTGTCATCTTAATCACACATTAAGAGATGTGAGAGCAAATCAGGCCAAGGGAAAGAAAATTGCAAATAAGAAGGAATGGCATTTGGGATTCTTTTTAATTTCCTGGGGCTGGGGGGAGGTTTTCTTTGACTACTTTCTGTACTGTCTCCCGTATTGCAGATGAACGAATTATTTCTATCCTTCGCCACCAAAACTTATTGAAGGAACTTCAAGAAATTGCTGCTCAAGGTACAGTGCCAGTATATTTTTTTGAGAATGTAACTATAGGGAAGATTGTTTTCTTCTGTTGTAGTCCCTTATAGAGTTTTATTGCTTCTTTGGTTTTGGTTTTTTATTTTACATTAATTTGAGATCATATAAATATGCCCTAGGAAATGTAGGTCCAAGATTTTCAGCAGAGACTGTGTGAGTGGGGACAGGAATTTTGTTTATAATAACTCCAATATGTATCTGATGATTTCAATAGCTATCAGTGTCACTTGGTGGTGATGCAGGGTCCAGACATTTTGAGGTGGGAGAACTCTAAAAGGAAATATTGTAATTTAATTCAACAAATAATCACCAGCTCCCAAACTAGAAGGAAAGGCAAGAAAACCTCCACCGTCTGCGCAGCTGGAGTCTAGCACTAAACCCAGGTGTGGCAGCAGGGCAGCCCCACCGAGTAGTGAGTAAGATTTGCACCTAAAAGACCCCAGTGAAAGTGTTCTTGAGCTAATGGGTATTTTTTGATGGCTTCCTTAACTCAAATGCAAGTTTCTTTGGGTTGGAGAGGTGCAGGCTGCTCACCACTGGTCAACGTGGGAGCAGCAGCAGCACCATGGAGCTGTGCCAAGGAGTGTTGAGGGGAGAAAAGGGACATTTTCAGGTGCTCAGTTGCCCAGAGCTTGATCCCAGGCAAGGCTACTTCAGAGCCACTCCAGATCCCTTTGTCCGGGAGAGGCTGCAACAGGGCTCTCCCCAGGCTGCAGGGGTGCACCTCCTGGCTTTCCCTACTCCTTCTCCTTGGGTAACCAGGGGCAGCTGGGCATCACCAGAGAGACAATGACTAGGGCATCCCTGTGCCCTGCTCCTTTGTGGCAAGCCTGCCAGAGATGGCTGGAAGGCAGTGCCACCAGAATGCTTTCAGAGCAAGGAGGACACAGAGGCAACAGGGAGAAGGAGCAGGAAAAATTCAGGAAGTCCAAATCGGAAAGAGTCTCATGCAGCTCCCAAAGCCGTATTTTAGTCACTACCCAAATGGTGGAGGGGCCAGCTGGTCAGTGACCTCAGATGGACTCCATGGATGCTCTGGTGATCCAGAAGGAAGAAGCCATGGTCTCTTCAGTATGCTGGGATGCGGCTGCCCAGGCACATGAGGGATTTGAGGAGGAGCACTCAAATATCTGACAGGTTGTACCACGAGCATGGAGACCACAAGAAGGGACTCATTTCATGGAGGTGCACCTTGCTCCACTCCTTCCTTGGCCTGAGCCCATCACACCACTTAATCCCAGGGTAACATGAGATCTAATCTACAGATCACAGAGACTGGGGGTGGAACAGTCTTGTAGACCAAGGGAAAAACAAAGGTGTTTATCTTGGTGTCCTCTGTGCTGGTGCAGCTGGTTCTGCTCAGGCTGGAGAGTCCACACCATTCAGTTCTGGGCCAGAGAGGACTGGGCTGGCAGCACTGGCTCTTGCCCTTGCATTAAGGCATAGAAGTAGGGTGTGAACAGGGTTAGACAGGGCTTGTTTGGCTTGCAGATCCCATTGGGATGGGGCTGTCTGGCAAGTGCTGGTTGCCAGGACAGCTGCAGTCTGAGCTCCAGCTCATACTGCCTTCAGACACCTCTCTCCAGGCTGTTATATTTTTCTAGCAGGCTCCATAATTCCAGAGCTAAGGTGTGGGGCCTTGGAGCCCCAGACTACCCCTGCAGTGAGAATGAATGCTGCTTCTTCCCCCCCGCACCCAGGGGAGAGGGGCCCCCACAACCAGGCTGGAGGATACAGGAGCTCTCAGTGCTCACCTCAACAGAGGTGCGTAGGCAGAATCTGGCAGGAGGCAATTTTTATCTGTCAATACTCTGATGATGAAGTCTTTTGTTGGCCTCAGTGTGCTGCAGTTCAGCACCTCTTATTCCCTAGATCTCCATCAATATTAGTTTTCCTGTCAACCCTGCTTCTCCATTTAGAGACCATTTTCTTTCCTGCAGATGATGTTTTTGATTGTGGTTTTGTTACTGCAGGTGATTCACATATCCTCCAGTCTCATTCCTCTCAGCTCCCAGGTAGATTTTTCCACTGTGGAAAATATAAAGGGCACAGAACCATTTTCCTACTTCTACTTTCTGAAACACAGAAGGGACTGTTGCCCTTCCCTACCTTTTGTTACTTGACACAGGTGCCAATGAGAGAACTCAGCAGCAGAAGAAAAATAGCGGCTTTGAAGATGAACTTTCCGAAGTCCTTGAAAGTCAGAACGACAAGAACAAGCAGAGAGGTCAGTGTCAGCCTCCACCCCCGGGAAATCCAGGTCAGGCTGTAAACAAGGATCTTCTTTCAAACAGCCTTGATATGTCCATCTGCTTCTCCTTTAGGTATCTTCTTTGATGCTGCTGCTGCTGACACACACAAGCAACCTGGTGTTTGCTTTGTTCTTATTTACCAGCTCAAACAACATGTAGTTTCTGAGTTACAGTAACTGGTGATGGTCAAGTTACAAAGTGCTACTGACTTTTACCCTGATGCTGACACTTTCACTCACCTATAACACTTAAAATGAGTCACAGCCAGGGAAATCCCACACGGAAAGACTCAGTGATACAGGCAAGGGTGATCTGGTTTTGTGCCTGCCACGCTTGTTTCCAGGCATATAAGATATTAAGTAACAAGTCTCTGAAGGGAAAATTGAACGTGATACACATACAGTGCACACACCCACACAAAATACCTGCATCCTGAAAAGATCACCTTCAGCTGGGATTTCCCCTTGTCACTGTTTCTCTGGCCTGACTACAGACAGGAAGTTTAGCAGAAAGGAGGGGTTGGCCCCTTCCCTTTTCCTTGTCAGGAAGACACAATGCCAATGTGGGGTGATGTGACTTCTGGTGCAGCAGCAGCTGCGGCACGTGGCTGGACCACAGCAGCACAGCACTGCTGTGACACCAGTCCAAAGCTGCTTAGAGCAGTGAGGAGTGACACCCCCCAGAGTTGCTGCTGCTGCAGCCGGCACGGCCAAAATCCAACAGGTAGGATGGTGGCACTAGATCTCCATCCTGCCAAGACACACCTGAAACTCTTGCTCCGGCAGTGTGGAGACGGAGGAAGATGAAGTGAAGATGACATGTGGCACACGGGCCATCCAGGCCCACTGACAGTCTGGTGACAGCAGCACGGTGTCACTGGTGGCCACCAGTCTTGTGTGACCAGCTCTCTGCATTCCCTCATCCCGGCACACTCCTCAGCCCTCCTTGGGGCTGCACTTGCCTCTCCATATCTCTCTGGCTTTTAAACTCCCATATTTTCTTTTGCAAAGCATTTTCTCTGGCTAATTGTGTTAAAAGAGGCCAGTTTCCCTTGAGCAAGAGCAAATACTCAGCCCCGATTAAGCTCCTGCTGAGTAGCTCCTCTGCAGAAGCAGAGACACCCCTCCTCTCTCCGGCACCCTGCAAACGGGTCTGGCTGCCTCTTCAGCCTGGTGGGAAAAATAATGATGTGATGTGAGTGCAGCCCTCAGAGCAGGGAGAGCTGTGCAAGTGCCATATCACACTCCTAAATAATTTCATTTTACATGCAGTCTGGTTTCATGCAGGGTGAGTTCGTGGCTGGCATCTCAAGAGATGGTGATGAGGACTGTGCTGCAGCAAAACACTTCAGCATATGTTTAACTTCAGCCTTGCAAGTCTCTCCAGGAGCACAGGCACCAGCGAGCACTGCCTCGCCTGAATGCAAACATATGCTGAAGTGACTTGCAAAAGGATCCACAGGCTAGTTAAGCAGATTGGTGAACAGGGCTGAAGCTCCCTAAGAAATGCTTGGGCTTTGCTGGTTGTGAAATGAGCTCTCAGCAGAGGTGTTCTTTTTTCTGTCTCTGTAGATGCAGCAGGGGAGCGCCCTGAAGAGGAGCAGCCCACAGGGTCCCTGGCTGAGCTGGCAGCACAGAAGCCCCAGCAAAATGAAGACTCAAGGGAGGAGGGAAAAAACAGCCTGGAGGAGAAGGAACCCAGGCCACGGGACACTGACCCTGTTGACAAAGAGGATCGGGAGGAAGCTGAGAGCAATGACATCAGGGATACAGAGGATACCCATCAAAACAAAGTTTTGGACAACCACATTGGCAAAAATTTCAGTGAGGATGAGCAGCAGCAGCAAGGGGATGAAGAGGAGGAGCCCAGAGGCTCCAGGGACAGCCTGGAGCTTGAGGATGAGGGAGAAGAGCCATCCAGGCAGGGCCAGGAGCACAGCAAGGAGGTAGCAGGGGAGCGTGTGGAGCGGGAGGATGACGGAGATGAAGCTGCAGAGGAGGACCCTACTGAAGCAGAGAGGTCACTTGATTTGGCTGAGGAGGATGAGGAGGCTGAGGAGATGCAGGAAGGTGACAGTACGTATCCCAGACTGTATTGATACCTTCCTGGGGTGAGCTGAGAGCACTGGGTTACAGGCTTCAAAGCCAAAAAGTTGAGGCAGGTGCTTACTGGGTATACAAAATACCCCTGCCAGCAGCAACCCAGATCCCACCACAAACATCTGACACACAGGCCCTGTGGCTGCCTCGCTGCTCAGCTCTCATAGCTCCTGGGGACAACTAATTCATCCTCCCTGAACTTCCTACAGGGCTTTTGACTGCTGCCTTCAAGCCCCATTACTGACACGGCAATGTGAGAGTGGGTATTTCCAGAATCTCGGGAAAGCAGGCCTATGTCGAGAAATACATCTGGCATGGCCACTGAAGGCTCAGTTCAAAGGTGCACCTTAAACAGGTTAACAGTTGTGCTCACTGCTTTGTTTAATGCTCTTTCAGATAACAATGAGGAGCTGGGATTTGGAAAAGATGCGCGGAGCTCTGAAGAGGAAGAGGAAGAGGAGGAGGAAGAGCAACCCCGGGCACTGAGAGGAGGAAGGCATCGCCTGGAGGATGAGGAGGTGCAGGGAGAAGAGGACACCTTTCAGCCCAGGGATGCCAAAAGCGATGAGATGGAGGAGGAGTCCTCCAGGGAGTGGGAAGACACCAAGAGGTGGAACAAAATGGATGAGCTGGCCAAGCAGCTGACATCAAAGAAGCGCATGGAGGAAAATGATAGTGAGGAAGACCCAGACAGGTCCACGAAAAAGACATTTAGGTCCCGCAAGTATGCCTTCAGCAGTCCAGAGGAAGATGTGAGAAGGTCATGGAAGCATCACTCGAAGGAGGACAGCAGTGAAGGAGGCTTTCCACTTGCTCCCATGCCTGAAGAAAAGAAGGATGAGGAAGGCAGCGCTAACAGGAGAACGGAGGTTGGTGTACATAGAATAAGAATATCATCTTAAGAATAAATCCCACTCAGTTATCCAAACTACACTTGGAGATGTGGATGGTATACTGGCACTAACATAGCCAGCAGCGGCTCTCTGTGACATTAAGTTGATGCTTAGTGAACTTCTAGTCATTCAGCCTCAGGTATTACTGAAATTTGCACCTGGCTGAGCCTTTGGTTTTTATCCTTGTTTTAGTGACTAGTGCAAAAGCATTCCCTGCCCCAGGGCCATGTCTCCAGTGACAGGACTTCTGCACTGGCCTGTGCTGGACACAGTGACCAGACCTATAACTGGAGCCTAGGGGTAGTCCCTGTGTCCCAAAGCCCTTCCAAGTCAAAAGGAATGCTTTCCCTGTCTCAGGGCTGGAGTGAGTAATGTCAGACCTCCTACAGAGGTAAATCAGGGGTGCAGCTGTGGTGAGAGACCTGGAGCATTGGAGTGTAAAGTGTTGATGGATACAGGAATATATCTGAGCCAGGCTTCCAAAGTCAGAGATCTCCTTCTCTGATACCTTGTGTGATGCTAGCTAGTAGCTCAGTACATCTCCAGCAGCTAGGAACTTCTGGTGGGTTCATCTTTGTGCTGAGGCTCAGCTCCAGGTGCAGGAGTTGATTTGGGATAGTGCAGGGGACTGGGCAGTGGGGCTGGGCTTGCGCTTTGTGGCCCTGGGACAGGCCATGATCAGGTGCCTGGAAACAGCCTGGGGCAGCAGGTGAGTGAAGCCAGTTGGCTCTCTTGCCTCCAAAACACCCCTCTTTCCTCAGTTACACACCAAACCACTGGCCAAAGATTGCCCGTCAGCATCCCTCCATGAGAGCATCTCCAGCTGTGCTGGTTAAGAGCAAGCCAAACATCTCTGCTTGAAGCAGGCATGCAGTGGGGTGGGCTGCCCCATCTGCCTCCTCCCCACTGTCTGCTCACATCCCACATCTCTCCCCCAGGGAGGCTGCTCCCCACTTGCCGCTGCGAGTGGCTCTGCGGTGCAGCTTGTCTGTAAGGTGGCAGACTCAGTCTCCAAACAGGGATTGGAAAAGAGGTTGCTGAGGCTGCAAAACTGCTGTGTTTACAGCTGCAACAAGACTTTTTTGTTTGGTTGGTTTTTTAAACTAGATCAGGGCCTCTGGGAGTCAGTGAGGAAGTATCAAGCCCAGGTGCACAGCAGTGAGGGAAGACAGGCTCTGGCTGCTGTCCTGTCCCCTCTCTTCGTTTTTGGGCCACGGGGCTGTGTGGCTTGGCCAGTGAGACCAGCATGGGTACAGATATGGGCTGACAGTGCTGTTCCATGCACTTTCCAGGGCTAGGCATGTGGGGCCAGGCAGAAGCAAGCCAGAGCGCACAGGCAATGATTTGGGTCTCACTAAGCTTTCTTTGGGTGCTGTAGAGGATTTCAGAACCTACTTTTCTCCCTTTCTGGGGGCTCCAGTTGCAGCCCAAGTTCTCCTCCAGCAAGGTGAGCCTCAGCCAGCTGCTCCCTGACCCACTTCAAACAAAATGGAACAGCTGCTTGGGCACCCTGGGTGCTTGCAGGCACCCTGATCTGCTGGCACCCTACCGTAGCCAGAGCTGTCCCAGGGGCTGAGCCAAGGGCCCAGTGCAGGGGCAGGGTGACTTTTTTCCCTGTTCAGGAAAATAGCGCAGGAAGAGAAAAAACCCCCCCTTATTTTTACATACTTCCTTTACTTTTCTCACACCAGCCACATGCTGTGCAGTGGCTCAGTGTCAACCTGTGGTTGGCAACTGCTGAAGGCAGCAGCAAGGCTTTGCTCCCTCCACGCAGGAGAGGGGCTGTCACCCCGGCTCTGCCAACGGGAAAAGATACAGCACTGTTTGCTCACACAGAGCCTGCTGCTGCTGCGCTGGGTGCATGGTCTGCAGAGAGCCCAGGTGACCACAGCTGTGAGGGACAGGCAGGGCTGGGGCTGGCAGCGAGACAGGGCCAGCTGGATATGACCTGAGTTCAGGCAAAGCCACGCAGTCAGGCATCCGAGTACCTGCACTAAATAAGGCAGCTACAGGTGACAGCATAGGTACACAAGAGCTAGTATAGAAAGACCACCAAGTGATGGGCAGCTTGAGCCTTTGAACTGATGGCTTCCTCAGTTACTTTTCCCAGGAAAAGTATCTTCTGCTAGTGGAGGTGCAAGCAAGGAGCCAGGGCAGGGTGGGGAGAGCGGACACGGCTGCACGGGCAGGGCACACGCCGCATGTCCAGCGTTGGCAGGCAGCGGTGCCCATGCCGGCCTGACGCCGCTGACAGCGCTGGCACCCGGGGCAGAGCCTGCCCCGGCTCTCCAGCAGCCACCTCCCTCCAGCCCCATGTTCCGGAGGCGCTGCCCCGTTGGGGGCTGCCCTGCCCGGCAGGGGACGGGGGAAGGATGGCAGCTGCGTGTCTTGTCCTCATCACTAGCGGCAGTAATTTAACATTAGGGCGGGAGTAATCAGTGCTGTGCACAGTCATATATCCAGAGGGACCAATGCAGGCTGAAGGGATGGCGCAGGACAAGGCTGTGCTCCAGGCAAGGCTCTCTGTAGCTCTGGGGGGCGAGGGCTGCCCACCTGTGGCCACTGACGCGTCCGGGGTTTTGTTGCAGGACCAGGAGCTGGAGAGCCTGGCTGCCATCGAGGCCGAGCTGGAGCGCGTCGCCCACAAGCTGCACGAGCTGAGGCGAGGCTGAGGGCCCCGGCCCCCCTGTGCCGGCGAAAGCTGCGCCCTCCTCCCTCCCACCGCGCGTTCATTTCCCGATCTAAGAGCAATTAAGCCGAGCAGAAGCACCGTGCCTAGGAACCGACCTCGCTAGCGCCCAGGCCTGCCTCCCTCGCCATAGTGTTGTGCCCATCGCCGCTGCCTCACCTCATGCTCCCTTCTCCACACGGATGCCCACATGCCCGGCAGGGCGCCCGTGGGTGCGAAGTGCAACCTACATGTGTATTTTCTGTCTGGGTGGGGTTTTCTCCCTCTTTTTTTTAAAAGAAAGGACAGCTTTCTAGAAAGTTCTTTCACCGGTAGTTTCACTGGGTAAAAAACTGCAATAACTTGTTATCTTTTGATTAAAAGCTGAGAACTCTGACTGTAATATATTCTATATAAAAAATTTATCTAAGGAAAAATAAAACTGCAGTGGGTTCCTTCCTTTGTTTTGGCAGCTTCAGTGTCGGTTGTCAGCGTGCTGCAGGGCCTGTACGGGCCTGCAAGGAGGGGGCAATGGAGGGCTCCCCTCAGCACAGACACACCGGCATGGTGCTTCCCTCCTTACCCAGGCTCCGGCGCCGCTGCCCGCTGGGGCCTGGCATCGAGGGCACTTCCCTGTGGTCCCAAGCCCTGTGGGGCTCTCCCTGCCCACCGAGGGCCGCTGCTGCCGCACAGCTCAGTCCCGGCACTGCGTGTCCTGGGTGCTTCAGCGAGACCTGGGTCGCATCTGAGGCTCATCGATGAACACAGAGAGAAAGCAGTTAGAAGTTTAAACACTGGGGCAATGCTTGACCACGTCGAGCCATGTGGAGAACACAGAAGTAGATTAGAAAAAGGGAAGTAAGAAATACGCCAGTCAGGAGGAGAACTACCCGTCTGTGCTTCCCCAGAGGTGAAGGGCCATCCTGTGGAGATGCCCCTCCTGTGCACTGGCTCACAGGAGCCATGGTGGCCAGCTGGCTCTGTGCTTACAGGCAGAACCTTTCCATCCTTTGGGCTGCAGACCACAGGGCAGCTGGAGGACAAGAGGGTGCCTGGGCTAGGGAAGCTGGCCCCAAAATCTCTGAGCACTGATCATATTTTACATGTTCTATATGCATTGGCAGGAGAGTGACAGATCCACCCACTGCCAGGGCTGTATTCCAGACCCCCCAGTCTGAAGCTCAGTTCTCTCCCATCACCTGCAGCCCACAGAACAGCTGAGATGCTCAAGGAACGGCTGCCAGGCTTTGAACTTGACTTATTCCTTTATTCTGCAAAAACCCATCAGTGCTGTTGGCCTGTGGAGTGCATTGCACGAGGGGTGGGTGTGCGGGGTTCCCTGGTGCAGGAGGTGCATGGTGCCCAGAGCTGTACCTCACCCACGGGACGAGCTTCCCCAGGCAGGGCCAGGAGCTGCTGAGGGGGCACTGCCCTCGCCCCCAGCCCTGCGCAGCCACTTAATGGCAAGAGGAGATGCTGAGGCCAAGGCACGGCCTAAAAGCTGCCCTGGCACAGAGCACAATCCGAGACAAAGCACTGGGCAAGAGCCTGGCTGGGGAAAGTGCACTGGAGCAAGCTGTGAGTCTTCCAACTCTATCCTGAGGAGATCACACTCTCTTTAACCTCAGGGAAACACAGAGGAACCAAAGTGAAACCAAAGGTGTTGCACAGAAGCAGTACTAAAATGTCAATTAGGGAGTTACTCCACCTGGAGAAATCACATTTTACATATTGATATTCACCTAAATTTTAATTGGAATACTGTATTTTTAATCTCAATATTATATATTGTAAATATATTGTATTTATAGCTGGAACAGGTTTCCCAGGGAAGTGGTCACAGCACCAAACCTGACAGAGTTCAAGAAGCATTTGGACAATACTCTCAGGCACATGGTGTGATTCTTGGGGTATCTTGTGCAGGGCCAGGGACTTGATGATCCTAATGAGTCCCCTCCAACTTGACATATTCTATGATTTAGCTTCTCCCTTTTTTTTGTGACAGAGTCTCTGCCAGTAGCAGCACCCATACAACTCTTTGCAAACTCAGGTCTACATGTCACAATAAATTCACAGAAACCCTCAGACCCCCACCACACCTCTACCAAGACAAACAAAAAATCCCCACTAAACCAAAAAATCAACCCCAAACCCAAGAAACCAAACAACCCCCACAGGAATGTAGCCATGTCCAAAGGAGCTAGACAAGTTCTCTTCACAAAGGATGGCAGCAGCAGACAGAAATTGTCCATACCTGACACAAATCAACAAGATGAAAAATAATGTTACTTGATGGAGCTACTATAAATACTGTCTTACTAGGATATTCAAGTAATCACAGATATTTGGGACCCAAGGACGTTTTTCAGACGGAAGGATGGTGTTCAAGGCCTGAGTGTGGGGCTGCAAACAGTCGCACTCAGAAAGGATGTGAACAGCGAATTCCTATGAAAAGAGGCCTCCCCTGATGAGCTGCTCACCTCGCTGCCCTATCCACCCAGAAAGAGGAAGCAAACTAGAACTTGTTATAAGGCATTTATTTTCATTATGTGTTGAAAGGGACAATCCTCTCTTCAAAACAATTACAGAGATAATGCCACAATACCTACTGCATATTGCTTTACTGTGGAAACCAAAACATTGTCCAAAACAGGTGCTTGGCAAACAAAAAGAAAATTAATATATTACCATTGAAATCAACGCTGTTAGATGAAAGCACCATCTCCATTGTCAGATCTGATCAGTCATGCAATTGAAGACGCCAAATAGCAAGTATTTTGGGTTTTACAGTAAGCCATGATCTTTTAAGGGTTTATATAATTCTATACAAATTTAAGTACAAAATGGGAATTATGTTTCAGAAATCATAGTGAACCAGGCTGAAGCGAATCACAAGACACACTTGTTAACACTGTACAGCTGGATTTGAACACAGATACCAATGAACTTGCAAAACCGAGCACACGCACACAATGGTCCCCAAGATTCAGCCGTGCTTGGGTGGGAAGCAATGCTGGAGACTGAAGGACAATATCCAACACTATTCACACCCAGAGGGCCAATTTTCTCAAAATTGTTGGGATCCCAAGGAATTGCTGTTACTCCATTTTAAGAACAACAGTGTTTTTAGTATGTGGTTGTCACAAGGGTATACACAAGCTGTATCAAATACTGAATCAGAAATAAATAATAAAAGATACATCTAACACATCTTTTATTTTTTAATATTTTTTACAGCACTGACTTTACAAGAGGATAGACAACTCATTTTTAGGGGCTGCTAACATCTGAAACAAAGAAGTCACTATTTTATACTCAACATATTCTCAACCTTTTAATAACTTTATATATGTATATATGATTTTTCACACAAAAAAAGAAGTTAAAATAATTTATATCTAAAACCTACTGTGTGAAGAACAAAGGAGGAAATAAAATATGGGTTTCTTTAAAAATGCTGGAAGAGGAAGACCTGATTTTCATGAACTCCATTTGCTGTTTCAGCAATTTCTGGAATTTCAAGAGATGTCCTGGCCATCAACAAAAACTCCCCAACACATCGGGAGCCCTCTGCAAACTCATGACATGCTGGGTAAGATCACCTGCTAATGACTTCATGTGGGCCACAGGCATCTGCTATCATCAGCCCCAGTGGATTCAGGGTAAGAATGATGGAGAGGAAGAAAACATCACCCCAGGCTGCTATTAAAAACCACAGAATGAAATTCTGGACAACTGGTATCATGATGTCCACTGGCCAGGATTTTACTCCCAAGCCCTACCCTCCTTGCCCTCCTTCTGCATCACAGATATAGGATGTTTTTCTCTCAATGGATTTTTTTATTTCCACAGGAAAGCTGCCCTAACATCAGGGTGAACCAGACCCCAAGAGCCACCTGCAAACACAGAGTGAAAACAATTCCCTTTGCTTGCTACAAATGCTACTGTGCTTGTGTTGCTAAGGAATCACTCCAACATCTCCATTTATACCTGGATCCTCCCAAACTTTAACCATCTCAAGTAACTTCTGTGGCCATGTAAATGTGACAGAATCCATGGAGGATCTGAAACCCATCCAGTCAAAAGCTCAGGTGTTGATGGCCTGGATCCACATAGGATGAACAATAAAAGGAAAGGTAGTAAAGATGTGGAAAATACTTTTCTGGAGGTTACATTCCTCTGAAATAGATATTAAAGCAGTATTACAAATAAAATCAGCAATGTGATCTACAATGGCATGTTCATTTTTCTATGAAAGTGAGAGGAGATTATATTAAAGGAAATATTTTAATCTACACAAAGCATTTTCACATATTCCTAATTACAAAACACACACCATAAAGTAATTGTATACTGAATACAGAAATCAATACATCTCTTACTAAAAAAGGAGAGAGGGGGAAAAAAATTAGCAGAGTAATGCAAGTGAACTCCTGCAAGTGTGCGCATGGGGAGACTGCTACAAACTCAAAATAGACTCTATTCACTAAAAAAACCCAAATCCAAGATTTTCTGCACAGCTGTGGAAGGCAAGGCTACAAGCTAGTGTGGAAAAACCTGACTCACTTGTCACTTCTGCCATGCAAAGACTTCAGGAAATCAGTGTTTGTCCAAGAACTGAGAAGTCTGGATTTTTTTTAATTGCATGAAAATAACAGGAGCATTTTCCCTTTGTTTTGCTCTTTTTTTGCCAGGCAATTCAAGCACCTCTGGCCCCATTTATTCTGTTGCCTTTGGACTGTGTTCTGCCTCTTTTATCTAACCACTACTCCACCTGGTTGTTCCCTGGCTGGATGCTGCCCACAGTTAATCTAGAAAACTTGAAACTTTATCTTGAGCAATCCTCATTACCTCCTGATGCCTCCAGGTCGGGTTCTTAGTTTGTAATCATCTACAATGAAAACAAATTAAACTGGTAGATTTCCATCTGTGCAACCTGCTGCAGACCTCCTCTGCAGAAACATTCCCACATTGACGATGGAGATCTTTAAACAGCTTTATCATTACAACAGTCCAAATAGTAATAATGAATCTATCCTATCACCAACCAGCCCAGTTGATCAGCTCCTCAGGTGATCAGCTTCTCAGCACAAAGGTTGCACAGTCAGACACTCCAACCAAAGGCAAAACATCACTGGCCCCAGGGTTCTGCATTACACAAACCACAAGTGCTAGCACTGATGCTGATGGTTTGGTTGCATTTCTGCAGTTGGCTTTCACATAATGATCGGGATGTTCTGGCACAGGCTACAAAGTCAGGCACAACGCAGCCAAGTCAGCTAGAGGGGGAAGAGGGTGACTTTACATCACAGGTAGCAGTAATACCACTCAAGTTCTCTTCAACAGGGAAAAATCTTCACCCGTTGAAGCTAACTACATAATTACAGTGGAAACCAGAGTCTCATCTCCACCATGCTGACACAAAATCTGGAGAAATTCCAGTCAAGCTAGTGGTATTCTTGTGGATTTCAAGCAGTGAAGCAGAACAGAAATAAATCCCTAAAAAGCTAACTGGTGACCATGTAATTTTAATACAATTGCTCCCATCAGCACAGCAATAACAGCTATGCTTCTGAAAACACAGAAGAACCTTCTTCTAACCCACAATAAAAAGAATTCAAACAGACATTATAGAAAATCTCCTCAGATTGTCTGCAATTTTAAGAGCAAGGGCATTCTGGTATGGTCTCATGTTACTAGACTCCTCTACTTTTAAAAAGAAAGACAAGACTACAGAATATTAACTAACTTACTGTGAAGCTTATCTTAAATCAAAACTATCCTGAACTTACCAAATGAGGCAGCAATTCAGAAAAGCACTTTAGCACAAACTTAATTACATACTCATGCCCAAATGTTTTGCAGTAATGTAATTGCATGTCTGGATACTTGGTAATTTACAGTTTTGGCTTTTACAAATTGGTCTCCCAATTTGCCCCTGTGATTTAGCAACATTCTAGTACATGAGCCATTACCTTAATTTCTGCAAGGAAATATAGTAGTACAGCAAATGCAAGGTAATTTATGTCAAAACTATTGTAATGCCACATCACAACAGGTACCTGCATAACTGCACCTGGTAAATTAAAGTGATACTGATACATTCGATAAATAAAAAATAAATTACAGACTATGGGAAAAATGTCACTGATCACACCAATGACCTAAACTTGTTTTCTAGTTACTGCCAAGGTCTGGAGTAATATTTAAATATAGTATTTCTGCAAGCATTCAGAGAATTACAAAATAAACTTCTAACAATCATTTGTAAACAAGTTTAAAATGCACAATTATATTTCAGTAGTTTATTTTGGAGAAAAAAAGCAGTGCAAAATAGGCCAACCAAAATTCAGAAGGCAGCCAGGAAAATAAAATTCTTATTTGATGTTCTAACTAGGAAACAGCATACAGACATTTCCATTGGATCCAACACTCAGATTCATGTAAACATACTTTGTTTGAAAGGTCTTGAGTTAGTAACCCAGTTCTAACATCATTGCTTCATCCCCACCACCTAGTAAAGAAACAAAAACCAAAAAACCAAAAAAAGCCCAAGCCATTGTGACAAAGGGAGCTTTCGCAATAAGCAAGTCTACAAACACTCCACCAGCTGGTTACAAGAAAGTACCATACAAAAATATGCACTGGCAAGTTCCTTCCTGAGGGTATCTTTTGTTACACATGTAACATAAAAACACTTCTTATTTTAAACAAACAAAAACAAACCCCAAACTGTAGATGTCAATTTTATTTTAGTCATGGCTTTACGAAAGGTTGGTCGATCATGAGTACTTTTATAAACCCTTACCTATGTACATCTGACTCACTCACACCACAGCCATCCGAGACCTGCAAGCTGCAGACAACATGGGATCCAGCAGCCTCAAAGCATACAAGGGTTGTGAAGTGTGCCCAGCTCAGAATTGATCTGCAACACTTGAGGAAGTTGGCTGTGCTTATGTGCACCCTGGGATCTGAATGATACCAAATTCATAAGGTTCTTCCAGTCCCTATAGAAATATTTTGAAGTTAGTAATCCCTCTAGAAGTGGAATCATCTTCTATTGTGTAAATCATCCTGAAAAATTCCATCCTGGCAACAGGAAATTCCCAAGAATGGCATTTTGGAAGAAGACCAATCTCTCCTAAGGAAAAAGCATTGTTTACACAGAAGAACTGCTACATAACACTCTTCAAAACTTTTTCCCGTCCAGGACTGGTACCATCAGGTAGGGCGGTGACATCTTTTACACAGTTTAATCCTCTCTCCATGATCTACCTGGGCTTTAAGCTCTAGACCCTTTCCTTTTGAGTAGCCATCTAACGCATGATACTAACCAAACTGGTATTAAATGCTGCAGTGACAGATGCTTTATGAACATGTGCTATAGAAAGACAGAAATTCCTGTATTTGCAAGCTAGGAGCTTAATTAAGGAAATTTTCTTAACACCACACTTCTTAAATGTGTTTTAGGGCTAATAAGGGGAAGAGAAGGCCACTTCTACCGAAATAGTGTCTCTGTTCTCAGCACTTGGATATTTCTAATATAGTGTTCAGAACTGGCAAAAGTTGCAGGAATTCTCAACAGCAGAAGATGCTGCCATACTAGAAGATACCTCAAGAAATACAAATTGTCTGTGTTATAGTTTACAAATAGTATAAAGCACTGTTGTAAATTACCACCTGGCCTCGCCTGGCAGCTTGCAACAAAGTAATGGGGTCTCCAAGCTAGAGCTGTCCTGTACTTCTATCTCATATGAAGGTAAACAATTTTGTTTACATTTTACGGAAAAACTTGCACAACAACATGGATCTGTGGAAGGCAGCAACTGTGTTACCCCTCAGGATATGCAGATCAGGTGTGCTGCTCCAAGGAAAATGCACAGCTCTGCCAGCCTTTACCCAGAGCTGTCCCAGAGTCCTCACAAGTGCAATGGAGGTAAAATTAAACTCTCAGCTAAGAGACGAGCTGCTTCCATTAACTCTTCTAGGATTTCAGCATTAGCAAACAATTGAAAGCATGTTATTTAATCTACTAAATGACTCAACCTAAATACTGGTACCCTCTCTGGGTGAAACGTGTTGCTGTTGGTAAGTGTAGTTAGAAGCTGATCTGAGTGAAGCAATGAGGCCTGGGGGAGAACTGCAAAGCTGGAACAGGGGTGGTCACCTTGGTTCTGTGCCCTGAATAAGCAGGCTGCTCTGTCCTACTCAAAGTGCAACGGCTTCACAGCAAGCTACCTGCTAACATCTTGACTGGTCAATGTTTCAAGAGATTTGGTTTAGTGATACTGAAGTTGTCTTAGCTTTCTTATGCAATAGCCTACCTGGAAAAAAGAGGAAGAGGAACAGGGAGTTTTTAGGCAAAAATCTCTAGCACTGTTACATTCAGACACTGCATTTCAACATTATTATCTTCTTGATACCATGAGGTCCGATTTTAAAATGCTGGTCACCAGTGATTACAAAGAACAATAGAAATGAAAGAGCAACCCTCCCACAATGAAAGGACTAGTGTTAAAACACGTGTGTGTAAACTCACTACAGATTTGCAACTGGAATCTGATGAAATGGATCTGGATCACTTTCTCGCTCTTCCCCTTTCAGTCCGTTTCATCAGCAAATTAGGTTAAATCAAATGGAAGGTTTTTTTATTTTGCTTTTTTGTGTTGTGTTTTATGTTGGGGTTTTTTTTCATTTTTTTGTCAATTGTATTGTTAAAGCCTGATCTGGTTCTGGGACCACAATTTGTATCCCTGGGGCTTTTTCTCAGTCCATGGCATTGGCAAGTTATTGAGAAGAAGCTTTTGTTGCCAATGTAGCGACGCAGTGCTGCTGGAAGCTGGGGGACACTGCCGAGTTGCAGCCTAGTCTCTGGTGTTGCAGTTTTACTGAGCTGTTGGTCTCGCTTTCCACAATCCAGGAGGAGTCTTTTCCCATGACGCTGAGACAGCCTGTGCTAGCACAGCATATCCGCTCGTCCATGATCCCACCGCTCTGCTCTGCCAGGAGCTTGCTGCGGTTTAGCTGGGTCACCTCAGGTACCTGACCCTGCAGGACAGCAGCTATGTGGTTCAGCAGATCCGTGAAAAATTCAGAAACACCCTCATAACCTGAAAAGAGAAAAAATGAAGGAGAGAAAAAAAGGCAATTAAGTAACTTCCTTATGTTCTTTGAAAGGCTTCTATTAACAGTTTATTTCTTGGAGTGTCCTTGCCCTCCACTGATCATAAAAAAAGCTGATAATAAAACTGATTAAAAAAAGGCTCTTTCTCCATGACATCATTTTAAGTGACAGCAGAAGCAGATTAGCATAAAGAGGAACAGAGAGTCTTGCAATAAAAATATTTCTCCAATGAGAAAAACTATTGCCTTTCAGATTTGCTGCTTCTTTTTTCTCCCATGTATATATATGTATATAGGTATATTCTATCATTTGTTGCCAAGTCCAGGTTTTTCCCTAAGTTACAAACTCTCTGGTATAATGTTGATCTTTTCCATACTGTTTCTAGGTTTACTATGGCAAGTAGCTCTAATGCAGAGCCTCCTTTAGGGTCTGGACCCTCCCCAGAATTTGCCCAGCAATACCCGCAGTTAGGGACACCTCAGAGGACTGCAGAGCTGGCTTTATGCCCAACAGAAAAGGCAGCTTCCCACTAAGTAAGAAGCGATGCGATGCTCGTCTAACCTAACCGAACTTGACGCTTAAAACGTGTTTGCTGCTATGTCTGAAAAAACACCCGAGGAACAGGAAATGTGTATCAATGATACAGTATTTGATAGAAACATCAATCATTCACTTCGGTACTGAAACCACCTTTCTGCATGTTCTGTTATGTGATTCCATAGAATTTACAATGCAGCTGAATAACAAGTTTCCTGGTTAAAACAGTTGCTCAAATACCAGTAGACATGACTTTTTTGGTGGCACAAAGGGTAGCAGTAGGTGTACAGAGCTTCTGGCTCTATTTTAAACACTGTGCTACAGGCACAGTTTTATCATTAGATTTCATTTTAAAATTGAACCAGACATGCAACATATGGGTCCAATTTCCTGAAATGGATCTTAACTGCTACTGCATTACCTAAAATTGTTATCAGTTTGCCTTAGTATTTAGAGGTGACATATGACATTCAGTGTTATTTAATGGGATAGGCTGATTGTTTTAACATGTCTATAAAAGTATTCTGGAAGTGACCCGGTATTAATACAGGAGACTGAAGCAATAAGTAAGTTTAAAAGACCCATGTGAATAGCACACATTCACACAGCAGCATATGAGCAGAACCAGAGACCACAAAGTAAATGCATACTTTAAAACACTTTTAGTGATTAATCACTGGGCAGAAGAGTTCCTCAGATCCATAATTAATTCAATTTTAATTTCCATTCTCCTGTAAAGACCAACTTCCTTAGGCAGTAAAAAACCCAACTTCCTGGAAAACATGAAGTAAGACTATAATTTCACCTATAATAAATGTGGAGATTTTATGGTGTATTTCTAAGCCATATGTCAACCAATTAACTCATATTTAGACTGCTACATTACTTTGGATTTTATTGTGCTTGGTCCCAATTCTCCTAGATACTTAACTGGTCAAACAAAACATCAGCAATGTGAGACAACAGCTCACAGTTTTCCTTTCTCAGAGGCCCTTGAAGGGATTCACCAAACAAATCTCTCATTTCAAAACACCAAGTTTCCCAGTGCCCCACACGATAATCCACTGGGCAGCAGGGGGCAACTAGGACTCCTAGGGCTTGGCCATGGGAGTCAGAACAGGATCTCCACCCCTTGGACAGAAGTGCTTGTTATGCTTTCTTGCTTATGTAAAAGCCATGGGATTAGCCTTCAAATCTACTCAGAGTGCTTCAAACACCCTGGGAATAAGCCATCTCCATAGTAACAGCTTTAATATTCAGAGAGGAGATCCATAGTACCCCAGAGTGTTCTGTGTCTGCTCACTGAAAACAAACTAGCCTTGTAGGAGGGCACCTGGCAAACTCACAAAGAAGTTGCTTTAAATATTTAATAGCAGTAAGATGGCCAGTTATTCTGTCCTGAAATCAGCAGATGTTAGTGAAAGGAAGCTCTATGTAACAGGCAGGCTCTGTCTGTGCAAGCCGTCTGCACACTGGGTGGAAATGCCCAACTAATTCTGCCCAGTCACTCAGAAGAAACTTCACAAACTTGTAAAAAGGAAATACAAGGAAGGGAGGAAGAGAATTAGCCATCATAATTCGTGGTTCACAGGACACCTGGGGAAGTCTGCAAACTGTGGGTATTGCCTCACTTAGTCCACCTAGGGCACCTGTAGGCCTCTCAAACTAGTCAGTTGTGGGACACCACTGTGCTGCAATGATAACAAAATCAAGAAGTGCAGATTAAATTACACCTTCAGAAACTACTGGCAGTGAATTTGGGATTCGTGTCACACAGGGAATCAGTGGGAGGATATAACTTTTGCATGCCTAAAACATAACTTGCATGAATCGTGCTCTAGCAGGTGCTATCCTAGCACTGCCCACTGGAAACCATTTTGGAAATGCCTGTCTGCAAGATGCCTGAATTTTGCTATACTGAAAAGAGTATCCAGAGTCCTCTGGCTGAGCATGGATAGGAACGATGTCCACCCAGCAATGCAACTGAAAACAAGTGCCCACCTCTGTGAGCTTTGGTGGAGGCAAGAAATGGCTATGAGCATTTTTAAGCTATCATTACAGATGCTACCTGCCTGATTTTTCAGAGACTCTCCCTGATCTGGCACACTCTGCCTTTCTGCATCTTCCCCTGGTCAGAGAAAAATGCATAGCCCATATCCTGCATTTACTGCAATGTCTTTACACACACAAAGTGCAGGTTCAGATTTGATGCTGCCAGCTACCACGCAGATTCACCAGAGCCAGCAGTTCACCTGCATGGTGACAGCCTGCAGCTGCTGGGGCTGGGTGAGCTCAGCCACAATCACAGGACAGCAGGCTATGTGGAACCTTTTCTCTCACTTATCTGAGGTCAGAGAAACAAAGCTCCCACATGCTACGTGACTGTGCCTACAGTTCGCACAGTTCGATATCTCAGCTGGTAACCACTGCTAAATATAGTACCACTAGTTTCCCACAGAACAAAAGACACAATAGGCCTTTCAGACATTTATCTTCAAAATCTTTTTGAAGAGTTGCTGGTGCTAATGGAGCAGATAACAGTCAACATCCTCCTACAGGTACACCTGCTCTCAATTCTGTCGTTAAACTCATCTCAAGATGACATCCATGGATTGGCAGGTTCAAATGAGCTGCCAGCCCAGTAAACACAAAAGACAGCACACAAGAAAGGTAGCAAGCCTCTGGGCAGCTGGACAAGGCTTTGGCCAGGCTTGGCCCCAAGCCATGGCTTGAGTTCCATGAAACAGGCTGTGAATACTCTTTAAAGGACATCTCTTCCCCTCCCTTTTTCAAAGCAGTGGTGCAGAGATAATGCCCAGGAGGGTTGGCTCCAGTTTGGCTCTACTCTAACTCTTGAAGGGTATAATGATTTGAGGAAGAGGAGCATGGGAGGGCCCTTCCTGGGACTGCACTGAGCCAGGAACAGGGAGATCCCACTACTGATGCAGCCCACCAGTGACTCTTCTGAGGCGGGCTGAGTTTGAACTTCTCACTAGCAAGGTGCTGGCTCCGTCAATGAAGTCAGTCATTGTAACTCTTCAGCCTTTAATCATACTAGCCCTTGGAGGGAAATGCAGTTACCTGTGCTGAACATGCTTTTGAGCAACAGAGTATTCTGTGCTGAGATGTAACTTTACTTGTGTTGCATTTTACCCCATTGCTTCTTCTCTGACCTCAGCAGCCCTCGAGGACAAGAGCTTATCTCTCAGTTCCGCTACCTTTCACAAATTTGAAGGCAGTTTTTTCTCTCCCCAGCCTTCTCTTCCATATGTCTGGGCCCTGCTGCTATCCTCTAGTTTTCTTCCAGCTGGTCTTCAACCTATCCCATGGTGGTAAAGTCAGTAGTTACCTTCATGACCCACATGTTTGCTCACCACGAAAAAAACTGCTGTGTGAGACACAATGTAGATCAGTGCATAAGAAACTTCCCTGTGCTCTCAAGCCTCCTGCAAGGACTAAAACACTATTAATTCGAAGTCCCTTCAAAGACCAATTACTGTGCAGACTGAAACACAGGACTTGGGTTGAATATTATTGGAAACTGTTGCCTTAGGGTAGAAGTACAGCAGAGCAGTTCTGCAAACTTAAGTGACAACAAGAAGACATGGGTCCTCTCTAAATATATGTTTGCCCCATTGCTGTTCCCCTGTTGGACTTTTCAACATTTCAAGAAAAGGAGAATTTCAATCTGTGGAAAAGTACCAAATCCAAAATAATACTTGAAAAAAAACCCCCCAAACCAAAAACATGAAGCACCAAACCAAAATGCAGGATACAGGATTGCAAAAGAATGTCCTGTATCACTGACTTCAAGATCTAATGTCTGAAATATATTCATAAAACTGATACAGCTTCATCCAACACCCAATTTAGGTTGTTTCACTGCCCTGGGCAGAAGAGCGATTTCATAGGTCTGCAAATTGCGTAACACCATGTGGTAGAACCATGCTGGAAAGCGACCTGAGAATAGTAGAGCTGGGTTTTAAGAAGAAGCCAGTCACTGTGGAGATAGACAAGGCACTACAGGGCAGTAGGACTGAGGACCTGATTCGATGAACTGAGGAGACTGGGAGCTCAGGACAAGATCTCTAGATGTAAAGACACCACAGCCATATTGAAAACTTAAAGTCTTCATGACAGGTTAAAGAAACTATGCAACAGCCTGTGTAAGTCTCTGGAAACAAACACCCCCATTCAGGTAATGAGAGGAGATTCTCAGAGAGAAAAACACCCTGCAAAACAGCATCAAATGAGATGATGTATTCTTTTCCTGAGTTAGACTACTGAATTTAGCACAAGTGACAGACCATTATTGCCTCACCCTTATTCACACTTACAACTCCTTTTAACAAGTCCGGTGATCAAGGAGCTTGTTTAGTTGTTTCCAAGACATATGTTACACTAAAAAAAGTAGAGGACAAATTTACTCGTTTTTATATGCTCTAATCCATCCTTTTACACCAGGACGTACTTATGAGAACCTGCAAGGATACTAACTGTCTACAGCAACTTCTGTGCACCTACAATTTTATCATCTTCAGATTCCTGGTATCGTTTTTGTGCACAAATGTCTTTTTGTGGGGAATCAATTTGCACAGGAAGAGATTTTCAAGGGAACAGTTTGTTGCTTCCACCCCCTCAATTTTTTTAATGGCACAGAGTCTAAAAAAAAAAGGTAAGCTTTAAAGGCTCTCCTAAAATAGAATTTACTATCCTTTTCATTTCAGAATGAGGGCTAGGCCCAGAAAGGCTAGGACCCAGCACACAGTTCCACACTGCAGTTCCTGAGCTTCCCTTTGCAGAGCAGGGCACAACAGCTATTTTACAACTGGCCACTAAAATATCTCCTAAGACCTGATATTTCAGTTGCAAATTCCGTATCTAGATTAGGGTTCTTCCCTTTCCACATCGACCTTTATTTGATCTCAGAACAATCTGGTTGCTGCTGTCCCACCCCCAGCCTGGGAAGCAATGATGTGAGACAACAGGAGTAAAACTTGCTCCACAAAGCAGGAGTGGAAAGGCCTTTCTTACCTGGGAATGCATTTATATCAATGACTGCATGCTGCCCAGTCTGATTGTTAATGATGATATCAATTCCAAAGAGGGAAACTCCCAGAGCTTGCCGCAGCGCTTTAGAGATTTCCCGGATGACATCGTCATTTGGCCGCTCAAATACTCCTTCAATTTTATCCAGCTGTAATGGAAAAAGGCACATTAATAAGGGACTCTGAAACAGCCTTTTTAGTGGTAAGATTGATTTTCAGAAGTTTCCAGGTGCATATCCACCAAATCTAATTGCAGAGAACCAGTGGCATGAAACCAAGAAAGACACCAAAGAGAAACTGCTTTCATAATTCAAAATCCTTCCTAAATTGGAAATTCATCTGCTCTAAAGCATCTAGTTCTTCCTCTTCATACTGACGCAGCTAGAGAAGCAAAGCAGTGTAGGAACAAATGGAGAATCAGAGTCACTATTTTAAGTACCAGATCTACACCTTAAAAAACATATAAGATGCCATGTTTAACCCTGTGCTGCAAAAGTTCTGGCTATCATTGTTATTTCAGTGTAGATCAAGGTCTATGTTAAAGGGCTGACAGGACAGACTCCTGCTGTTAATCTGAGTCGTACAATACAACTCAGCTGATATCTTAAGGGCAGAGCATGTCTTTTATATGGGTTTTTATGTACAAATTATTTTGTAAGTATTTATTAAAACGAGTGACTCAGGTTACTTATGACTGGGGGATGCACTCTTCTTCACTCTTTAAACAACATGTTACACAGCAGAAGTATGCTGTTATGCCTACAGAATCATGACTGGAATATGTCTGTGTATGAGTGAGATGGCAGGTAAACCACAGGAGCACACTCTCTAAGTCTGAAAGTAAATTTTCAGTAATGGCTTCTCCTTCAATGTAGCCACAAAGGGATTTATGACTAGCACAATTACAGTTTTAATATTTAGCATGCCTACCAGTGTTGCACACAAAATTCAAAATCAAATACAAAACTAGTCCCCAGCAGAACTTGTGAAACAGAAAAGAATCTCAAGACTCAAGAGATTGAAAGGACCCAGTGCTGTAAAGTGACTTTCTCAGAAGTTGAGTGCCCAAGAACTTGTTAGGATTCATAAGTGCAAATCTTATTAAAAGTACTGGTAAAGCTATCATGAGACCGTGCAGTGTGCTGGCACTGCTGGTCTCGAAGGACACCCAGAAATGGTCGCATGCTCACAGGTCAGACATGATCACATGGCAGACAGCTACTGGATCTCTGTGGCCTTGTGCCAACACAATTTCTATGCTTGAATTTTCACTGCTTGTCTTTCCTCACAGAACTGAGTCCTAGAAGGATGATTTATGCTTATTAATCTCTCTGGACAGGAAAAAGCCAGGTGTTTGGATTCAGAACCTCCTTCTTCCCTTTGCCTAGATTAGCCCTGGATAGTCTGGGAAGCTGCACAGCCCTGCTACAAGTTCTTCCTCACCAGAGCTCGGTAAGGAAAACCAGAGGGGGACACAGTCATGCTGGTTCGTGGTACCAAACAGACCTCAGCCTGCAACACAGAAGCAGACAGCTTATGAAAGAGAGTCACTAGCTACTAACACTTCCACAAGAAAGGATTAGGTAGGTTTCCAGCTGCACTAGAGGGAAAAAGACCAAGTGTACTTACCGCTGTTAAGATAGATGAGGACTCTGGTTTGGAAACATTGTGGCTGTTGAAAAATATTGATTCTCTGTCTGCAATTAAAAACAGGTTGTAAATAACTTTGTACCAGATTTTAATTTCCAACGGAACAGTGCAAGGAACAGTAGGTGGCAGTGCAGCCCCGTGAATCTCATCCTGGTCTCAACCATCCACCCCACCCACAGGCCTCTCCTGCCTGCTGGCACTTGGCTGCCTGCACAGGCAGGGACCAGCAGACAGATCACCCACGGTTCTCGGACCACAAATAAACAGAACCACGCACTGAGTAAACAGAAATAAGTTTCCCTTCCTTCACCAGAGCAAATTAACTAAGTTCAGTCAGCTAATGAAGTTAATTTTTACTAATGTGCTATACTCAAAGTGACAGTTCCAAGGGGAAGGTGTGACAGAAGGGAGAAGCTGCAATCACTGCAGATGTAGGCCGGTAGCACCCAGGGTACACTGAGATCCCTGTGAACCTGGGCAGGGCACTGTCATCATGGCAGAAAGCAATACATTTTGTGGCCAGGACTGTCCTTCTTTTGAAGGCACCACAGGAGACACTCTGAGGCGACAGAAGCCACTAATGAAACACGGTGGAAACCATGGGGAAAATTGCACCAGCACCTCCCACCCTGCTTCCTCTGTGCTGGAGGTTTTACTGGCTGAAAGAAAAACCCCACCACGTCTCCCTTTAGGATTCCCACCACAGCAGACTGACGGCATCATAGAGACAACCTGCACAGAACACCCAGACCAAAGTCTCAGCACACAGGTGGCACTGGTGAGAGCATTTCTGCTACGCTGGTCTCTGGCTGGACATTCAAGAGCAGCCCCAGGGCCACATACAATAAAGACAGGAAAGCTGTGAAAAGCAAATCCAAGTCCACTCTGCAGTCTGACCACCAAAAGACTTCTTGTCTTTCCTCTTGCTTAGAAAGATCTGGTACTTTCAGACACTCAGCTCTTTCAGTGTCTCACAGCCACCAGACCTGCTTAACCATCAGATCTGCCAGGTCAGGTTCCTGTGGCACAGCCTCCTCAGACTCTCCTGATGTGCATAAGACAGACACCCTAATCTGCCAACAAGACTTATTTTTATGTGGACTTCCAGACAATTTTCAAGTCTTACACTAACAGATGAGACATTAGCCAAAGCATTTTTAGAAGGACGCCTTAAAATGTTCCCTTCCAGCAAAAGTATAGACCAACTGTCCTAATAGTTTATATGAACACAGATTCTGGCCTCCTTAATTTGAGCAGGACATACAGCAGACCTAAATGTAAATACAGGCACACATAGCTACAGACAAGAACTTGTACCAGCATCCTACTACACCTATACTAACAAAATACATATTTGTGTGTGAAATGCAGTGGTGAGCATACATAGACATACTAGGATCAGCAGAAAACACTAAGCAAAGTGACAAAAAACTGGCATTCGTTCATTCATCTCCTTTCGTTTGATTCCATCCTCACCTCCTGGATTTGTCCAGTTGCTAGCAGATCATTCTCCCATCCATGTGCTGCTAATTTTTTTATGCTTTTGGTGGGCCACAGAATGCACTTCTCTGGAAAGGAGCTTTTTCCCATAAAGGAAATCTAAGTAATCTTTACTGAAAACCCTTCAAGTGCTGCTTTCTAGTGACATACAGAAGAATCACTCTCCTCACTGACAAATCCATTCTTCCTTCTCCCCAACACAGCTGATATCTACAAACCAAAGGATACTTCCCACCAAGATTTACAACACTGGGCCTCACATGAAGAGGGAGGTTCATTTAGGGGAGAGCACAGATGATCTTTAATTTAAACACACATACATATTCAAGGTAAAAAGAGGGAGAGGAAGTGCTGAAATGATGGAATCCAGGATATTTTCTCCAAAGCCCATTTTTAAACAAACTCCGGAACAAATGACACATGAACTTACTGTGAAAGGAGAGAACTTCTCTCCCTCTCCCCCTTTCCACATGACATAAAACACTGTGTCTAACAGGTAAGACTCAGGTTACCATTGCATAAATATTTACTATATGAATGTCATTCGTACGTATTCCAGTGCAGGTGAGTTATCTCCCTTCCTATTGAAATAATACAGAAGAGGAAACATGGTATGTGAGAACCAGCTGCCTTCACTTAAGCAGTCTTTTCACAAATATTTTCTTTGGAGATGTTTCCTGCTGAGGCTGCAAGAACGGACATTTTCTTTTAAATCAGTACAACGTACCTGAGATGCCTGCAGAGAAGTTCTTCAAAGATGGTCTTTTCACCACGGTGTAGGATTCCCCAACCACGAAAACTTTATAGAGCACAGCATTGTGATTGATGAAGCTCTGAATGACGCAAGGGGGGCGAACAGCTTTGAGGCCCTCCTGGTTGAAGATGATCGCCATCTGGAAACACACACACTGTTGGGCACAAGGCTGGCAATAATTTAATGCTTACCCACACCTGACAAGCAACAAGGGGGAACATCTACTGGTAGATATATATTGACCACGTGTGAATTCCTTCTCCGCATCTTGTTCTATGTCATTATGTTTCATTTAACTGACATAAAGCTCTGCAAACACTACTGGCAGTGAAGCTTTCATTTTCAATCTACATTTTCTTGCAGCTCTTTGCAGTTTCATTTGCTGCCTTTAGTTAGGAAGCTACTGCAACTGCAGGTACAATAAAAGGCTAAAACATCTGACCAACACAGACAACAAAGTCTGTATTGAATACAAGCTTGTATCATGAGAACAACAAAAGGAACAGGTCTGTGCACTAACTCTTCCCCACAGCTCTATTCCTCCGATTTGGTTCAGCCCAGTTGCAACAGCCTAAGCACCAGAGCTTCACCCACACCATCAGTGAACATTTCTCAGACTCTAGTAGTTCTTACTGCTATCAAATGCTGGCCTATCGATTTTCCTGCTTGGTTTCATCCCATTACTCCAAACAGATAGTCCGCTTGAAGGCACTGGAATAAATGTGCCAAAAAGAAAGGCATTTATTGGGCCTTATGAATGACAACCAGCAGCTGCCTCAAACAGCACAAAAGCAACATTGGTAGGTGCACTGAACTACCTTGATGAGACAGCTTATCTTCAGCACATGTTACACTGGTCTTTCCACTGATCTCTCCATTACCATGCTTACACGCATATATAATTCCTATTATAGTGCCCCATTTTTCAGGTTTTTTGTTGAAGTATGGCTTGTGCCATGGCTCCCACACAGAACCAGCAGCAAGTACCATTCTGGCACAAGTGATGGAATTGCTTTATACCATGTGCCCCTACACAGTATTGAGAGTAGACTCAGGTTTGGTCTCTATCCTCAAAGCCCTGAAAAAGCTATGCTCCAATTATCTGAATATTGACTGAACTTTTGCTAATACCTTTGCTTGTTTCTGTAAAAAATACCAAATATAATAGGTTTTGTTTTTCAAAAACATGGCTGTGGTAAATGATGCAGTGATTACGTATTCATAGTTAAAAGTCTGAGAACATTTTTGTCCTTACTCCTCCATATGTGGTAGATGATATTAGATCAAATAACTGTCTGCACACACACACAGTAACTCAGTAGATTAACATTTTCTGAGTTCAAGTCAATGTGTGCATTCAATACCTACCTGCAGCTGATAATCTTGCTGTCTCTATTATACAACACAGAGTGAATTTGTGAGTGGTAACAACCTGTGCAAGAAATTTCCCTAACACACAGAATCATCCATCAAGATGATTCATAGTAACAACATCATAACTCTTTATCATCACAGTTTGTCTCTTACTCGTGGCAAGAAACATTGCTCTCTTCCTCTTCTTGTGTGGATTGTTTGCTTTATAGCATCTACAACATCACACTGGCAAGAACTGTGCTGTTCCTATAGTGTTCTCTTCCACTATTAGTTCATTGATTCCCACAAACAAACAAGATGAGCAGGTATTTATCAGCCTATTTTAGAACTCTGGAAAGCCAGAGTTTATCTTCTCAGCACAGCACTGACCTAGACTATTGGAAGCTATGTGAAGCCTCTCTTCTGCAAAGCTCTGTGCTGGCAGCCCCATGGACTAGCACACAACCCATATAACTCCCGTGGTGTTGTGTTATGCTGGTTCACTGCAATGTCTCATGGTTTTTAACATGCATGAATAGAGCTCCAAGAATTTGCTTGCAGGGTGCACTTGCTCTTTGTCATCTAGCACAGACCTGCTGTGTCTGGCAGTAACGTGGGTACAATACTTGATATCATAATTTCCAAATAGCATTTCTCATTATAAATGCAGAGCTCTTTTGAAGGCAAAACAAAACATTCACACCAAGAATTTCTACTGACAATGTTCATAAGGAATTCAATCTGAAAAACATAGTGATCCTCTGCCTTTTCCTTCCTGTCTGCTCAAATGCTCAGAAAAAAGAATTCTGGATACATTTTTCAGGCTATGGGTCTCTCATGGCAGCTTTACCAAAGGTTAGTTATGTTCTGACCTGCTGGCAGCCAGGAAGCACAACTTCCAGCCATCATCTCTGTTCAAGTTTAACAAATGGTGCTGGCAGACTGGGGGTCAGATGCTGAGCTGCTGAGGCTGCTGCTAGTGCAGAGGCCATGTAGAACTGGATACACCACAGAAAGGGTGACACCACCTCAGCTTAACAGCAGCATGTGCTCATATGAGAAAAGTGGAGTCTGCCAGCCTCACCTGGCAAACTCACACACCAAACCCAAATTCGCACACCAAACTTAAACTGAAGCCTGCACCTTCAGCTGTCCCTGTCACCCAGTACTTGAATTTTCTTAACAGCCATCTTCTGAAGAAAAGCAGGTTTCTGGTCAGTGCTCTAGTTTCAGTGTCAGCTCTGCATTGGAAATATATCCACAAAAAATGAAGTGATTTATCAAAAGCCTGACAAGGAGTCATTAATAAAACAGACAACAATTTCTTGCTTCTAGACCTATGCTCCATCTTTTAGACAGACTGTACTGTAAGCAGGTATTTATTCTATGCTTCCTTTGTAATTATTGACCATAAGCAATTACAAAACAGTTCCACTCTGATCATAAATACAGTTTTGGATGACTCCTGAGGACTCAGCAACTCCAAAAGTGACAACTACTACTACTATGTAAAGTACTATGCAAGACTTCAGGTTTTTTTCCATGGGTCCTCCTAAGCTCTAGTCATAAGTTCCTGTGATAAAGTGCAGACTATGGCTGTATTTTAGTCTAATTTTTGCTCTGGCAGGAGGCTTAGATGTGTGTGCACTGTATGAAAGAAGATCAAAGAAAGATTCACCAGGGAAATAAAGTCCAAGCCTAACTGGACAAGTACTGAGAGGCTCATGCATTTCAGTTTGCAGTTGCAGAGGAACTCTTGACAGAAAAATCAGCAGAAAAATTGAAGTCTTAAATTCATTAACAATCCAGTCCCCAAGTGTTCTCAGGAGTGACAGCAAAAATTTATAGCAGCTGCTCCAGCAAACTAACAGGACTGTCTGCTGGCTTCTGAAATAAGCCAAGGTAAGGCCTGCCTGAAAAATCTCACTGCATTTTTAAAAGGAAGTGCTGGTCAGTCAAGGTTTCAGCCATAGCCATTCTGCTCATCTAGATTTACAATTTACTTCAGGGTCTTCAGCCCTTAGAGATATTGCAGCAATGTCTCCTAGTGCACGTTTCAAGAGCAGCTGGGAAACCTGGACTGATGACCATGTTGTTAACAAAGGAAGCCAGGAGTTAGGAGAGCCAGCAGCAAGGTCTGGATTCTCAGAACTGATCTGCAGTAAGCAGGAAGGCAGGAAGCACAAAAGGAAAAGAATTAAAACAGGACTCAACTCACTTAAATTTAGAGGAAAGTAGTCTCATAGGTAATACACTCCTTCCAGGAATACACAACCATTTTAGCTGCAATTTACAGGAAGGCAGATAAGTTCTACCAGTCCTGTTCTCCCCACAGATCTCACTGCGTTATTACAACTGAACATGCCTGGAAACCATCTCTATTTGTTACTCCCTTCCCTGCTCCAGGAAAGGAGCCAGCTGCTCCATCTGAAGCACAAACCCACTTCTCATCTGTACCACATGCATATTGGAAAAGTAACTTTCTGGGATGGAAACTTTATTTAGCGACCTCTTACCAAAGGAGAGACTGAAGGAGATTTCTTGCAGACAAAGCTGACTGGAGACTACAATTGCTAGAAGCAACAATATGATAGAAGCTAGCAACTGCTAAAAATAACTTCCATGACAGGAGGTTCAAGTCATATTTAACTTCATTTCAGATTTTTGAAAAAATAATGGTGCAATTAAACATGAGGGAGAGGTGAGGAAGAAAAGTTGTCTGGGCACAGCCCTCATTCTACCCACTACAGGACTGGAAATCACCAGCCAAACCACTACAGGGGAAGTGGGGGACGGGACACAACTGGAAGCAGGGGGATAATACTGCAAAGATTCTTAACTCACCTCATGAGAGTTGGTTCCATGGGCCACTCTGGTTTTACAAACTGGGTAAATAAAAAAGAAAAAACAATTCACCACTGAAACAGAACACACAAACCCTTTATAATTCTGTTCCCACCCACACATGCAAACACTGGAGTCCACCAGACCAAGGCATTGACTGTAACAGACACCAGGGACAGTCTTTGCTTGAACAGTGTCCTCAATCACTGCAAAGCTTGGCTTGCTCCAAGCTCTACTCTCTCAATTCCTCCCTGTAACTAAGGTGCAAGCACAGATCATTATTAGGACTGGGCAGAGTCGCAAAGCATCAGCTAAGAAGTTAGTACTATTACTGGGATTGCCATCCTGTCTACTTAGAGAGCATTTTCACAACTATGTAATTTTTTTTCTGAGGCTACAGCTGCTTTACAGGTACCACAAAACACCACTGTCCTTAAAACAAAGGAACTGGGACACAGTGGAAACCAACTTATTTTCTTACTTCCCTGTCTTCAGGGAAGAGCAGGAAATGTAATGGGCTGAACCAAACTAAGATATAACTTATTTTTCACAGGCGCCCACAGAGGGAGACAGAAAAAGGCAGAGAGCCTAGCAGTCTTTCTTTTTCCTTCACATTTCTTATCTGCTCTGTATATCCTGATTCTCACCTCCATCCTGATTAAAAGGAGGAGTAAAACCACTGAGAGGAAAGAAACAACATGCTCCTTCTACTATGAGGCCAGAGGAGAGCTGAAGACCCTAGGACCCACATGATGACTAGAGCTGATATTACTTATGTGTTAAGCAGAGGAGATGAAAACTTGCAAGTAGTGAGGGGGTGGATAGGACAAGACTTCTTTGCAGTTTGTTGGAAGAATCAAATTGCCAGGCAAGAGGACAGGCAGCTATGAAAGGCAGATAACCTGCACTAGAGTCCAAAATAAGTTGGTAACTTGAAATTTTGGAAAGTGGCTTATGATGCCTCACAGACATATGCTCTGGAGAGCTGGACCATTTTAAAGAAAAAATAAAAATAGAGACAGGAAAAAGAAAAAACACTCCCAGAATACCAAGGTATATTAATTTTCAGTGCTATTTTGTAATTTCATCATCATTTAGAGGGTTTGATTCAGACCTCCTGAATATATGCTGCTGACTAGTGAGGACTAGTCAGTCTGTATTGAGAGCACAATGTGAAGAAGAGGGCAAAGCCATTCAGTGGGATTTAAAGTACTGCTTCACAACCTGTCTTCAGGAGACCTGCCTCATTTGGGAGAGCAATGGCAGGGAGGGCAAAACATGCTTTTTCCACGCAACTTTACCTCTGAACCTTACAAATGAGGCAAGCACCAAGGGAACAAACACCGACTAACGATCCTGCTCACTTTATACTGCAAGGAATCAAATAAAGGAACGAATTAAAGCACAAGCCCCACAATGAAACTTGCTACAAAGCACAAACAGTTCATAGCAGCTGTTTGAGCTGTGGGCCCTTGGACTCTGTTATCTGTGGTAACCCTCTTTCTTTTACCCTCTAAGATTATATTTGTACCCTGGACCAGGGAAAGGGAGAGGTGGGTGAAAAAAGAGGGCAGTCAGCAAGGCAGTGATTTTCTCAAGAAAAATAATGAATGCAGCTGGCAGGAGAAATATCTTGCACAAGTTCAGGGCAAGAGGCTAACTTTGTTAGAGCTATTAGCATTTCCCAGGAATGCATGTTTACTGTTGCGAGGTGTTTAAAGTAAGGAACATCAATAAAAGGCAAAGTAAAAGCTGATAGGGAGGGGGTTTGTCTCACATTCCAAGCAGACTGCCTCAGAGCATTTGTTTCAGGAAAGTTTTAATATCCTTGAGACTTTTGGCAGTGAAACCCACACTCCTACAATGTTGGCTATGTTTTGAGGGGTGCACGTGCAGTATTTAGAACCTACGAGAAGCACCAAAGAAAAGCCCATGTACGTACTGAATGGGAATGCCAGTCCATTCTTCTCTATAAGCTGCAAGGTATCTTCTCCACAGGCACTTGTCAGCTCCATAAAGGGGGGCGAACAGATCCTCTCATCTGCAAGAAAATAAAAGGACTCAAATGAGGATGAGGGGTTTAGGTCCTCAGCTGCATCATTACCAGCTCTCTCCATACTAACTGGTTCTTGATAGTCAGCTTATATTAAAGCACCCAAAAGGATTGTAAGCCAGGCCTGAATCTGAGTTTCTGGAAACATTTCAGAAGATTAAAGGCCCAATTTTCAGATAATCTAAATGGCAATATAAAACCAGTATTTTCACAGGCATCAAAAGTGATCACCTGGTTAGGAACACATAGCTGCACAAGACTTAACCAGTGAGATGAAAAGCAATTGGGATCTTAGCTCTTAATTTTATGCCTTCAAGCATAATTTTCTAAAGCATTTTACAAAAAACAGAATGGTCTGCAAATGTGACAAGGGTAGGCAGTCTCACAAAGCCATCTCTCCCGTAGGGCTCCTCAGGTGGCAAATTCCAGTGTGTATTTACTTCAGACAAGGTGCCAGAACATTCTGCTATGCACTGGGACAGCTCTGCCATGAAAGCAGTGTTCATCTGGTCTGGCAAAGCCAACCAGAGCACTGCTGGGACACCACCATGTCAAGACTGCTCATCAAGCTCTGGTTAAAGAGAAAAATCATGGGAACCATGGTAAAATTTAACGGAGCAGGTCTGCTCCAGAGTGTTTCTGCCAATGTTGTGCTTGTTCACATGAGGTTGTGGGAAGGCTGGAGTCAAAAACCAGCCCTCTTAGTGACTCAGTAAGTTGACTTGCTCTAGGATTCACTTCCTATTCACTGTAGGAGAACTGAGATTCCCCTGGGAATGCACCAGGAAAGGCAGAAACCACTGTAGCACTCATAGGACTTGAACATAAATCGCTTAAGAGGGCTGGGTTGCAATTTCAAGTGTACAGAGAAAGCTGGCTTCAGCCATAGCTCTGAGACAGGTCAGCGGGACCACAGGTTTTCAGACAAAAGCTGTGTGCACTTTGACAACACTGACAAAGTCAAATCAAGGACATCACACAAGTATGAACGACTATTCAAATTACCTCCTCAGTGAGCACAGACTTAAAGAAGTACTACTTTCATGGAGATTGAGCTGCGGCCAGGTTAACTTTGGAGCCACAAATGAGTTATAACTTGAGCTAGCTGCACAGTACTGAACACAATTCAGAACGGGTCTGCCAAGACTCGCTTTTCAGACTTATTTAAAGAGAAACAGCATGACACCTTCCTCCAAGAAGCAACTGGAGACAAGCACAAATGGTGGGAGCAACTGTATCTGGCAAACTCAAGTCACAGGTTTATATCAACCAGCAACTTGTCTTGAAAATAAGCAAAACATGGCTGAATCCAAACAGGTGGAGGCCATGCTGTACAGATGGTGCAGAAACTGAAAAGTGTATGTGAACTAAAACCCCAGCAAAGCTAAACATAACTCTGAGACAGCCATGCATTCAGAAATCACTTTATAAACATTGTTTAGATCAATACTTTTCACTTCATTGTAAGTATATATATAAAGAAAACGGAATCACTGAAAATAATAGAGATGCAAAACTCTCTATATTTCAGTACACGTATCTCAATACATCCCCAAACTTTCGGAATATCTGAGAACGCCGTTCATTAGCAGTGCTGTCACTACAAGAAGTTTTCTGAGAAAAGGCTATTTTCATACATTCTAAAAGGAGCAGAAAGATTGATGCTTTGAGGCCAACCTCTACAAAACTAAACAAAACATCCCAGATTTCAAAGCTTTCAATTTGCTGCTATGAAAACAGAAAGCAGCATCCAAAAGTGACAGGTACTGTAATATTTACAAGCCTTTGCCAGAGCGAAAGTTCCTTAGTTGGATGAATTTAGGGAATAAGATTTAGTTTACAGATACTTGGGAACAACTCTGGCTTGGCAGCTCTCCCACCCACATGCTTAAGGCTCACAAATAACTTTGCCTTCAGAGTGCAGATGCAGAGGAACGTATGGTTCCATCTCGCTTCCCTCTGTTTCTCTCTCATGCAAACAGGAATGGGAGACAGGGAGGATTCAGTGTTCCTGCTGACTACATGACACTTGCATGGAGAGATGAAGGAAGGGGCAAACAGTAATTTCTTTGACTTTGTACTTAGAAAAGACCACCTGGATCAACAAAAAGTAGCAAAGAAGACTCTTAGCATCTCAAAGTGCTCCCGCTGAGTTCGCACAGCACTGGCATTTTCTCTACCAAGAAAGCAATTCTAGCCCACTGAAACCTCTAAAACAGACCATTAATTCACAGCCAGACCTGAGGACAAACAAATCGTCACTCAACACAAGATTTCAGTAGAGCCCACAGCTAGAAAACTGCTGCTCTGAGTTTAATTACACACACTGAAATTCTAAAGATAGCTGTAGGTTAAAAAAAAAAAAGTCCTCCAGCTGTCAGCAATCATCCTCTCCTCCTTCGCAGGGTGGCAAACACATGCTAAAGCTTTCTCTCATCACCAAGCTCCCGCTATCAGAGTGAAAGCAGCCTCTGCACACCTTCTCTGCATTGAGGTCCAGGACAGACCTCACTCAGTGGCTGAGAGTCAATTCAATACTGATTTACATCAGCTTCGAACTACACCATGCGACCCACGTAGTGCAAATGACCCCCAGCGCGACACTGAACCTTCCCTCCCCTCCTGCTGAGTAAGCTGCTTTAGTGTGAGCTTACTGAGCTGTGGTCAGGTGCTGGACCCTTGGCACTGTCACTGCTTCTTTGCAAACCAGCAGTGACAAGACACCACGGGAAACCATTGCCAAAAAGAACAACAGTAAATATACGCAAACAAGTAAACATAACAGTCTAGAGATGAGAAGGACATCATGATTCTGGCTCCACTGCTGACCCTTTGTATTGATGCTACAGCCTAACCCCCCAGTCTAAACCCAAGCACTATTCTCATTTGCACCTGAGAGCCCAGTGTGGACAAAGCACTTTCAGAAAAGCAGTCTGAGAACTACTGCAGCATGAGGCCACAGCCACGTCCCCCCTCCTGTGCAGCTGCACTGGCCATACATCGCTAGCAGAAGTGACTCTGTCAGGACTCAGACCTGACACAACCCAGAACCTGTGCAAGGAGCTGGTGCTGTTGCTTTTCTACCATCAGTACTCAGCTCTGTGCTGTGCATTGAGACACTGCTGATTGGAAGAGTCTTCTTCTAAAACATCAAGTTTGGAAAAGACTCTGTCTCATCTTCCACCCTTGGCTATGCACAAGTGACCTTAAATCCCAAGAGATTATTAAGTATGCAATTTCTAATCTTTTCACATTGGATCTCAAACTAAAACTCAGACACTTCCTCCCTCCCTTTGGGTGCACACAATAAGCAGATGACCACAATTATTAACCCTATGTTCCTTCATGCAGCCTTGTGCTGGACTGAAGATATCAGCAGGAAGAATCCGTCCCTAAGTCTACAGACTGCTGTGAATTAAGGTTCTGTACATTGCTATAGTGCACACTTAGAGAATGGTATCTCTTCATTTTCTAAGCACCTGCTAGTCTCTGAGAGTCCTGCCTTTGAAATATGGCCACGACTCCAGGTGAACCTTGTCAGGTCCAGAACTGCCAACACAGTAGCAACAAGGAAAGATTCTTCAGGTCAGAGTGTTCAGCTTTCACTTCAGACAACGACCAAAAGTATCTGTAGCGCTTTTGTAGTTAAAAACAACTTATTATAATTAAATTTAAAAGTCAAAATTCTGTCACTCTGTTCCTCCCACATCTTTGTCCTCATTTTTATTGCATGCTTTAGCACAAACTTTGTGGTATCTGTTTTCCATATTCTCCTTTAAATATTCTCCCTTTTCTTCAAGATTATTTGATCTCAGAGGGAGTTCTCTCTTTCTCCTCTTTCTTACTTTCTGTATTTTTTTCTCACTCCCATCTCCATTTCTCATCTAGGCTGTTCATTTTTCCAACTGTTACTTCTGTTCTTTCAGTGCTACTTACACTTATCCCTCCATCACCTCTGAATGGAGCTCATGGCTGGAGGGATCACGTTCATTGCAAGCGCAGGGCCAGCGTTTGCAGTGGGACACCTGAGGACAGCAAGGCAGCCGGCACTAACAGGTCACGGGTGACAGGCAGCAATGACAGCATCAGGGCAGTCAGCTCTGGCACGCCCTGCTCTGGGGTGAGCCTTGTCAGAGCGTTGTTCCATTCCCATGGAGCAGCAACATTATTACGAGGGCTTGACTGATGAAGGCCAGTTTACAGGATGAGTAACACAGCTAACCAACAACAGAGAGGTGAAAGAGCACTCAAACCAGGGTGTCGGTGCCAGGAGGGGAATATTCCAGATGAAGTTCAACAACAGTGACAGGAGCAAAGTGATGTGAAGATGGGGAAGATGCAGACTAAAAACTGTGTGGGGAAAAGCATTTTCTGGCCATGAGAATTGGTGGAATTCTTTGTGCTCGAGACTTGCTTTAGTAAGAGATGCTGAGTAATGCTTCTCTACTCAGGGCACCCTGGTGGCCTGCAGACAGCCTGCCAAACAGTCACAGGATACCCAAACCCCCAGAAGAAGGCACAAGAGGCCAAACACTCAACACACACTCCCATTCAGCAGCCAGGCAAGACAGATAGAGGAAAAGTAAGAGTAATGGGAACATGGCTGTTCCCAGTTGAAACAAATCTTAATAATAAATGGAAACCACTGCGACAGGGCTGTATGAGACAGTCCCGGTATGGTTTTTGATGAGGGTAAATAGTCCTTGTACAATAAAAGCTGGAGAAGTACCAACACAGTGGGCAGCCGTGGATGACTGTGGGGAAAAAATAAACCATAAGAGAAGAAGAACCTGTTCAGATTTCTTCGGTCCTTATGATTTTGGACGGGTAAGAAGATTGCAGATCCAATGCTCTGCATTCATAGATCAATAAACTGTATTTCCTTGTCTTCAGAAAAGGGGTTTAAAGAGAATTTATGGTCATCTGTGAGAACAGCTCAAAACCTGTGTCAAGAAAAGAAACACAAACAATGAGAAGGCCACTGCCTATTAAATTTCAGATTTACTGTCTAAACGTGTTTCCCTACCTTGTAATTCACCATCCTTCACTACCTAGCCTAGGGATTAGGAAGTGCAGCAGACAGGCTGAAAAAAGAGTATTTATTCTCAGCACCACTAAGCTCTTGCCAAAAGACCACAGTGCAGTCAACAAACACAGTCTAACTCTGAGCTTCCGTTTATGAAATGGGGAGAAGGCTTCAGCTCCCCTTGGCCAGGCAAGGCTTTTTGGAGCTAGCTTAAGGAGTTTCAGGAAAAAGACTTTTTGATGCTACTGGAGTCATTACAGTAGCTAAACAAACTACCTGTTTGAAGCTTCAGTCTGAGCATCATCGACTAAAATCCTGAGTGTTACTGGAAAAACATGAGCCAGAAGGTGTTTACTGAAGAATATCATATCTTTTGCCCAGGTTCAATACTCATCATTAGCAGTACCTTCTTTGTTTACACACAGAAGGTAAAAGAAGCACTAAATGAGGGGCATGCTGAGGACAAGGGAAAGGTAAAAGAAGTTGGTACAGTGAATTTGTGAAACAGGTAGAAGGAAGATGCAGTTTGTCAAAGGAGCACAAGAGGAGGCCTGGAGTCCCCCAGGTGTGCAACAGACTTGGCACACCTAGATCCTCTAATTCTGCTTAGCAATTCCAAATGGAGCACAGCTTGTGCCTGAGTTGCTCTCTGTGCCTGGAAAGGTTGTCAGGATTATTCCTGAAAAGACTGGGTATGCGACCTTCACATCACACAATGCCTTATGCAGAAAAATGACAAAGCTGCTTTGAAAAGTGCTTGTCTCTGGTATAAACACCCTTAAGATAACCACAAAACCATCCATGTCAAAATCAGGACTGACTCAGGCCATTCATCACCCAGCACTCATGGAGCAAATGTTCAGCAAATGTTGAGCAAAGCCTCAAACTATCAGAAAGATTTACAGCAGATGGTAACAAACTCTAAACTTCCTACTTGGTTGGAAAAAGCCACTCTCTAATAGAACAGTTTGCACTATGATTTGAAAACATTTAAGACTCTTTAAAAATAAATATATTTTCAGTAAACTGTGCTTCACTGTAGCTTCTATCAGCTTGTGGCACTCTGCTCCTGTGGGAATAGAAAGGATACACAGCCAGGGCAATGTCTTTTTCTCCTAATACAATAAGGAGAGGAAATCTGAACTTCCAGCTTACCCCTGCCTGCTGAGTTCATTTTCAGCCAAAAAACCCAACCACACAGAGAAGCTGGAAATGCTGTTTTTTTAAGCATACAGATAAATCTTATCTCAAAGGTACAGTAAACTACTACATGACAGAATGTTTTGTCCTTTGAATCCCTTTAATGATAGTACACTTACAGCTTTGGACTGTAACTTCTGCTAAGGTCAAAACTTGCCACATCAAGGAGTCAGTCAAGCTAAGCCAACCCCAACTTCACAGCAGCCTAGTCCCTATGAACTGGAAGAACCTCTTCTTCACTCCTCCCTCTAGAAGATAATTTTTCAGTTGAAGCTTCATAAACCTAAAAACTTTATTCATAAACCCCGCAACTTTAACAGGTTTATTTCAGAACTTTTGAGCTGTATTAAAAATACTCTCGTTTTCCCTTCTCCTCAGAAATGTATGTACATGAGGAATACTGGCAGAACAGATTTAGTTCAAACATATGTTGATCTATACACATCACTGAAAAATCAACGCATATATGAATATCCATGTGTTTGCATCTTACTCTTTAAGTCTCTGAGGGGAAAATTCCAGTTCTCAGGATAAAGCAGCTGTATCTGCGGAGCATTTGGCAACACATTCCAAAGACACAAGAGGGCAGAGCAGACTCAGCTTTGAGGGCACAATTTCAAGCTTACCGTAACTTGACATACAAGGAACTGCGCACCGAATATCTGTGTTAAATGGAACATCTGCAGAGCAACAGCCTTGGTTTTTAAAAAAGTAGTGATTTTGAAGCATCTGGGGAGCGAGTGAGGAAATCTCAAAACTGAATATAAATACAGAACTATTAAAAAAAATCACAATAACTTGTCATTTCCATGCAATTCAGGAGTGCTAATTATGGGTTTTGAACATGATTAAATCAGCTTAGACTGAAGAGAAAGTACAAACTATAAAGAAGAAATAAAAGAAAAAGGTCATAGTAAAGCCAGCCTGATGGATTTTTTTCCCCCAGATGAACTCTTCCTCAGAGGCAACCATTTCACAAAGCTATGGTCTGTATCAGATCCTCCTTTACGTTTTAGCTCTAGACTTTCATCTTATGCCCACTTTCCTTAGTGAGCAGAATCTTTCTGATTCCCGAGAAAGGAATTCATGTCATCCTTTGGGTGCTCAGGCTGAGAGAAGCAGGTTTTGCAGACAAGCATTGCGCTCACTTGTGCTGATGGAGCCTCACAGGCACTCGACAGTAGAGTAGCACAGCTACAGACATGCCTTCAGTTAAAATAAACCTGTGGTGAAACACAGTCATTGACACAGTCTGATAAAGTGAGCTCACGACCATGTAACAGTTTAAGTGCTGAAAAATTATCTCATTCAGGAGACAGAGTAAAGGCTGGGAGATGGGTGTTCATCATCAAATAGCCTTGTTTTTCAGCAGGTCAAAGTAGCTACCCACCACCTCCCAAATGCAAGGGACAGGAAGCTTTGCAGTTGAATTTAAAAAACCAAGCACACCTCACCACAGAAAAAGGAGGCAAATTAATTAGCTGTCCAGGAGAAGGAAATAAACCTTCTGGTCCTTCTTGGACTCTTTGTAGATAAGACTTGTTAGGCAAAACTCTCTTAAAAGTAATGAAGAAGGGTGGAGAAAACCTGGTAGAACAGCTTTTATTGAAACAGTAACATTTATTCCTTAGAGCATTGAAGCTGTACCAAAACTTGAGGACTCATTTTACAGGCAGGAGTGTTTCCAACGTTACAGGAAGAATGAAAGCAATTTTCCTCATCAAGGAAAAAAATGAAAGAGATTGTTCCGCAAACTCAAAGCAGTCTTTTCTGCATTTTACCCCAATAATGTTCCACTCAGAACACTGGCATTGAAAGTATTGGTATCTGCAAAACCCCAAAGGCATTTCAAGAAGACAGACTATGCAAAATATACTCCGCATGTCTGCTCTACATTAAAATGCAAATGTCAGATTCAGTGTGAATACCTGAACCCTGATTAAAACCAACTCAACTGTCTCTAAATAGCAATTAGTATCTGCTGTTTCATATGCTTACCTATGTATGTTGAATACAGGAATTATACTTAGCATTGCCATTTTCAAGCAACAAAAGTCCCCAATTTTAGTATTCTTACCAACATGGACAACCCTATTGTGTAGAATGATAAAGGAGTCTCAGAACCAAGTGCCAGTGTCCAAATACGACTCTTTCCCATGAAATGCAGAAGGTATATATTGGCCCAGATGCAGGATTTTTTATGCTTCCTCTCCCAAATACTAGGCTAAGACATTACTTAGACTAGTACAGAACAATTCCCAAGCTAAATTTCTACTTGCAAACTACACAGCTCCAGGACAGGAGCCAGTGGGATGTCTGTTTGCATCCTCCTGGCCTAGATGGTGGATAGGAACAGATAGTGGTGTGCACTTCCCTGTACACACCCACAGAACTTGAAAATGGCCAGGGACCACCACATTTGGAACAAACATACTGTTATACACTATGTGCTGGAGCTTGAGTGAAAGATGTGAACACCAGGGCCCTCACACTTACACAGGTACATAGCTCCAAGGCTCCTCATAACCACCTGATTCACATGAGAAATTGACAGCAGAGAGAACACCAGTTTGCTCCATACAATGAGATGCTTAGCATTCCCAGGAATCTAAGGTAAGCTGTGAAGACCCAATGCTGAACTCTATTTGCATGTAACTCTACTCACTTAAACGAGTTAGTTCCTCTCAGTTGAAGAATCAGCCTTTCCTTATATTATACAGAGTACATTGTCTAATAAAACAGAAAATGCATTCATGGCAGGGGGCACGATGGCAGACATGACATAGGCAGCATTTTCTTGTCTGTGATGGAGTTCATTTGAAGATGTTAGAGCACGCAGATGAGTAGAGTCCACTGAAGCTCTTTATATCTCTAATCTAAGAGGGTTGATGGCCCTTAACCAGATCAGTTTAATGAGCTTTTGGAAGATAAATCCTGGGAGATACTATACAATGCATGTCTCAGGCTTTCAGCAAACACCACTTTCAATCTACACATGCTGTGTCAGAGGCAAAGCAGCAGCCCACAAGAAGTGCGAAATAGTGACAAAACTCCCTCCAAGGTAGAGAGGTATCCCAGGGACACACCGGGAGGGGCTCTGACAATATCATTCAGTGCTTAGTTCAAGCCCCCACAGTAGAGCAAGGCTCCTGCAGCACCTGTGCCCCAGCTCAAGCCAGAGAGGAACACAGCCTTTGGCTCCTGTTCCAAACCATACCAGCAATGACAGAGGAAACGTGAATAAATACCTGCCTTTTATTACTTTACCAGCCCACATGTATGTGAACACAAAGTAAGTGCATGAGGAGTATTACATATAGATCTAGAAAACAGCAAGATCTTGGGATAACACTGAATAACGGGAGAGGCACATCGCTGCCACTGCACAGCTGAGTGGGGCTGACAGCCAGCCCTGTGGCTGGGCAACTCCTGTCACCTGTGCTGGGAGGCCATCGCTGTGCTGTGAGGCCAAACGGATTTGCCAGAGATTTGGTGACCACTGATTTCATTTGAGTTCCTTTATGTAAAGCAGCCACTCAGAGCACAACTACACAACTGCAATGCGCTTCTTCCTGTGCCATGGGTGAAATGTAAGAACTTGGCATTTCAATAACAACAGTGGAAAGAACTGTTTGCGAATACCTAAGCAGAGACTTAATTATCAACTCAACAACACAAGCAAATGATCATGGTCCCAAGTTTGTATGTAACACAGGAAGCATGAAGCTAATGCCCTGCCCTAACACTGTCCTTGCATAGGTTAGCAAACTTCTCTAATGCAGGTGGGACTTTTACCTTCTACACTGCTCACCATTCAGAGCTTGCACTTTGTGTCATAGAAGGAAGAAACTCAAATGAACAGGTTTTTTTATTCAGAAACATTTTGTATTTTCAATTGAAGATCATATAGACAATCCTGAAGCACTTAGGAAAAATGTAACTGAAACACTGATCCTGGCCTTAAAGGATTCTGCTGTGCACTTGTTTGCAATCCTTTAACTGGAGTAGGGCATATCAACCAAGGCTGCTGCCTACTACAGACTTGATGATTTTTCCCAAGTGAGGTGGATTGGGCCCACTCCAAATCAATGAGAAAAAAATAACTCCTGAGACAAACAAGCTACGAGTATTTTAAACAACAGAAAGAAAAAGACCTATCTATGTGGGAAAGCTTTGTTAGTGTATATTTTTCTGTTCTAATTATGTTAATATAACCATAGCAAAGGAATGCACACACACCATGTTGTTTACATTGGATTTGTTTCTGTTGCAAAAAGTTTTCAGACAGCCCTGTAAATATTAAGCTATTAGTGTCCAAAGGAGGGCAATGAGGATAGTGAAGGGCCTTGAGGGGAAGCCATATGTGGAGTAGCTGAGGGCACTTGGTCTGTTCAGCCTGGAGAAGAGGAGACTGAGGGGAGACCTCATTGCAGTTACAACTTCCTTGTGAGGGGAAGAGGAGGGGCAGGCACTGATCTCTTCCCTCTTGTGACCAGTGACAGGACTGAGGGCATGGATTAAAGTTGTCTCAGGAGAGGTTTAGCCTGGATATTAGAAAAAGCTTTTCACCCAGTGTGGCTGAGCACTAGAACAGCCTCCCCAGGGAAGAAGTCACAGCACCAAGCATGAGAGAATTCAAGAACTGTTTGGACAATGCTCTCAAGCACATGGTGTGACTCTTGGGGATGGTGCTGAGCCATTGAGTTGGACTCAATGATCCTTATGGGTCCCTTCCAACTCAGCATATTCCGTGATCTCTTTTCATAAACAACTGCAAAGCACTCTGGATAGATACCCCATGGAACAGCTTTCCCACACTGGATCCCAACACTCATCAAAACACTTTGCAATACCTGTGAGAAACTCCTGGGAGGCAAGGACCAGCAGCCCTTACCTACTACCCTGAAACCACGTTGGTGTAGGAAGCTGACACTATTTACACGCTGCTGACAGGCTGCCAGGAGAAAATCCTGTGTTGCATGATTCTCTTGGGCATCATGGAGAAGAGGTAGTGGCTGCTGAATTGGAAAAGGCATGTGGCCAAGCTTGGTATTTCTGTGGATGTCATCTGCTAAGATGCCAGACTTCCAGCAGAGTCCAGGGCAAAGTGGCTTCTATTTCTATTTTCCCTGGCACTGTAAGACTAGGTCTTTGGCTGCATCTTTGGTGCAATCAATGCCTGTGTCCCTGGTTTGACACTGGGCATGTCAAGCAGCTAGAAGTGGCCAGAATCCATGTATTCCATGAAAACCTCAATGCTTCAAAACAGCAAGTCCAGCACTTGATCTCCTTCAATAACACCTGGGCAGGAGGGAGATAGAAATAAAAAGGCAGAGGGAGGAAATACAACTCCACCAGAATGGAGTCCTTGACTGATGTGCCAGCAGACATGGCAGCACAAGGAACCTCCTGAGTCTGGCTGTGAGCTCCCAAAAGCCATGTGCCAGTTAATAATCGTGACAGAAAGGGGAATTCATCTCAAATGGCTCCAGCCAACTTGTTTCTGCAAGTTGTCTGTGTACCAGCAAAGCCAATGGTAACAGACACATTTGCACAGTGATTTTACCTTATATGTTTAAAACTAGTAACTTCTGGACAAATCTGTCTCTACCCACTGTTTGTAAACTCCTAGTACTGCATACAGATGGAAATTTTAGCTAGATACTGTGAAGTGCAACAAACTGCCCTTTGCTGCCAATTACCTTCACAAGAACTGTTGCTGCAAAGTAATCTTCCTGTTTTTCTGAAATGTGCATTCCTGTCTTGCAGGGAACAATGCTGACCTGTATATTCTGAATATACAAAGAAATACCTATCATTTTCTGGCTTCAGTTACTACACTGACTCCTGATTCATGAACTTGCTACCATCTCCTGTCAAGTATGACAGCAAGGGTGGAGGAGATGTCCACATGCAGAAACACCAAGCAAGAAAGTCCAGAAAAGACTGAGAACCTGTGGCTGATTTCACAGAATCACAGAATGGCTTGGGTTGGAAGATCATCTTGTTCCAATCCCCCTGCCACAGGCAGGGAAGCCTTTCACCAGACCAGGTTGCTCAAAGCCCCATCCAACCTAAACTTGAACACTTCCAGAGATGGGGCATTTCAAAACTGCTCTGGGCAACCTGTTCCAGTGCTTCACCACCCTCACAGTGAAGAATTTCTTCCTAATACCTAATCTAAATGTACTTTCTTACAGTTTGAAGCCATTCCCCCTTGTCCTATCACTACATGCCCTTGTAAAAAGTTTCCTTAGTTTGTTCGTAGCAACACTGGCCAGGACAAATCCTGAATCATATTCTCCACTCCAGCAAACATTAGCTCCCAAATAAACTTTCTAGTGTAATTTTACTTGTTTAAAGTGGAGTGCAAATATTGCCCTGAACCTCCTGACTGTAGATGTGTTTTTGGTTTTGTCTCGGGCTCCTCAGCACAGGCTTCCTGCTGCTTCCTGAATCTTATGCTTGTAACAACTTATGAGCCCTGGATTACACCTCCTGCTCTCTCCTAACTAACTAGTATGGAGTTCCCCTCACGCAGTGAGGGGAATCTTTTTTCTGTTTGTCTCTTTGTACTGCATTGGGCTGGAGGAGTTGTACCTGCCTCTGCAAGCAGTTCCCATCTGCTGACATAAGGACCAGTTGTACTGAGCTATATTTTTTCCCCCCATTGGTTTATCCATTTAAGACTTGATATAACAGCTCGCTCAAATTAATCAGGATTTAAGGTGCATGGGAGGTACTTTCCCTAAAAGTTTAAGCATTCTAAAATTTTCTGTGCTTTCTACATATAATGACCATGTCTCCACTTCTCTCTTCTTTATCCCCTCACTTTGATGAATACAGCAAAACACTCACTGTCTAGGCCCTCTAACCCTGGAGTGTCCTTTAGTTAGAGGACAGCCCCCAAGTCTTCTGGCATATTACTGGTTGTCCATTTGTCCACCATCTCCTCTTCTAAGTCAATCCTGCCACCATCCCTGACCTTCCCATTTGCACCTACACACTGCCATCTTGTCACAAGCTTTCTCAAGGATAAACTCCTTTTGTGATATTTCTAAAACCAGGTCCTTCCTCAAGTTCCCTTTGCCAAAACTCAAGCTTATACAGTTTTTTTCCTTTCCCCTGGTGGCTGGATCCTTTTTACATCTCTCCTTGTTAACTGAGCTAATAAATGAAAGTTGTAAAGAAATGTGTTACATTTATTAGTTTTTGAGTGAAGTATATATGAAAAAGCCAAGTAATACCTCAAGAGAAGAAGCCTCAATATCATGGATGGATTGAAGGAAACTGAGGTATAGCACAGCTGCAGACTGGATCGTTTAGAAAACAGGAACTGACTGAGTGCAGGCAGCTGTGTAGGAACCTCTCAAAATCCTGGTCAACTGTCCCCAGTTCCCTAGATGTGCTGCACCTACACCAAGAAATACAGGGGATGCAGACTCCTAGAAGGTCAGACTATATCATATCCACCCCTCAGCTGTCCAACACAAAAGGGGCTGTGAGCCCTATAAGTTGGTAAAACAAGGATTTTCCCTTTCACAACAGCCAGTGACAGGACACATGACAGTGACTCAGAGACAGAAGATGCCTTGAGCCATGCAGACATATCCATGTAAAAAACAACACCATAATTTGTGGCTCAGAGTATCTGTGAGATCAGTGAAGAGGAAAGTTCCCCATGTGTTCAGTGTCAATTCCCAGTATTCAACAGATCCTTTCTCAAAGGAAAAGGAACATCCTGTGTCTTCAGAAAATGCACATCTTTGAGAAGTAAATAGCTGCAAAAACTTGATTTGTATCTGCTGACTGTCTTCCAACCCAGTTTTTGGTGGTTGTCAATGCTGCAAAGATATGTCAAAATCCTATGCTCTACAATATGATATGTCCTGCATAAAAGAATTTAACAGTAACTAAAAGGATAAGTAAAATCACAGGCTAAACTCTATTCTTAATCATGTTGTAATCAAAGAAGTTTTAAAGACTACCCAGTCAGAAGAATGCTGTATTCATACCATACCAGTTGTAGGATCTGAACTCTGCTCTGTAGGTGGATTAGAAAGTTATGGAAAGAGCTAAATTCTTGGCTAATTTTCAAGAAGAAAAACATCACTAAGCTCAACAAGTTAGACAGCTCTCAGAATGACCCATCACGGTTTGTATAAAAAGTCTGTGATTTAGTAGAAATGCTATTTCCTTTTTGTCTGATCTATTTAATGACCTTTTTCCAGGCTTTGGGAATCCGGGTACTCATTTTCTTTTTGACAGACTGAAAATGCTGTAACAAGTCAGGGCAACAGAAGACATTGAGAAACAGAGCATTTTCAAAATAAGGAACATACCTGTAGATCTGGGAAAGCTAAATACTTCAAGGGCGATTAGTAGATTTCTGAGACATGGAGTCATGTCTTTCAGTCAAAACTTTACTAATTTGCTTCTTACTAGATGAAAATAATTAGCTTCTATTTGCAAAGATTAAAAAAATAAAACACAGTATATACTAAGATTAGACTTTTCAACTAGCTAAATGCAGATGAAAGAATGCTCATAAAAATCCAGGCTACTATCATTGATGTACATTTTATTTATATAAGCCTCTTCAAATACACAAGGTTCCATATGCATCAAAGATTTTTCCTTCATTCCTGGGCTACCCAATAGCAGTTTTGTTTTACTGCCAAGGAAGCTGATGCAGACCCTCAGCGAACTGATGAAAGCAACAGTGGGTTTTGGTGGTAGGCTTGTTCAGGCCACACCTGCAATTGTCTCATGCTGTCATACAGCACTCTTTGTTTGGAGATCTTTCCCTTTTTACAAAGGCAGCACTCATCTCCAATCCATTTTACAGCAGTGAAAGCAAGAGACAAAACCCTAGAAGGGCTCATCAAGAGACAGCCTGTGGTCAAAGGTGGAAAACCTCATCTTCTGTGCCTGACTCCATCTGAACCAAGAATGTAACCAGTTCTGGGTCTGCTCGGAATCACCAACCACTTGCAATGCAACAGCTGAACAATGTTTGTTGAGGTATTTAAATATAGAGAAAGGAAATAAAGATGCAAAAATATTGATGTAAAAAACATGCAGTGGAAAAGTTTATAAAAGCTATGAACATCACATAGAGTATAAGCATTTTAGTTTATTCCAAGGATGTAGAATGTGACCCCAAATAATGTTAGGACTTGCAAAGAATTACACAGAAAATATAACATAACACAGACACATAGCTGAAGCTTTATATGAGATTTCCTCATGTGTCTGGAAGCTCACATCCCTGTGCATTTTCTGGGTTTCAACTTTGTGCTCCTGCATTGCTGTGATGTTAGTGATCGCTTATTTTGGTCCTTGTGCCCATGGATGATTTAATGTAAGTTTAAGCTGTGCCACCAGCACTGTGCAGGTGTCCAAATGTGCTCATTTCTGTAGGGCTTCTCAAACACAAGGATCTGCACGTCAGTGCTCAAAGCACTTCAGAAATAAGCAGGACACAGGCTGTACAAACACATCAGTTCTCTGAGGTGGAGAGGCTGTTCTTCCTGACTTGAACTCACATTTGGAGAACATGAAATTATGCAAACAGAGGACTTCTGAGACCATGAATGTGCCCTGACAAGAACATTTCAGCTTTCCTTCCTCTTCCCTGAGGCCAGCACTGGCGCCATTTGTTAGAAAAAACCCTGACTAGCACACATTAGGCAGCAAAGCAGTGCACGTACATCTTTTCTGGATAATTTACTCATATTATCAGAGAAAAGGGAAACGGAAGACATTAGGCCACTGCAGACAAGGTGCTGTAAAATTCAACGCTTGTGTTAAAATGCAGGATTGATGTACCCTTGGTCTCTTGGGGAACAGCCCTCAAAAACTGACCTCAGCAGCTTCTCTCTGAGATGAATGCAGAGAAGGATGCTGTGCTAAGAAGGGGAAAGCACTCAGGAAGGAATGCTCTGTTTTGCCAAACAAGGACATGTTAGCACCCTACCAGGACACCAACCCAGGCAGTACCAGCATTTGTTTTGTTCCAGAAAGTCTGACTATTAGTCACATCTATGTAATGTCTGCAGCAGCCAAATGCTGTAGTGAGACATAGGAGACTTGTACAGGCAATTCCAGAAACACATTCATCCTGTGCCAAAATACAATACGCTGTCAGTTAAAGAAGGGGATTCTCATTCCAAGAGCAGGGGTGACATTTTGTCTCCAAAAATGTACCAGGAGTCAGAGACGACATAGGACCTGAAAACAGTCGGGAATGTACCACGGTTCAGTCTTACAACATGCTTGTCCTTGAAAACCCTTCGTTTTAGCAGAACAAGAGGAGGAAATGCCCTGAGGACTCCTTGCAACGTCTCCACAGGAAGAGACGTTGCAAGTATCAATTATACCATGTAACTGAAAAAGTAGGGAAAAACACAAGTGTGTTCAGAACTAGAAAATCACAGCAGGTGTCAATATTTTCCGGTCTTCAGGCATGTAACATCAACATTTCAAGCTTCTCCATCAAGTGCTTAATTATAGTGTCCTTAGGTTCTTAGGAATTGTCTGCACAGCATACAGCAGAGTACAAAAGCAGGAAATCATTGGGGGGTTTGGTGCTTTACTAAAAGGGGAAGCAGAGAACACGCCAAGTTTCTTGTGAAAAAAAGATGATCATGCATTGCGTAATGCTGTGAAGGGACGGCTGTGACCCTGGTGGTGGTTAGGCTATCACAGCTTTTAAAAGTGCCAGGGAGCCACATCCAGTGTGACAGGAGAGCAGCAAAGAGCACGTGGCAGTAAGCCCACCTTGCTCATGCAAAAATCTGTCACTACTGCTATTTGATTTTGCAGACCACTTTCATACAAATACACAGAAGAGGGAGGCATCCTGTCCACTCCGTTCACCTAAGCACAACGGTTCAGGCTTCCAGGCAGGAACAGACAGTTGTGAACAGAGAGGAAACGAAATCTAACAGAACTCATACCCTGGTGAAGTCACAGCTTGCTGTTCCTTCTAAACAAGAGATTGAGGACATGACTTTGGTTCACAGCACTTAGTACTGTCATTATGGACTTTGGGGCTGCACTAACTACATGCACCCTTGTGGACCCAAACTCCTTCATTTCCTTCTGATAGCCCTGTTCAGGGCACGAGCACACAGGCTTTACACTCCAGCAGACTCATGGAAGGTGTCATTCCAAGACTGACCAATGAGGAAACCACACAACCAGAAATGCCCCTTCTTTCCCAACAAACCCTCATCCTTCACCTGCGTTTTTCTAGGGAGAGGCTGGTGAAGAAGGCAAGCAGCCTCCCACAGTTCAGGGCCCAACAGAATGCTTGTGACAGTCACACTTATTTCAGTCATAAGCGATCCATGACACTACAGCAATTAGCATGTGTATGTGCCACTGGAACAACCAGTGGGAAACCAACGCAACCACCTTGCTGGAGGAGCTGGAAGCTTAATCCTCCTGTGGTGTCAGGACTGAATCCTACTGTAAAGGAAAGCAGAGGCAGGCCTTCTTCCTAGCTGGATTCAACCTCATGGCCAGTGGAAGGCAAACATAGTGAGAACCCAAGGAGGATGGCACTGCCACAGCCTCTGCCGGCTGAAACAAAGCAGAAGACATGGCTGAGCCAGGCATGCTCAGGGCACAGAGTTGGTATCTCAGAATTTTTTGAAACTTTAACTCTTCTACACTATGTACTTTATTCAGTTCATATTCTTCACCACGAGGCTGAGCTAGATGCTTATTTTAATTTGCTTTCAAATCTGCAGGATGACCCCTGCCCTGTATACCATGAAACGGTAATTATGTTCATTTTGGCAATAGTTATTGGTCTGTGATTGAAATAAATACCCTTTCTTCAATTCCTGTTTCTTAAGTCTGCTCGAGTAAGAGAATATTCTGTAAACATATCCCTGCCAACGAACCAATACATTCATGTTTTTTTCCCTAATACTGATATATTTTCATAGCTTTTCCCTTATAAATATATTGCAAGCTTATCTTAGACAAGAATAAATTAAATTTCTGTATGAAAGGCAAATAGCAGGACAGATGTTCATGTAGCACAGTGAAAAATGAAGCATTTCAAACATGTAGTTGCCAACTGGGAAATTATCAGTTATTCATTAGCAAGAATTTGAGTTAGGTATGAATGAAGTTACCAGCCTTTCCTCTCCCCTTTCTGTTTATCCTACTAAGCAGGAAATCCCAGAGACGACATTTAATAATATATCTTTCTAAGAAGTGACTTCAGATTTCTAAAGGATTTTCATTTTTTACAGTTCATGATCACTTCCGCACATTCCTCTATTCATTTAACTTCACCTTCTCTCAAAAAATACCCAAGGATTTTAATTTCAATTAATTTTTAACCTTTGCATCCCATTTCAAAAGCACTTATATTCTGCAGCATAAGCCTAACCATTATGTTCTGCGTTACACAGAGCTGCCAAAATCCAGTGCTAAACTGCAGTCAGACAAAGTTCAGACCACTTTTTCAGGAGAACACAGCCCAGGACTGGCTCAAAAGTTGCTCCTCAGCACAAGGTGGGATCCCCACAGGCAGCATTCCACGCCATCCAGCAGGTACAACCTGCAGACACCAGTACCAACAATTTTTAGTAATTTCACATGTATTTCATTCCAGCTACTCAATAGAAAAGCCTGGAAAAATGTCAGCTGTCTTTTTATTTGAACACCCATCTGACCACATATAGATATATATGACCAATAGAGGGAACGAGAGGGGACAGGACTTAAACACACTATATTAAACAAACCAGCTTTAGGATTCCTTGTCTTTTAAGAGACAAAAAGAACCAGGATCAGGAAGGTGTTTTTCTTCCCCAGGATTAGACTAATCCTTTGCATTACCAGGTTTGTGGAGCCCTGTGGTGTTTCCAAACAATGGAAACTCAGATGTATACTTGTAGTGATGAGCTAGGTGTTCACACTCTCACATGAAAACTGTTCCTAGTATTCACTTTGTTTCTCTGTATTTTATTTTTCGTTTAGGTTCCCCCCCTCCCTTTCCTTTTGGTCCTTGCCAAGGAGATCTTCAGTATCCTTTACTGAAGAGGACTTTTTTCCAGTATCAGGACAATGCCAGATCATAATGGCACAAATCAGCAGAGAGAAAGGCTAGTGGCAGGTGTCCAGGAAAGAGTATAAAACCACAAAAGCTTACAAGGACGCTGTCCCTGTCACAGCCCCTGGCAGCAGCCCTTTAGGGACGTCTTCAGGAAAGTAAAGGGTTTATCTGCTCTCAACAGGTTTTTCTACATGAATCTAGTTGCTTTTTTGAACGCACACCAATTAGCATTCATGGACTCTGTGGCACTGAATTTCCTTGTTTAGCTATGCGGTGTAGGATAGTGAAAATGTTGGGGGTTTTTTTTCAAGCTTACCACCTACTACTTTCATATTTACCAGAAGAAACAACACATTGCTGTTCCCATTCATCATCAGCATGCTGCTCCCGACTCACACAGGCCTCCATTGTGCTCCCTCCCCTCTCAGCTGCTTCAAGAAGTTTTGAACTCTGCATTTCAGTTCGATCACATCCTTTGCCAGTGAAGCTGCTGTACTGGGGATGGAAAAGAAAGAGTCTGGCCGCTATAATGAAACATTTCAGTAACACAGTGCAAGTTTCTGTCAAAAAATCTTAGATTTTACCTGCAAAGACTTGTGCTGAGTCTATAGTAGAGATTCTTTACACCACAAGCAATCAAACAATTTTGTATTTAATGAGGAAGATTGGGAGAAAAAACAAAAAACATACTTCTGTAAGCTTGCTTTGGGACTTTAGGCTATTTAGGTTGTGTTTCAATGTACCAGGGTATTATGCAGTCTTTGTGAGGTTAGAACAGCCACTTTCTGAAACAAAATGAAGTGCTTGGTTGGAAGAGGTTGATGAAATGCAGGAGCATACTACGCTTGTAGATGCAGGTCAGATTTTGAACACAGTCTCCTATACAAAGTCCCTACCTCTCATTAAAGTGCCCTAAACCAAAAAATCTAGTTATTAAGAATTCGAAACGGCTCTAAAAAGATTATTAAATAATTTAAAAATAGCTCTTAATTTAGATTGTCTTAGATCAGAAGGGAATGCATTTCAGCAGAGTTATAATGAAGCTGGTAAGACGCACTTATGCAGTTACAGAGCATTAAAAACATACCACATTCCTTTCGTGTGACTTAGAAAATTAATCAGAGGCCATCATCAAACAGATATTATGTAATATCTATGCAGTTAAGTTAGGTTGTAAATCCTCTCACCCTTGTGCTCAGAAGAAGGGAGAAGAGCCTTGCTCCAAAAAAAAAACCACTGCAGGCCCAGCTCAGAATTCGGTAGTGCTGATCAGATTCTGATTTTCATCCACGATTACATCTAGATACGAATTTGCAAAGACTAGCAAGCAGGTAGGTAGGGCACAATATTCAAGCGAGATGCCTGCAGGGAATCATCTTACTTAACACTATCCCCACCCAAAACCACCACATATACCCTTGCCCCGACCAAAAAACCCTTACCTAATTTAAAATTAAAAATGGTATATTATACATGTTCTGTTCATTGTCAGATTGAGAATGTAGACAATTATAGATAGCTGGAAAGAAGCTTTAACTTTAGGTTAACTTTAAATCAAGAAACAGATTTTGTAGCTGAATTAGGTTGGGGTTTTTGTATTTGCTTTGTAGCAGTAGATGTGTCTGGTGTGGGGCTCAGCTCAAAGAGTTAAGATACTCAGATGCTGGTTTTGAATCCAGAAAACTCTATACAACATTCACTCTCCCCCCTCCCAGAAGAGATGTGTTCAGCTGATTACACAGGCATCCCTAGTCCCCTGCAGCTTGAAAGGAATCAGACCTGAGTAGCATCCTTCCACAGCCCATCTTCTTCCTTTTACCCTGGAAAGGAGCTGTAAATTCAGAGGCTGCTATGATTCTGAGCTAGCACATACTTGGCAATGAGGGCTACTCCATTACTGGGAAAAGATACAGTGTGGGAGAAAAGTACGTTTCTCCTGCAGGATGCAATGCCCGTGGCTAGGCAAGTGTGGCACAGAAACAACCTGTTCCCTGCACAGCAACACACAGCACGCTCTGCACAGTGGGCAGAGGCAACTACTGCTGCTTTAGGTTTTGCTGGCTCCAGCCGAGCACGGTTCTTCAGGGCACTGTGAGACTGAAAATCAAAGCAAACAGATGTCTGTAATCTCAGTAATAACACTTGAAGTAGTAATTACATCAGAGTTTCTCAGGAGAGTTGTTCACAGGATGATGGTGAGAATTTGGCTGATGGTCGTTTTCCCATTAAGAAAAACCCTTCAGTAAGGACATCATCATTATGTACCATAAAGGCCAGTACTGGCAAAAGACACTTCAGGAAGCCCTGTGACAAATGGCAGACTTGTCCCAATATTAATCTTATCCAGCCATCAGCTAGAGATGTCTCAAATGGTAAATGTAATAGAAAAAATAACAAATCCTATTTTAGGAAAAGCAGTTCTCTGGTCAATTCAGTCTATCAAAGTTTAGCTGCAGCCCTTCCCAGACACATCTATTAAGTTAATTAAAACAAAAATATACAATCTGCTTTACTTGAGCTACATTTGGTGTCATACTGCCAGCCCATGGACTTCTACTCCCCTACATCAAACTCTGACTTTAGCAGATGTAATACTTCATTTTGAGCAAACAAGCCTTCCTGCAGGATAAGGATCACTACATTAAATTATCATTATTTTAATTACCATGATATCTCAGTTCTGGATATGCTGCCCAGCCCTAAAAACATGTTTTGTTTCAAACTACAAAGCGGTGTCACTTTTCTGGACTGTGTTTAAAAGCCATGACATTTATTTAACCCTTATGACAATCAGTATAAAGCAGAAAGTTAAATCACACCACTGAAGTGGTAAACACCAAGTTCCCAACAGTGTTAATCTTTCTCTGATCCTTTTTTCCAAGAGACTGCTTCTTGCAATCTGACCAAACTTGAAAGCCCACAAGTACTTTTGGAGATTAGCTGGTGAAGCAGAAAAGAGGAGAGTGAGTTAGGGTGGACAGCAAGTGCAGGAAAAACATTTAATTGTACAGATTTCTTCACACTCAATCCCTGTGGCTCTTCTTATTAAATGTGTTTTGTATTACTTGAATGACTACCTATACTGAATTTCCATAACCCCTCTTCACTCAACAAAAGCCCAGCACTGGCACCGGTGCTAATTTAAGACTGAAAAAAACAGATGATGGAGGAGAATAGGTAGCCAGGGGTCTCACCAGATCTCTTGAACCATTTACGTCATATAAAACACTTAAGATTTTTACTTCCCTTGAGGCAAATTGAATAGTGAAGGGCTCTAGAGAGAAAAGAATAGGACACTGCAATTTTCGAGATGTTGACAGGTGAGGAGAGGGAAAAAACCTACTGCTTTAGGTTCTGGCTACTTTTGGAGACATCGGGATCTGAAGCCTAAATATTATTGTTCTTGCTTGTCAGAAGTATTCTGCAATGGTGAGAAAAACATCCTTGTCTGAATTACTAAAAATCAAAAGTCTGGGCATTAGACTGGGCATAATACAGTGCTACAGAGCAAGTGCAGATCTGCTGCTGGTATGGAAGGACACATGCATGTTGGGTATTTACTCTGGTAAGTCTTACCCCAGACGACCCGAACACAGACGTCTGAGGTTAGGCTGGGAGGTACTTCAACTCAGGTACACTCCAGCTACTTCCTGTTAAGACACAGATTAAAACTAACCCCCAAAATTTTATTAAACACTATCAGCCCATCAAGGCTTGGGCTACAATGCTCACAATGCTTTTAAACTGGCAAAAACAGAGCAGGTCAGAAATCCTCCCCAATGGGGGCCCTGGCACCACTAAGAGTTAATAAAATGGGAAGGCAAAAATGAGCACACATTTCCAGATGCTTAGAAGACAAACAGTACCTGTCAAGCTCCACGCCCAGATTTAGCATGTGGATAAGAAAACTGCATTCACGTATTGGAACATTTTGTTGGGTGTTTTTCCTAAGAATAAGCACTCTCCAGTGGAATTCTTGCTCTCGTCTTGCACATGTGTAAAACCCAGAATTAAGTGGTTTTAGATTCTCTTGCAAATAACCTTGTTTGATGCTTGCACCCGTTGAACTAGAACAGATGTTCTCCAATCATGTTTTTCTTCTCACTAGGTGAGAAGAGAGCTCCAGTATGAGAAGAGCTGCTTCCAGCACTGATGTCACCTGGAACTTAAGATAAACAATCACAAACTGCTTAATCTGCTCTTGGTATACTCTTTTAACATGTTATTTGATATGGATAGAGAAAGCAGGTTTTTTTTTTAAATCTTTTTCACTGTTTATTCTCTTAGAAGTCTAACTGCTTCCTGTCATGCCCTGGCAGGAAAATTCTTGTGTTTCAATATCTGTTCTCTCTCTACTTTGTAATAACTTGCATTAAGTTGTAGCTTATACTTTGTAGAATAAGTTTTAAATAGCCCCACAAAAAACCCCAAACTCCGTAAATACTAATTACTGACTTCTTTTGCAATTCTTTTCAAAAACAGTGTAACTTATTCTCATGGTTATTAATGCAACCCCACTATGCTGCTTCAATTTCCTTTTCTTCTCAATCTACCTTCTCTCACTCTCGTTCCCTGTCTGCTTTTTAAGGAAAATAGATGAGTATCCTCCTGGAAAAGATCCCTGCTCAATCTTACATTCATAGATCATGTAGCCAGAATGAAAAAAGGGAGGCAGAGAAATGAGAGAACAACAAAAGGTCAGAAAACTGAAATTCTTTCGCAACATCATTCTACATCAAAAGGCAGTGAACTCACAGATCTGACCCACAAATGTTAGTTAAAATCAAAGCAGCCAGATGAGAACTGCTGGAGGTAAACCAGGATGACCTGAGTAATTCCATTCATCTTCCATTTACAAAACAACAAATCACCTCTACTGCATCCAGAACAGGGGTAAGTCAAAGCAGAGCTAAGCACGGTTCTCACTTCACGTAGAGAAATGAGATCTGGGACCCACAAAAAAAATGACATACTTTTAAAGTGAACACTACACTGCACCTGCTGTTTAAAATCTCTCCATGTTCCTCCCCACTCCAGGGCTCTAGCATAACACAGGCTCTGCAGGGGTCCTGGGGAGCATGGAGGCTGGCCCTTCCATGGACAGAAGGAGCTGGGCATCAAAAACCATCCACTCTTCATGAGAGACAGGTCTCTCTCCACCAGAGCTGTCTGAGCATTCTGCTGTGCTGTTGTGTGCACTGTAATTTTCTTCACTCTCAAGGTTTATTTTGAGGTCTGAATTAAGTTCAACAGAGTTTGGCTGTTCCTAACAGGTGTAAAAAACTGCAATTTTGTTTCTTTGCAGAAACAAATTTCACAGCAGTTCCTGGTACAATGGTTTTACCATCTTATTTTTCAACTTGAAGCAGGATGTGCAGGAATAAACTAGAAGGCATGAAGGCGATGGATGGGGCTGAGGGACTGGTAGGCTGGGCACTGATGACATCCATCACTTGACAGAAGAACCTAAGGCAAAACTGGGATTCATGCAAGTAGGGACTGCTCATTTCTGAGAATTAAGTCAAAACATTTTCTTCCTAATTAAATTAATCCTGAGATTCCAGTAAGAATTTCTGACATATGCTTGCTACTTACAGTCTTTCAGAGCTCAACTGCACCACTCGCTCCCATCTCAGATTTCACTTGTTTGCTTAGTAGAAGCTTGCACCTCCACTAATGTTTTGATCTCTGCTTTGCTATACTAATACCTGCAAGTTATATGTGATACCCTAGGAGTTGCTTTTCATAAACTGCCACCTGTCCAAATAATCCCACTTCAGCACCCATCTCTTTTCATGGAATCACAGAATGGTTTAGGTTGGAGGGGGCCGTAAAGATCATCTAGTTCCAATGCTCCTGCCATGGGCAGGGATGCCTTCCTCTACACGAGGTTACTCAGAGCCCCATCCAGCCTGGTCTTGAACACTTCCAAGGATAAGGAGTCCACAACCTCTCTGGATAGCCTGCTCCAGTGCTTCACCACCCTCACAGTGAAGTTTCTTCCTGTTACCTAATCTAAACCTGCCCTCCCTCAGCTTAAGGCCATTCCCACTTATCACTATATGCCTTGTGCAAAGCCCATCTCTAGCCTTCTTGGAAGCCCCCTTTACATACTGAAAGGCTCCTGTAAGGTCTTTCTTTTTTTTAAAGCTCAAATCCACTTGGACTTTTCTTGCCAGCCTGAAGAATGCTGCCTTGTATACCATCAGTTCATCTATGCTTTCTCCCCTCCTATTTATAAAATATGCTTTTTTCCAATAACTACCGACAACCAGGACTTTCATACTACTCAGTGTTTTAGTTTTATAGTCTCACGCATTTCTACAAAAGGGCTGTGAAATCCAGCATTCCACCCTATGCTTCTACTCATATAACAATGTTAAGTTAAATATGATAAAATAATATTTAACTTATACCTTTTCAAGATGTGCAACTGTAAAGGTGCAGTACCAGCCCTTCACATTTCACAGCTGACTGAAGAATTACAGAGGATTCTCCTTAGCCCTCTTCAGCTTTGTCTAGATATTGGAAAAACGGCAAACTGGGCTATGAAATGATGCTATAAAAGCAGGATCTAAATAGGTCTAGGAACTCTCATTCTAATCTGTGTTTTTCTATTCAATTTTGGTTTGCTCTGAGCAAATCCCTTATGAACTGCATGTCGAGACATTTCTATAATGATCGAGTGAACAAGTATTATTTATGGCAAGATTTATATAACTACCTACACGTGGGAAGCTCAGTACAGTGTATTTTTAGCATCAGATACTGAAGGCTTCAAAATAATGACAAAACCTGAATGTTTAAAGAAACCAGGTCATAGCTCAGAATTTAGCTTCCACTAAATGCAGTTTCAAAGGGTTTCCTCCGTATACAGTTACAATTATGACCCATGTGGACACCATGGAAGCCTTAACATCTTCCCCTAACATTGTAGGATCATTTGTATTTCAGTGGCATTGCAAGGCCTGTATTTTGAGCACTGTGCAAAACACACAACAACAGGTGGTGTCCCCCTCAGAGACGTTTCAAACCAAATAGGACTGATGAAGGATAGGGGTGTGAAATGAAGAAACAAGGAGGTGGAGAGATTAATACCTACTCAGGCACCATCAGGAAGTCTTGAAACAGGATCAAGCCTTCCAAGTCCCAGCACAATGCAGTTCTTCAACAAGATTTAACACCTTCAATGTCTCCCTGTACCTTCTGGCTGACACAATGCCTTTGCTTTAATGAAGATAATGATAGTGCTGTTCCTAAATTAATACTATGTGCCCTACAGCCACTAAAACCTCACATCAACACTTTAGTCTTTAGAAGTTGCAGTACATGGTTTATATAGCAAAAAAAAAAAAAAAAGACACAACCAGAGCACAAAAGAGAAAATGTTTTGAAAAAATCAGTTGTTTTCTCAAGTCAAAAAAGAAGAGTAAGCCTCCTTACACTTAGGTTTCAAAGAAAAAAAAAAAAAAAAACTTCCCTGTAAGCCTGAACAAACATTCAGTTCATGTAGGTTTACCTTTACAAAAGGAAAAATTAATTTTCCTACAAAGGCTAACCAAGTATGGAAAGTTATTAAAAGAAATTCTTTTGGACAAAGTAATATAAAAAAACAAAGACTGAATAAGAGCACAAAAGGGAAATGGATCAAAACCATCTGCATGTCATGATACACATTACATTCAATATGAAATGCATTTGTTTTACTCTTCAGTTTCAGGCAGGCTTTGACTTTCATTGCAACTAAACAAACACTAATGAACCAATGCAATTCACTAACTTAAAGCATTAATAATGCACCTGAAATTTGGTATATTTTTATTTAGGAGATAAATTCTGTTTAAGGATTCCTTTCTATTCCTACATCAGAAGAGAAAAAGCCCCACTCTGATAGTAGGATTAGATGGAGAACTATGACACTTTTGTTCCCTTAAGATAAAATTCTTGTGGTAAATCTGATATATAAGTAGGGAAGATAAGACAAGCACTGCCAGCTTCAGAGAAGTTTGTGCACAGCTAGATGTGATTCTCATGCAGTAAATGTCTATCATGCTTTGAACCCAGCTCTGTCTCAATATGAGCTGTTTTTCTTTGTGTACATGTTCAGGCTGCAATAAACTGTGAAACAGCCAATGCAGACAGAAATTTGTGTTGTTAACAAGATGTTGCTTCTTTTTGTGGGTAAACCTGTAAACCTGGACTTGAAACTGGAAGGGATTCTCAGCTGTTTAAGTGTCCAGGCTCTTGAGCCACCTGCCAGCTGAAAGACCGGGACAGGGAGAAGAATAAAGCCTCTTTGATCCAAGGGAAAATGGTCATCAACCTGCTGCACCACTTACAACACACACAGGTCTATGGGGCTGGGTGGAATCCACCTGAGGGCACACTGAGAGCTCACTGGAAGAGCTCACCAAACCACTTTCAATCATTTATCAGCAGTTCTGGCTCTCGAGGGAGCTCCCAGACAAATGGAGGCTGGCAAATGGGCTGCCCATCTACAGGATGGGCCAGAGGGAAGATCTGGGGAACTACAGGTCTGTCAGCCGGACCCGGATGCTGGGGAAAATCACAGAGCTGATAATTTTGGAAAGGTGCATTCTTTGCTGGATAAGAAACTGGCTGGAAAGCCAGACCCAGAAACTGGTGGTGAATGGTGCTGCATCCAGTTGGCATCTGGTCACTAGGGGTGTCCCCCAGGGATCAGTACTGTAGTATGAAATCCTATCCAATACTTTTATTGATGACCTGGACACGGGTTTGAGTGTACTCTTAGTAAATTCACAGCCAATACCAAGCTGGGTGGGAGTGCTGATCTCCTGACAGGTAGGAAGGCTCTGCAAGGGGATCTGGACAGGCTGGATCCAGTGGCCAAAATCAACTCTATGAGGTCNGGGATCTGGACAGGCTGGATCCAGGGGCCAAGACCAACTGTATGAGGTTCAAAAAGGTCAGGTGTCAGGTCCTGCACTGGGGTCACTCACAACAACCCCATACAGCACAACAGGCTGGGAGCAGAGTGTCTGGAAAGCTGACTGGTGGAAAAGGACCTGGCAGTGCCATTTGACAGCAGCTGAACGTGAGCCAGTGTGTGCCCAGGTGGCCAAGAAGGCCAATGGCATCCTGGCCTGGGTCAGCAATAGTGTGGCCAGCAGGACCAGGGCAGGGATTGTCCTCCTGTACTGGGCACTGGTGAGGCCACACCTCGAATGCTGTGTTCAGTTCTGGGCCCCACATGACAAAAAAGACACTGAGGGGCTGGAGCATGTCCAGAGGAGGGCAACAAAGCTGGTGAAGGTTCTGGAGCACAAGTCTTATGAGAAGCAGTTGAGGGAGCTGGGGGTGTTTGGCCTGGAGAAAAGGAGGCTCAGGGGGAACCTTATCACTCTCTACAACCACCTGAAAG
>VZTG01005027.1:4704811-4799000 GCA_013397845.1 Melanocharis versteri | reverse complement strand
AAAAAAAAAAAAAAAAACTTCCCTGTAAGCCTGAACAAACATTCAGTTCATGTAGGTTTACCTTTACAAAAGGAAAAATTAATTTTCCTACAAAGGCTAACCAAGTATGGAAAGTTATTAAAAGAAATTCTTTTGGACAAAGTAATATAAAAAAACAAAGACTGAATAAGAGCACAAAAGGGAAATGGATCAAAACCATCTGCATGTCATGATACACATTACATTCAATATGAAATGCATTTGTTTTACTCTTCAGTTTCAGGCAGGCTTTGACTTTCATTGCAACTAAACAAACACTAATGAACCAATGCAATTCACTAACTTAAAGCATTAATAATGCACCTGAAATTTGGTATATTTTTATTTAGGAGATAAATTCTGTTTAAGGATTCCTTTCTATTCCTACATCAGAAGAGAAAAAGCCCCACTCTGATAGTAGGATTAGATGGAGAACTATGACACTTTTGTTCCCTTAAGATAAAATTCTTGTGGTAAATCTGATATATAAGTAGGGAAGATAAGACAAGCACTGCCAGCTTCAGAGAAGTTTGTGCACAGCTAGATGTGATTCTCATGCAGTAAATGTCTATTATGCTTTGAACCCAGCTCTGTCTCAATATGAGCTGTTTTTCTTTGTGTACATGTTCAGGCTGCAATAAACTGTGAAACAGCCAATGCAGACAGAAATTTGTGTTGTTAACAAGATGTTGCTTCTTTTTGTGGGTAAACCTGTAAACCTGGACTTGAAACTGGAAGGGATTCTCAGCTGTTTAAGTGTCCAGGCTCTTGAGCCACCTGCCAGCTGAAAGACCGGGACAGGGAGAAGAATAAAGCCTCTTTGATCCAAGGGAAAATGGTCATCAACCTGCTGCACCACTTACAACACACACAGGTCTATGGGGCTGGATGGAATCCACCTGAGGGCACACTGAGAGCTCACTGGAAGAGCTCACCAAACCACTTTCAATCATTTATCAGCAGTTCTGGCTCTCGAGGGAGCTCCCAGACAAATGGAGGCTGGCAAATGGGCTGCCCATCTACAGGATGGGCCAGAGGGAAGATCTGGGGAACTACAGGTCTGTCAGCCGGACCCGGATGCTGGGGAAAATCACAGAGCTGATAATTTTGGAAAGGTGCATTCTTTGCTGGATAAGAAACTGGCTGGAAAGCCAGACCCAGAAACTGGTGGTGAATGGTGCTGCATCCAGTTGGCNGGGCCCCTCATGACAAAAAAGACACTGAGGGCCTGAAGCATGTCCAGAGAAGGGCAACAAAGCTGGTGAAGGTTCTGGAGCACAAGTCTTATGAGAAGCAGTTGAGGGAGCTGGGGGTGTTTAGCCTGGAGAAAAGGAGGCTCAGGGGGAACCTTATCACTCTCTACAACCACCTGAAAGGATGTTGTAGCCAGGTGGGGGCTAGTCTCTTATCCCACATAACAACTCATAGGTCAAGAGGCACTCAAGGGGCCTCAAATTGCTCCAGGGGAGATTTATATTGAATATTAGGAAAAATTTGATCAATGAAAGGTTTGCCAAACATTGGAACAGCCTGCTCAGGGAAGCGGCAGAGTCACCAACCCTTGAGTTATTTAACAGACATACAGATGTGGCACTTAGGGTCATGGTTTAGTGGTGGGCCTGGTAGTGCTGGGTTAATGGACTCTATTGTAAGGGTCCTTTCCATGTTTCCAATAAGCTGGGGAGAAGGAGAAGACCTGGCTAACCTTTTCACTGGCTCACCCTGGGCTTCTGGAATGGGCTGGATGATAAAATGCTTAGAACAGGCGGGCCAGGACTCAATAATCCTGGCTATGTTATTTATGTTGATAAGCCTGGATACTGAACTAACACAGAAAATACCATTTCCTTGCAGGAAGAACAAAAAAAAGGCAGGTTTGGTGTGCACAACCAGTCTGTCTGTCTCACTCTCTTTTTTATGTTCTGTGGGAGAGAGGCAGCTTCACAGGTACAAATGTACCACCTGTGGAAGCTTTCTCACCTATTCCTATTTTTCCCCTCACTTCTGCAATATGTGAGGTGGCTACTACTGCTGGATCCCGTGCATGAATCCAATCCCAGGCAGATAAACCTACACAAACCAACTGTGTAAGGTCTTCCACCCATACCTGCCTCCAGAGACTAACATATGCCTGTGTTTGGCACAGGTTCTGCTACAGTTTCACCTATTTGGTTACATAATTTTAAAAGCTTTTCTAACAAGTTAAATGATGGCAGTTACACATGCTATGCATCTTCAGCCTGTTTCTCAAAGAATTTCTCCTACTTCACAATAGTGACTTTGAAAATAATTACTCTAAAAGGAGTAAGGCAAGAGGGAAGAGGCAAAACATGGCATGATCTTGGACAGGTGAGCACTTGCAAAGAGCTGCATGCATGGAGCAGTTACTGCCAAAGGTGCAATTACCATCTGGAATGGTAACCCTGCCCCAACACCTGCATGGATGTAGTTACACAGACTAGAAAGGTGCTTTCTCCTGGTACTGTTCATGCTTCCTCCCACGCAGGAAGTTGAGTAAGAGCATCCACATCAGAGCTGTCATTCGCTGGAAGGAATGAAAAGCTACACACCTACTGAAGACAAGCCCACGGAATCTCCTAGATGGGACTCTCCTGCAAATCCAGACCCCCACTGGTGTGAGCAGCTTGTATTTTATTTTTATATACAACTAGTTTACAGCTATACTAGTCCTTAATATTAAGTTCAAAACAATTGGATGGGCCAAACTGCCTGCAAGTGATTACACTTTTATCAAGGTATGAAGTAAGATGCTTTCCAGTGAAACATAAAGCATAGCTTGTTTACTTTCACTTCAAATAAAGTGTCCAAAAGTCACCTTTCTTCCTGGGACTTTTGGGCCAGTGAGCTGTAGAGTAAGAGTGGGAGAGAGGAAGGGGAAGAAAAGAGGTATTTTCTTCTCTTCTCCAAATTCTGAAATCTCAAAAATGCTAACTCTCTCCACTGCCCCTTTTAGGCTCATAATAAATGATCATTTCTTCAGTGAAAATAAAATGGATATTTTCAGACCTCTTCTAACATAATTTTCCTTCAAAACACCAAAAACCAAAAGCAATTACAATCAGCTCTAGCGTCTAGGACATTCACTTCCCCCCTGGTGCAGAACCTTGAGGGGAAGCATCACACTTAGAGAACTGCCTGCATTTTGTTAACAGCTCATAAAACAGAAGGCATACAAACATTGTGGGGCAGTGTTGGAAGACACAACACTCAGAGTGACTACAAAACCTGGCAAACGTAGAGCTCTACACTCCCCTAAGCACTTCTGCTATCTAGGTGAACACATTTTAAGATTTAGCAGTTTAACTAACTGGCAGCCTAACAGCTGATTAGAAATTAATGATAACAACCATAAAATGCCTGCATAAATTTTACCCCCAAAAATCATACCAAACTCTGGGTTGCAAAGGTAGCAAAAATCAACTAAAACCCCCTAATCTGCAATCTGGTGCACCTGCATGGCAAACTAGGATAGAACTATGAAATGCCAAAGAATTTATGGCAGAATTCATTTTCCTGAAGCAAAATAGGAGTGTGCAATTGAACTTTCTTGGTGGGAATATCCCTCCCAAACTGCATTTGCCTCCTTGTCAAAAATAGCAAGTTTTAAAAAAATATTGTCTTAAAAAGGAACTAGAAAACTGTCCCCAAGAGCAACAATGAAATCAGCAAATAACACAGTACAAGAAATCAGTTGGTGTGATACACTTCTCTCCTTTTAGAAAACCAACACTAATTGCCCAATACTGAGGTAACTGCAGTTTATCTTCTAGCTAATGCTTGTGAGGCTTCCCAAATCAGCAATTAGCGTCTGTCCCATTGTGCTTCTCTGTCTAATATCTTATGCAAATTATACAATTTATAGCTTTAGATTTAATGTGCTGAAGAACGCCCAAGGCAAGAGGAGCCTGCTGATTCAGGAATGCATCGCTCAACTGCCTCACCCTTGTGAAGCAAGTGACAAACTCATTCCACAGATTTCTCCACCAAGGAGGAAATACTTGCTCTTGCTGCACCACCTCCATATGAACAGGTGCAGCCAGCCCACTGCTCCTCTCTTGGCATCCCTAAAAAGCAGAATGAAGCCAACTTCAGCCTGGAAGTCAAACAGCCAGAGTAACAGGACTATGTCCAGGTGAAACATGCTGGTTTTTGTATGGGAGTGCGGCCTGTTATATCCAGGTCTGGCTGCACTGACCCATGCAAACCTTGCCTCAATGGAAGCCCAAGAGCTCTCAGACTGTTTAACTCTTATGCCAGCACAGGTAAACATACGTGCTATGGGTCTTCCTCTGTGCTGGCCCTGCACAGGACAGATGTCAATTAACATTCAGCATGACCTCATTAAGATCCCTGGCTCAAACTGTCAGTACTTGATGTTTTTCATTCTGAGGGACAATCAACATCAGGAAATACTGGTCTGGGAAGGCTACCAGGTTACCTAGACCAGTCTCATTGCATTCTGAGAAGACAAAATGCACCTAACACCAACACTGGCAGATGTTCATCTATCCAGTCTCTTGCCAAAGCCTCCAGTACAGGAGATTCAAAACTACCCCGTTAGTTTGCCCCGGCACTACAGCAGCCTTGCAAGCAAAAATCTTACCCATATTTACACCTTCTACCAGTGTTTAAACAGCACATTCACAGGCTTCCCAAGTGCTGACTAATCCTCAAAAGGTTCCTCTGAGGGAGCAGGGAGGTTTGGCTGGCATTTTAGAGGTCAAGAGAGTAAGCAGGGCTGTTGTCAAAGCCCTGAATCTCAACAATTAAGAAGATACTAGAATATTAGGAAGAAGTTCTTCACTGTGAGGGTGGTGAGGCACTGGAACAGGTTGCACAGAGAAGTGGTGGATGCCCTACCCTTGGAAATGTTCAGGGTCAGGTTGGCCAGGGCTTTGCGTAACCTGGTCTAGTGGAAGGTGCCCCTGCAGGCACCCCATGTTCTTGCTCATCCCATGGCAGAGGGGTTGGAACTAGTTGATCTTTAAGGTCCTTTACAACCCAAACCATTCTATGATTCTATGATTACATTTAAATCTCAGAGACTATGCCTTGCCTAAAATGCTGCATGTAGATTAATTGTATTACATGCAAACTAGAACTTAGCACAGGATGGGGCTCATATTCAGTGTCCCTGCCATCCTTACCTGGATGGGTGGCTTGTCAACATACCAGTGCCTAAATAAGGTGATGTGATAGAATAAACTCTCAGTTTTAAGTGAAGAAATTGCTTCAGTGAAGCTCAGCTGTCCTACTCAACCAAGATCTCAGTGGACTCTCAAACATTAAAAAAATACAGATCAGAAAAGATAAAGCTCTTCCTGAATGTTAACATCTTCCATCGCCTTCATAGTATGTTTAGCGTCACTTGTCAAAAAAAGGACCTCATTCAGAATATTCATTTGTCAGCAGATGGGTGGTGGGTACATGTCTGCAAGACTGACACTTTGCATCTCTGCAGGAAAGATTTCACTGCTGGCTGCTTGCTGGCACTCAATCAGAGACAGAGCAAACACCCACATGGCCTCCTCAAGCTGATTAAGAAGGACGTGGGATATGAACACTCCCTCGTGTAGGAAACCCGATGCCACGTCTGAAGTTAACACTCTCAGTAACAGCTGAGAGCTCCCTTCCCTCCTTGCCCCAGCAGACACTACAGAAGCTGGCAGCTGCACTGCAGCAAGAAAAAAAGCTGCAGTTATTCTGATCATGGAGTAGGCTTGTTAGGGTGGGCAGGTGGGTGAGACTGTGAAACATTATCTGTTCAATCATTTTCATAATTACATAGGAGATAAATTTTGCAACTGGTCAGTCTTCCTCATGATTTTGCCAGGCAGCAAGAGAGGAAATGAAACAAAATGTTTTAAAAACTGAAAAGTCCCAGTGTGTTAAGTAACACCCTGTCCCAGACAGTGCACCAGTGTGATCTGCAGGGTGACTTCTGTGATCCTCTAGTAGAATAAAACCAGACAGAAAAACTTCTTCAAGGGTGTTCAGTACCGTTCCCTCCCTGTCATGTATTACAATGCCTCAATTCTGTCCTATCATGAACAGACTCTGTCTTGCTCTACAGGGTCTTAATACAGCAGGAGAGACAGCTATCAAAGAAAAAAGTCATAATCACATCATCCAGCCATATTTCTGAAAGAATAACCATTTTAACACATCTGGCTCTATTTGAGTTCCCACTTAACATGCTGAGTGCTCATAATGATTTATATTATATACCAAGACTTTATTCACAGGACAGTAAAAACACTAAAGCGTTACTACTCACATGAGATTTAAAAGTTATGGAGTAGAGAAAGTGCTTTAAATCCTCACTGCACTTTCAGGCATTCTTGCTTCCCTGGAGATGAGAAATGAACCTGGAATTATCAAACCAAATGAGAACACAATTCAGCTGATACTGTGTCATCTCCATCTTTTCAAGTTGGCAGTGGGTTTCAAATCAAAGAAAAGGGAATATATATTGTCCCCCAACAGATCTCAACTTGTGGAGTTCGGAGTCCATCATGGAGTTTCTTTTTAACACCCACCACTCAGTACTATATACCACCAGTCACAATGGTCAGTACTATAGACCACCAATCTCAAACCTAGTTGTGAATGCATCCTACCTCTTTCAGTCCAGCTATGATCTTAGCTGATATTTTATGGCAACTGCACAGCTATTCAATGGAACTCTGACATGGTAGAAAAAAAGGGAACATTTCTCCATTTATTCATGTTTTGTTTGCTCAGGTTTTGTTCCATCTTTGCTAGCCTGAGTTTGATTTTACTCTTCACTTGTGTGGCTGTCTCTTGGCATCGACCATGTCCCTTTTTTCCAGGATTCCTTTCACTTCTAATGCATATTTTTAAATTCAGAAAAGCAGAACTGAAAACAGTCTTTGGGAAAAAGAAAATTCTTTATTTACACAACTGTATGCTCAGTGTCTTCAAAGCTATTTTTGGCCACCACAATTTTTTTGTTTGATTCTGTTGGCATGTTGTCTTTTGACTACTGAGGCTGAGGGGGCAGAAGTTTCCAGTGAGCTACCCAGTGTGACGCTGAGGTCTTTCCTGAGTGGTGAGTCAACGTAGAAGTTAACAATGCATGTCCATATTATTTTTTTATAGGCTCAAGAGACTACAATAAAGTGGATCTATCATTATGCTGACTCTTCACTGTCTTTTGGTAAACCTGTCTGACACTGCTGTTTCCCTTTGTCTGGAAAAAACGAAACAATTTGGACTTATCTAAAAAATTTGGTATCCTGTGTTCATCCATCTTTTCCAGAGTTAATAACTAAAGTTCTGAAATGCCACTAGTATGGGATGCTTGATTTGCCACATTGAAAGGAGTTTATTTATCTTCTCAATGTCTTTGGTCTCTGTCAAGCACTTTCTGATGCTTCAGTTTACTTAAGATCTGCCCTCTGAGGAGTGACTTTTTTTTTTTTTTTGAAAGTTATTTCAATGTGCTGACTTGTGTTCAGCCATTACAGTTTCCAAGAACTCTAATCGGCCAGAAGGCCTGGAGGCAACTAGAGCAACACGGACAGTGCCATTTGAGGGATACCCAATTTCTATTATTCAGACTATTTTAACCCAGTTTAACAAGCAGTGGTTCACTCTCAGTGTACAGAACTAAACAGATTGTATATTTCCCTACAAATGCCAGGAGTTCTAAAAAATGCTCCATGTACACCTTACCCACCAACAGGATATGAAGAGATGCAACACGTGGCTGTGACAGCACCACTTTTTCTTCTCAGCATAGCATCTTCTTGTTTTCATGGAGCAAAGCTGTAGCCTGCTGAATCAGTTTTGTTTCCTTTACGCAAATGCAGTGACCTGAACCACTATTACTGACACTCCAGAGGTGCCGACTGTCTCCATACAGCCCCACCAGCCCATGAATGCATTGGGATCTCTATTTCCACCCCATATGCAGCATTTACACATCAGAAAAACAAAACATCACCACTTTCCAAGCACTACTGTAAAAGGGTAGCCCAGAGAGAAGAGCAAGATGTTAGTGCTGTTGTATCTCAAATGACAATGACAAGTAAATGACCTTGTCTAGGAAAACTATCAAGCAACTGACCACAGAGGTTTAGTTCCACTCAGTCATAAACTATTCAAGAAATTCATAGCATTTCAAGTCCCTCTCATCAACCCTTACACTTTCAGCCCCATCCACTCTAATTTCTGAAAGCCATTTGGAAAATTCATGACAGACCCAATTACTGACATCAAGAACATAAATGCACGCAAGCTTTCATGATTTTCTTTACTGATACACTCAGCAGGAACAGTTGCACAAAGCCAGCAGATAAGTTAAATGGGAGCCTATAGTGATTTTAGACAGGATGTTAGTGGCCCTAGTGGTAAAGGAAAGAAAGCATCCTCTTTGTGGATCTCCCAGGCAGTGTTATTATCAGCTGATTCCAAGCCACCCTGATAAAGCCTTAAGGTCCTGCTGGACTCTACATGAGGAGAGATTAGAATCTAACCAGGTGTACCACATGTTGGCTTCATACTTATCTGAGAAAATGTAATGGATGCTACTTTTCTTGTCCACACCAGAAAAACTGCTTCTTCAGCAGCAAAAGTGACATAAACACATTACACCAGAACTGGACTAATATTCTATCAGCCAAGTCCTGGTTTCCAACTCATATGAAAGGTCCTATTTTTCAAGACTTATTTCTTGACCTTTGATCTGGTGACAATAGGAGTAGAAACACTGTGAAAAGCCACTTACTGCAAAAAGTATTCCCAGTTAAGTTTTCCATCAATACTTTGAGCAATTTATCTTTCAATGCTCCTTCATTACTTTTTCTAGCACCGAGATACTTGGAAAAATTGGATGGCAGCCAAGGAAATTTCTGTTCAAGAGGATCAGAATAACTTGAAACACAACCATGCTGGAATTTAAAACATCTAGTTTATTCAGTGAAGACTTCATCATGACAAGAAGAATCCAAGCTCCTCTTTTCCTAATTCTAGAGAGACAATAATCCTCATAAAACCCAAACTGGAGATGTCTTAGGAATGCCCCATGACCACAGAGTGCAGTCATGGCTTATATCTTTACCCCATAAAATGCAGATTCAGTCATTCTTCAGATATACCCAAGCCCCTAACACAAAATTCATAGAAGCTCTCAGTTAAATAAACTTTTCCACTTTTTCAGCTTTATCAAGTAGAAAAATGCTTTGAAATCATGAATGTAGATGTAAAACAAAAGTTTCCAACACTGGTATGCAATAAATGGATAAAAGGTCCAGCCTTGTTTCTTTTCAGATTCAGATAAGCAAAAGAGATTGAAAGTGGGGTGCAGATTCCCCATATGTGGTCAAAAAAGCACACGAGAGTTAAAGATTAAACCTAAGTGCACCCAAAAATAACATCTGAACTTTACAGGCAGGCTTATTTTGAAAGCTCAGTGGCCATTAAGACTACTAGAATCCAAGATGAAGATTGTTTGTTGGTTCAAGGAGTTTTGACTGGCACACTGTGAGACAAAACAATGAAAGTGTTTTCTGTATTATTCTCTGGGCTTTGTGCCTGTTGGCCTGCAGAGTCACTCGAACAGCCCCAAGCTGATGGATCTGAGGAGGCCAGTGGCAGCAGGCCAGCAGACTGCCACTCCTGGCTGGGAGAACACGGACTGTGCCCATCATACCCACAGAGGCCCCCAGCTCCCTCCTACCTGTGCTGAGACAGAGATCACAGCTCAAACTAATGAAAACCTGAAGGGGGAGAGAAGAGGCAGGAAGGGAATGGAGAGCATGGTCATATTTTCTGATTATGAAATGGCTAACTTTCAACAGTCTTACCTTGGAAAATCCTTTTGTAAACTGCTTTAACAAGAGCAAGACATGGTACAAGACAGAAGATTCCAGGTTCCTTTTGGGGATTTCCACTTTCTTTTCCTGCCGCCTCTCTTAGGACAGGATTAGTCCTTTAGAAGCAGCTGTCTACTTTAAATTTCAAAGCCAGGGCTTGTTATCATAACACCAACATGTTGATGTCCCTTTGTTCTCCTCCTCCTAGATGAATGAATGAGCTTTTATGAGAAAGATGTCAGGTGACACTTCCCTGGGGCAAATATCCCAGTGTGTTTCCAGTTTCACAGAGCAGGACTGAGACCTACCAAGTGCTGGCAGCTGGGTATAGAGGACTGCCACATGCAACACTGCTGTGAGCTGAGGCACTTTGGACAACTGCTTACAGTCACAGAGAGTATCAATTCCATTCCAACCCCTTCCTTCCACACAGGTGCTCTAGTTTTCAGACAGAAATTAAAGTCCAGTTGAGTGAACATGCACCACATATTTTGAGAGAGGTAATAAGACATCTGTCTGCATGTGTTCTTGGTGGAAGGAGAGCATACAATCAATAAAGGAGACTGCTGCACCCAAAAACTGGCGTGGTTATTACAGTAGCTGACATCAGCCCTTTCACTAAAGATACTTTACTGATATGTCCCTACCTAAAGAAGTGAGCCCCAGGTAGGTGATTAAGAGGCTTTGAATTGAAGCCAGATTTTTCTTTTCACTTTAATAGGAGCTTCAAATAAAAAAAAGAGGTGTCTGAATTTGACCCGTGTGACTATTCTCTCCCCTCTGACCAAAACTGCTCTGAAAAGTAGGCCACAGAGAGAAGAGGCTACAGTTTCAAAAGGTGAATGCCTAAAGCTATGTATATACAGCTATTTTCATGCACTTTTAACTGGGTGGCCTGATTTTGAGAAGTTCCAAGTATGCACTGCTCCAGCAATGTACATGCTCCATAATGTCCAAAAAAACCAGCCTTGACTATCTGCTTTGGTGCTGAATTGTAGACGCAGTTTTCTATTCAACAGCAGGTCCACACTTTCTGTTAGAGCAATACCTGCACAGCTTGCTCGGCACAGAGACTCGCTGTATCAGAGTATGTGTATGCATACCTGGAAAAGAGCTCCTGCCCAAAACAATGTGGCATCTTGACAGGCAGAGGAGTGTCAGGAGAAAAAAGAGATGCACAGGGGTGACGCCCTATGTCCAAAATCACACAGCAAGACAGAACCAGCGCCAAGCAGAAAGCCCCAAATCAAATGCCTGACCCATTACATCATACTGAGCTTCCCTCCTGGTAACAAAAGATACATGATGCTGTGAGAGTATTTCTAAGACAGACAGAATCTGACAAAAAGAAATCCAGGGAATAGAGAAGGATGCTGTGATCTGTTCTGTAATATGTCCCAAAATGAGAAAGACGCACATACAGCAGCAACCGCATCTCATAGAATAGTAAACAATCAAACATAAATGATTTTGATTACATGCCAGGATGAAAATGCCAAAGCTAAAGGGGTGTATACTGCTTAGAGTGTCCTGAGGAAATAGCTCCCATACTTCAAAGATGACTGCTAGGAAGAGAGAAATTAAGGAGCTGCAGGCCAGCTCATGCAGGAGTTCTGTCTTCTAGGAGAGTTCCACAAAGACTATTGTCTGTACAAATTTTAGATTTCAAGCTAAATTTAAGAACAGAATTTTAAAACTATGGAATAAAAAGCCAGGAGCAAGTGGTTAAAGAAATGAACTTCAGGGTCTGCAAGTTCAAACGTTATCAGAGAAACCAGTAAGTCACTTGAGACCGAAGAGGAAGCTGAGCAGCAGATGGGAACACTAACTAGATAGCACACTGAGTGAGTAGCATGTTTACTTCACTTTTCATTTAAGTTCCTTCAATTTGGATTATTACTTATAAGATAGGTATGGAATTTCAAAAACTTTTAATCTTTACACAAAAAATGTAACAGTTCCCAGTCACAGTGATCATCCATTACCATCTTAAGCACAATTTTAAGTTGTAAGATTTTGAATTGCAAACAGGAAGGATCACAACTTTTCAACACAGCATCAGAAATTTTAGTTATTTTCATTAGGTTAGAGCTTTAAAAAGGCTGACACAGTTACAACCATACAATACTCTGGTAAAAATGAAATTTTTATTAAATAATGCTCCTAATCTTTCACCAAATGTCACCGAAACTGATCAAGAGCATTTTTATATAGGAAGTAATTCTTCACAGATAAGTAAACAAAGCAATACAACTGCCGAGAGAACAATTGTGACACCAAAAAAATCTATTAAGTGATTTATTTCAACATAGACCTGCCACCTATATAGGACACTAGCTGGGAATGCAACCTTCATTTTTTCAAATCTTTTTTTAAAGATTCAGAGGCATAGGTTGCAGAATAACTAGCTCTTTTAGAGCTTGCACTCAAAATAATAGAGACCAGGAGAAAGAGGAGGCCACAGCTCCAGCCAGACTATTGATTCCAAAATAGAATCCATTAAAATCAATGTTAAAATATCTCTTAAAGCTTTTTTTTTTCCCAGAAGAGAGTCCTACTGCCTTCCAAGGGAGATATCACTGTCTATACTGAATAAAGCAAGAACCTCTGCAGATCACCTCAGCACTGCTAGTAGCACGCTAGCACACCAGGGTCAAGGTGAATCCTGGAGCAGGTTGCTCAGAGAGGTTATGCAGTCTCCATCTGTGGAGAAACACAAAAACCCAACTGGACATAGACCTGAGGAACCTGCTTTAGAGATTCTGCTTTGAGCAGGGAGCTGGACTGTATATTCCCAAGGGGCCTTTTCCAACTTCAGCGATTGGGCAAGTCTGTGAACCTTTTATTTCCACAAGGCCTGAGTGGTTACTGTGTCAGATGAGGTCATGGAACCCCAAGTTCAACCCTGTGCTTTCCCTCAGACTACTCGTACAACTCTGGCCTAGTTACTAGTTCTCCACCTCAGTTCCTTTAGTGGCCACAGACTGGTGGCAGAGACCAGGATTGTCTCAGCCACAAAGCGTCTCAGCAACCCATTCTCAGGAGGCTGGATCAAAGAACTTATCACTCAGACACTTGACCTCATAAAGAGCAAGATATGGGACTTTCAGAAAGCCTAACAATGTCCACATGCCCAGTCTAGACATTTCAAATAGGGATTCCCTTTTTCAGGAAGCGTGGAGAATTCTCTGTCAAAAGGACAGGGACTTGGACATCTGAAAAATAATTAGAGTTAAAATCAAACTGTTTCTAGACCATGGGGCCCTACTGCTGCAGAACACAGTCACCTCAGCAGAGCATGTGGTCACCTCTCTTTAACCCAACTGGTGCAAATCTTTAGTTATACACTTGTTGTAAGGTCTACAGGGTTAAAATAAAGTGTAAACTGAGGATCATAAATAAAGATTATACTTAATTTATAGTTACTTTAAAACATAACTGAAATAGAGGCGATAATCACTGAAATCCAAAACTGATCTGTAAACAAAACCTGAATTTTCTTTTGAAAGACTTTGAATAGCAGAAGGCTTCTCCTTACATATAAATTCAACCCTCCTGACTTTACAACACTTCTTTGGAAGAGATAGTCCCTTGCACTGAACTTAACCCATCACATTAATTTTGTATCCTGTGATAAAAAGGGCTCTCTAGTTACAGCTAAACACTAGGATATTATTTTCTTAGTAGCTACTTCCGAAATGAAATTCCAGAACAATAAAGATGTGGCTCCTAAGAGTTCATGCTATTCACAGATGTATTACTTCTTGTTTGAGTTTTCTAAGTGCTCCTGGCCTTGGGATATGAGATGGTAGCTGCAACAGAGAAAACATAACTTAGCAGGTGAGAACAAGGAACAGGAGAAAAACCCACAGCATTGTCTAGAGCAGTGTAACTTTTCTCTTACTGCAGGTCATCACGTGCAGGAATACAGAGGTTGATCTACTTAGGCCAGAACAAGAAGTTAGACAATTATTCATCTCTCCTGAGATTTCCCCTGCTAAATACGGAGTTGGTTCAAGGTCTTGGTCATGATATTCCTGATTATGAGACAGAAATAAGATAAGACTGGGGAGGAAAGTGCCAGTAGGAGGGGGACACAGGGTCAGGGGAAATATGGTCACCAAACACTGCAGCAGCCAGTGACAATAGCTAATGCCATTCCTTACTTCATTCCTCAATTTTATTAACAGTTTCTTTTTAAATTGTCAGTTTTACCTTAATACAAATTTCCTTTTTCTCTTTCCTCCTGAAGCATTTATTTCTTTTTCTCATCAGTTTAACCAAAGGAGGCTGAAATATGCAGAAGACAAACTACTTGCAAAAACTGGATGTTCTCCCAAACATATTGTTCTCAAAACGATAACAATAGTACTGATAGCAATTTAAGAAAAAAAAAAAGAACAAAGCCAAACCCTACTGAATGTCTCTGCTGTTAGAACAAAATCCCAGCCACTCCCTCAGAGCACAGGTTTCCCTCAGCACCTTTCTCCCACTCACAAACAGCAATAACCACTCCAAAACAAAATCCTTCTAAACTAATTGAGCATTTTCTCCCTAAGAGATTCCAAAAGACAAGGGGGAGTGCTGTAAATTATTAGTCTTATTTTTACATAAAGACGGTGCCAGTGGGGCCAGGTAGGTTATATGCAAATAATATGTCCATAAATCCATAACTATAAAAACATAAATTGCTGAGCTTCTTACCTGTCATCAAGACAGTGATAACACAACCTCAATGGTATTTCCAATAACACCCTGAACATTAGAAAATAGCTCAGAAATGCAATTTCCTCCCATTACAGTCATCTAACATATGAAGCAGTTACTTCAGAGCTATTCTAGATTTAAATTCAAAGGCCAATATATGTTTCAAGAACATGACAGTAGCAGAAGTAGAAAGGGAATGAAAGACTAACATAACCCAACAGTTACAACGGTTAAAATGAGAAGGTAATAGAATTATTCAGGTTGAAAAGGCATGACTCCTAACATGGGAATACAACTCAAATGATACCAATTAAGGGCAATAGTTTATGTCAGGTAACAAGCCAGCACCAGACATGCATTTATCTTCCTTTTAGCAATTAGCTTGTGCAATAGGCTTCCAGTACTTCTCACAGACCTTAGCTCTATTTGCACTTTAATTTCTTTCAGTCCTTTCCAAAACCAATTTTTCTTCTTCTCCCTCAAATTCAGGCCCCAGGATTCTTACTACAAGCTGCTGAGTTTGTGCAGTCATTTCAATTTACCAGCACACACAAGAAGACAATGTTTTCCAGAAGATTTCTGAGAGTGCTCGCTGTGGTAAATATGCTCCCCATTAAATCCACATCGTATTTTTAATCAGATACAAACCTCCTTTGTGTATATGGAAAAAGAAGAGCACAGGATTCCAGAGGGCAATCCTGTGACACAGGAATGCTTCAGTGTTTGTGCTCCCATGGAGAGACAACGCAAGGGGCCCAAAAGCACGACTTCAAACTTCACATCCAGCCTCCAGAAGGAAGCTGCCTCCTTCTCTAGCCACAATGAAAGCCTCCAGGGAGAGCAGATATTGGCCTACCTTGCATGTATGCCTCTATTTGCCGAATTAGCTCATAAGACTTGGATCGGTCCAGAAGTGTACGAATTGCCGGGAGAGGGTCTAGGATAATGGTTTCTGGATGAGCATCAATGTACTCCTGCAAAACAATATATAGGAAAAAAAATGGCATTAGGTTGGCTGAAGAGTGTAGAAAAATAATGAGAAGAGAAAATAATACAGAATGTTAAAAAACTCAAAGTCCTGCTTCTCTTCAAGGGGAACCAAATGGACTTTCGCAATGCAGAAAGCCACCAGATAGTCAAAATTATGACACTTGAAACAAACACAAATATGACAGCTAACTGGTTTAGATGGCAAATTCCTCCCGTAGACTCTATCAGTACCAAAACCTGTGCTGCAACCACATTAGCTCACAAGGGAGCCAGTGGCAAAGTGCCATAGTATGAGCTGTGAGCAGGGCTGAGAAAAGCCATTAGGAGAAGAAAGATGGCACACAGCTATCTTGGGGTCAGCCTTGCATTCAATTACTGCATGTGAACATCACAACTATCTGAACTAGGCTCAGAAATACATCTGCGTTCTTTTATGTTGTTTTTATTGCTGTCTTCTAGCTGGGCTGAAGGTGGTGTTAAGGGCTGGACGATAAGGGCTGAAATTTTTTTTGGCAGAGCTGAAGAGATTGCTGCTTCACTGTGTCTTCGTTGCTTGCTACTTCTCTGTGTTCATACTCTCCTTTTCTGACTACAAGAACAAAGCAAAGTTAATGACCTCATGGATCTTCATCTTGGGAACTCAATTCCCCACTCACTGAGGTCATGACTGCACTACTACATCTTGGCCAGGAACACAGACACAGCTGCCAGGTACTGGCCTTGAAAACCCAACAAAACTTCCTTCTGTTTCTTAGAACAGAAGCTGAGGTCCTTCATCATTGCCCCAACCTGGCTCAATAAAGTCACTGGGAAACACACATCCATCTTACTCTATTCAAAATCAGACAAATATATCCAAAGTTAGCATCTCTCTTTGTTTTACCCAACTTCCCAAAGCCATCCTAATGTTTCCATTTATTTCTTTAAATCCATTCATGCAAATGCTCCTGCTATTAATACACTTCCACAAAGTCCTACTTCATTTAAATTGACTATTTCAAAGAAGAAAACATACTACAAAAGATACTTCAGAGTATAACAAGGTGGCCTCAGGAGATGCACTTTGCTGGAGAGAAAAGAATGGCATAACCCATTCCCAGGAAGTGATTTCGCTCCAGATACTAACTGGGGATGCAGACTTCTCCACCCCAGCCTTGGGAAATTGTTGCTTTCTGGTGAGTACATAGTCTGAACTGATGGCTGCTAAAAGGAGATTACTCATTTGAGGTTAAGAGGATCCAACACTGGGGTTTAATGAACCTACTGCATCACCCACAAGACACAAGCAGCTTTCCTTCACAGGGCATAAGGCACCCCTCAGTGGCAATACTCGTGTCTGACATGTTTAGTAATCCCTGCAGAACACAAAGAATGAATTCCCCAAAGATTTGTTCAACCTTGCTGCCTCATGGGAAAAGTAAGGGACAGCCTTTTGCACAGTTGGTCATCAAGACTGTCAGACCCAGCTGTCGTCTCACCCTTGCAGTACAGCCTGAATAAAAAGCCTCATCAGCTCAGTGGAGCAGAAGCTGGGTTCGTTTCCAGTCACTAAACCCCAAAACATAGAGTTTTCATGAGTCTCCTGTCCCTAGTACTTCCAGAGTCTTGAGCAGAGCAATCAGCTTTCAAACATAGACGAGATTTTATTTTTTTTAAGAGCTAGAGTATCTTATTACCTAATGCCTCTTAAACACCCACACATGTCTATGCATACATGCCCTTTTATGCAGCACCTAAAAGACACCCTGTGGAGCTAGCATGATCCAGTGATTAGGGCATTAGCTTGAACTTGCTGGTAGTGAAACTGTACTTGAGTACCTCAAGACCTCTGGAGTGTAACAAGACAGCTCTTTTAGTCCCTCTGTGCCCCTGTTCGAAAGACAGGGCGTTACCACACTGTCCTCCCCAGCACACTGAGAGGATGAGCTCCTCACAGACAGCCCATACCCTGATGGGGCAGCAGGCAAGCACAGCCCCCAGACTGAACATGTCACAGCTCTGAAATGTGGCCTCAGCAGAGCTCCGACAGCAAGCATCCTGCAGCACTTCTGACGTGTGTACAAGCTCTTCCTTTTCCACTGTGGCAACCATCCGTCCGCCTCAACCAGTCTCTGGTTCCACCTTGACTTTAAGCTCCCTGGACTTCCATTCTGGCCCAGCCCCTACTCTGCACATACTAATCCTTCCCCTCATACATCCATTCCTCTGGTCTGTGGACTCCATCACCTTTACTGCCCTCCAAGGAGGGAATGATTTTTCCGTCTCTTAGTTCCTTGTGTACCTTCCTGAATCTTCCTGATGCTCACCTCAGCATTGAGAAATATCCTTGCTTCCCCAGGATTCATGTATTCTGCTTGTTAATTTGGCTCATGTTACTCTAAGTATTTCCAGAGGGAGCCTGGTTTTTTCATGCTTTCTGTAAGGGAACCTCGCAGTGCTTTATTTCTAATGATAATAGCTCTGAACTGTATTAAAAGACCATCCAAGCACTAAGCTTGCCACAGCATAATGAAGTTTAACAGGAATAAAGGCACAATCCCAAGGCCATTCTACTCCAGTCAACACGTCAAGAGATATGAGCATCTAAGCTGACTTTCCTGTGACTGATTTCTCATCCTGTTGCCTTAAGGAGCCTCCAAAAAACTGTAAGGCAAACATGAAATAACTGATGAAGATGAAGGAGGTGGGAGCTGTTTTCCAAAAGCTATTTAGAGCCTGGAGGACTTTAACAAACTACTCTAATGTCAAGAAGAACTGCACTCAGTACAAGGCAACAGCCCCTTCAAACACACACAAAGGCTTTTGAGCTTTTGAGCTTTTGAGCTTTGACCAAATCAGCTTTCTTTCAAATTTCTCAGCATTAAATCTGTGTCAGGTACTATTTTCCAACTCTTCTCCATTTGCAGGCCTAGGAACTCAGACAGCCAGAGAGCGCAGGAATGGCAAAACTCAGAGCAGGCAGTGAAGATCTGTGTCATCTAAGGAAAGACCTCGAACTAGAAGTGTCTCCTAGAGCTAATCTGGGGACAGGCCACACATCTCTCCTTTTAACTGAATCCAGAAACAGCCTCTTTGAAGCAAAGGACTCTCAATGCAGAACAAGGTCAGTGTCTTTGTATGTGTCCTGTCTGTTTGAACACAGCTAGAGATTGACTGCTGAGGCTGTGCAGGGGACAGGAGCACTAAAATGCACTCAAGTCCTCATAACTCTGCATCTCCTCTCACATGCTGTTCTTTGCTTGGATTTCCATCACAAAGCATTAATTCTGTATTCGAAAAACAAAACTATCCAGTTGCACCAGGATCCTCAAAGCAAATCATGCAGCTTCCCCTTGGGCCTGTAGGCTGCCAGCACTTTCCCAGTCTCCCACATCTCTCACCAGTACATCACCAACACATGCAAAAGAAAGTTTCAATACACGTGCACAGAAAACTACTTCAAATTAGTAATTTAAAAATCTGAACCTTACACCAATTCCCTACAACAGGAAATTACAATAAGAAAAGTCAATTTTGTTAGTTTCACAGGAACAATTATGGCAGCTGATGTGAAACCTTTCATAAACTTTGATTCTTTACTAGAAACTGCTGCACACTCAGACATCATGTACTACAAACATACTCAGTTTTCAAAGCCATATACTCTGTCCAGAAGGCAGGAACTGGGGTCGTTTGGTCTTCTTTCTTACCAAGGCGGCAGAACTGTAGCACCAGGAAGTGATCTGTGAAGATCACTCAACAGACTGGAAAACCCTTGATGTAGCCTAAGCAACAGCACTCTTCCCATGGCACAGAGTGGCTCCACTACCAGAAATATAGATCTGGATAAACATGAAGGGTTTCTGCCTAATTATTTTGAAAGCACATGAGCTACTGTAGACATAAATGTGAAAACGAAGCAGTTGAAGAAGGAAAAGAGAAACACTGAAGCCAAGAGAGTACAGCAGTACTCTCTTCAGTACAGCACAACCTTTCAACTTTGAACTTTCAAATCTTCTCTCGTCCTTCCAGCAAAACAACTCTGGTCTCTGCTTCAGTGGATTTACTGAAGACTGATATCCAGCAGCAGACTCCAACCACCCAGGCAACAATGCGGAAGATATTTAGGCTTTCCAACAATAGATTGAAAGGGCTTTATCCTTGGGCTGCAGTTCAGCTTGACCCAGACAACATCTATGTTTTCCTCTTTCTAATCTTTAACATAATAAAAGCCAACAAGAAGAAACAAGGAATTTTAGCAGTTCCTCCTTTGTTTGTATTCCAGGCCTGGTGTTAAGTCATGCTTTGTACCAGCCCCATTACTGGCAGAAGGCCAGTAATGAAACTTGAAATCAAAAAGAGACCAAATATTTCATGTTTTCTATTAAATGTAGATATAATCCAGCCATTAAAAAAAAAACTTTCCTTGAGAAGCCTGCGTATAGATGAGAATAGAGCTGCTTGTCATTTTACCCAAAAAAGGTAGCTAATGATTTTTTAAAATATTTTAACAGAAAGTTGATACAGTATCTACTGCAAATAATAGGTCATTAGATGATAAGAGACTCACTGATTCATTGACTTGCTTTTATTACTAAGTAATAAAACTTATATAATCTTTTGTCTAATATTAAACAAAGTCCCATAAAAATATTCCAAAAGAAAACAAGTAAGCAAAAGAAACAATAACGCCATTGGGATTTGTGTTTTCCCACATACAGAAACATGACAATGACTGCTTGTAAAAACAGAACAACATTTTCCAAGGGGGAAAGAGGCGTAAAGGCAAGCTTGTCTAAAGAATTTGCATCAGATTCAGACTTAAAAGTTCCTTTTTGTTGTCGTAGGCTGTGACAGTCTCTTTTCAGACACCTCCTTCCAAAAGGAAAGGTGAAGGCGTATTGGGTCTTCAACAAACACTCACCTCAAAATTGTTTGTCTCTAAATCTAAAAGAGATTTCTGCAGTGGCTGGGAAGGATGAGGGGTGTGGCAAGGGGAAGGGGAAACTGATCTTGTCTGTTACATTTCTATTCTCTGTACATCTCAAAGCAACTTTCTGAGTACTCAGCTGCCCTGTTTAGCCTTCAGAAGTCCACTGCTCCTTCATCTTGCAAATAACTGCCCGCAGGAAGCTATCCTAACACCTAGCACTTGAATGACAAATTTTTTGTTAATGTTGCCGTTTATGAGGCTCTTCCAATAATTTAAGACATCATTATTTTTCAAATGGGTAAAACACAGGTATTGGCCTGTGAATTCAGGTGCAAATAGACCATTTCAATTCTGTATTAACCTCTCCCCCCACTTAGAAAAGAATTACTAAGACGTAATAGTTTCCTTTGGTTTTTTTGCTTGCCTTTTCTCAGCTGAGAAGTCCCCTACCTCCTTCTCTTCCAAAATATCTCCCTAATGTTCCTTCCTCTCAGTCCCAAACCCTTCCAAGAAAGCTTCTCAATCAAGATTAGAAGAGTCCATCCTGGACAACTCCCAACAGAGTGGGAGAGTCAAGAGTTGAAGGGCAGCAGAGGAGGAAACATTTTAAATTTTCATCAACCTGATAGCAAAAGACTAGGCATAAAATGTGCGTCTGATCTGTCTTTTTAAGTAGGCTAATGCAAAGAGAACCTGTTCAGAAAAAGCACTGAAAGACAGATTAATAATCCTATTGATTTTCCATCACTCGAACCATCATTTTGAATGCAATATGAAGCTGCAATGAATGAAGCTACTCAAGCCCCTGTACAGCTATGACAGGCAGCTGCTCAGACAGCATTTTGCTCTAATGAAAGCATAACAGAGATTCCCCAATGTCTTACATGAGCCAAAACATACTCAGTTTTCAAAGCCATATACTTAGTCTAGAAGGCAGGAACTGGGGTGGTTGGTTTTCTTTCTTACCAAGAAGGCAGGAACTGTAGCACCAGTAAGTGAAAGGTACCCTGGGGACTCTGCCTCTTCACCTGACTTCCCTGCATGTACCTCTGGTCCAGAAGGAACCACCAAGGACTATAACCAACTTTTACAGTTAACTAATTATCTGTGTTCAATCAGCCCAGCCCTGTGTTACAGTGGGTAGGAAGGGAGACTGACCATCATCTCTACAAATAATCATCATCCCCAAAATAAGGATTTAAGTGTCCTATAAAGCAAATAGAAATATTTCTCCACTTTTCATCTCATGCACTACACTAGATGCTGCATGCAGTCTTTGTTTTGGCTTTGGATGAGATCACTAGGCACTCATCACTGATTCTCAGTGCAGTGGAGAACAGTTTGCACCCACCAATATTCTCCGGAGAAACTGCAGCCCATACCACATCCAACTAGCACAAAGACCTCAGAAAGCTCAGCCCTAAAGGTCTTCTGGAGCTAAAAATCCCACTGTCAACAGGCAACTCCTCCATACCATTTTCATTCTCCTGTAATGTTTTTTTTTCCAAGGCAATTGAAAACAGTCATAAAATGGCATGCCAAGAGGCTTCCTTTTCTATTAGCACTCTCTGCCAGACCCTACAAGGGCTCATCACAGACTCCAGAAAGCAGGGACACAGAGTCATGTAAATATGAAGCCAGTTTCCTCCTTAGCTCTTTGCAGATTAGATGTTCAAGGTCTCTATAACATAGATCTGAAAGAAAGTCATTCTTAAAAAGGTCATAAATGTAGTCTGGCAGATCATTCGTCCTCCTGTGGTCAAGGATCCCTTGCTCTCTCCTTCCTGGAAGACCGCTTTATGGAGCCAACAGTAAGACTGCTGCCAGGTATCATCTTGCTGTCACATTTATATTCAATAGCAGGAAAAAAGCATAATGAATTTTGCACTGTTTGGTCTGGTTAAGATCATCAGAACTTTTTCAGTCAACTTAATCAACAATAAGGGAACCACACTATTTCCACTCGTGTGTAGGTGCCAGAAATACCACAGTGCTTATATAACACCTCACTCATACAAAGAGCTTTATTGCAAGGGGTCATTTTTCATTTTCTAGGTTGCTCATTGATTTTAGTTTTAAAAACCCAAAACAACAACCCTATCTCACATACTTTACACAAAAGTATTCTTACGATTCCTTTTTCTTAGGGAATATGCTTCTCTTAATTTCTAATGATTTTCAGTATCTTAAAAATAATACAGGACAGATGGAGACAGGTAGCAATTTCCACATAGTTTCTGCCCTGGATACAAAACTACACGAGAGTAAACTCTAAAAACACATTTTGGCATGTAATTCAACACAGGAAGTCCTGTACTGTGCACCGCTGGTTCCTGGTTATATATTTTACTACTGTGGAAGCTTCCTGCATGCCAGTGATGTGGCACAACTCAGTCTCCTGCAAAAGCAAAAGCTGAAGGCCTTACTTTATTGGAGAGAGGATATCATTCAGATGCCTGCTCACAGGGGCCGTACCCTCTATCTCATCCTCTGTCTTCCAAAATAGAAAAGTTTGGAAGGCACTGGGAGAGAATCTTTTTCTAATGAATGAGTTTTGAAGACTCTTTTTCTTTGGGAAAACAGTTCTCTGTACCACTACACCCTGCATATTTCTGACCTTCAACGTAAACTTGAGGGAAAAAAAATCACTATAACAAGATCTTCAGCATTAGAGGACAGAGTCACTCACAGTAATCTTGATGTTACAGAAATTAGCATTCCAGGAACTGGGAAGACTAGACAAAACTGGGCCAAATTAACTCAGTGGCTTCTGTCATGGAGAGATGCATGTAAAGTGCTCTGCAAACACCTGTTCCTCTTTGTGAGCAGCACTAATACTCTTGAAATTACCTAAGAACATTTGGTGGGAAACCAGTTCTAACTAACCTTACTGGTACAACACAAAACCTTCCCAAGGTGCAAGTCCATTTTAAACTGACAAAACTACTTTTGCTGGGCTATTAGTAGCAAGGCAGCAGTGTGCCAGACAGCTCTTTTCATCAAACCCCTACAAACTGCACAGTAATCAGACTGAATTTGCTGCACCAAAATCATCCTCCTGCTTGAAATGCAGAAAGAACCACTTACCTGGAACCTCTGAACCAACTCCAGTGACTGGCTGTCATTCTGGTCTGCTTCAAGGATTACATCTGTCAGTTTATGTATGATCACATCCAAAGGGCCCTGATCTTCAATGGGTTTGGTGAGGTCAAGCTGAAGAAACCAGAGAGAAACGTTTTATTAATATATGGGGGATCCAAGCTCTTGTCCCTGCCACCATCCAAGTTGTTGCTGCCACACAGAAGGCATTTACTTTACACAGTGCCTTTGTTTTGGTATGTTATCCAAATCCCTGAGAATTTACACTTCACTGAATGTTAGAAAACTTTACTCAGATACTTATTTCTCAGCAGTGTAGCTCTAATTCCATGAAAAAGCAGTGAAGTCACCAGCAAGTACCCTCCATCCAAACCCCTTCCTGTGCTTCTCCACCCTAAACCAACATATGCCTCTTCAGCTCAGTTTCCTGGTACGTTCACATACATGCAAAAGGAATGAGCCAACAAAGATTAACACCACTAATAAAAGGAAGGTCTGCTGTGCCCTTCGCCCACTGGGATTGCACAAAACAGCACTCAGGACAGGAATAAAGATAATACAAAAGCAAGTAACTCAGGATGTGTGGAAATTCATCTGCTACCGAGACAGCTATTTAGCTGGTAAGGAGGGGTGCAGCTCCCAGACAACTCCCAATAGCAGACTTTGGCAGTTAGCTGGAGAGGAGGCAAAGATTTGGGGTGGGGTGTGCAGAAAGTCTGCTCCAGACATCACAGGAAGGCATGAAAATGGTGGCAATGTGTTAGAGGGCTTGGTCCCAGTACCAAAACAGGGTTCAAGAGCAGAGGAGTGACCTGCACTGGAAAAGGATTGAGAAATTCTCTCTTGATGAAATATTAATGCAAAGAAGCCTACTGGACCTGATGGGATGCATGCAAGGATCCTAAGAGAGCTGACCAGTGTTATTGTGAGGGCTTGGATTTATCAGGATATAAACCAAAACTATAGAGATTCCAACTAAATCAGGAAAGAAAAAACTACCATAAGGGCAGTCTGGTTACAGCAGAGCCCCACAGAGGTGGCAGGATCTCTATTCTTCGAAATTTTCAACACCTGACTGGGCAAAGCTCTAAGTAACTTAGTCTAAACTTAATGCCAAATGTGCTTTGATGAAGATGATGTACTGCAGACCCCTAAGATGCTCATGAAACTTAACGATCTCATGAAGCTACTTACCAGGTTTAACATTAGTTCAGTGTAAGTGCCAGAACTGGCTTATGTTCTAGCCAACACACTGGGCTGCTCACAGCACAAAAACTGTGAGATTCTATTCAACCAGTTGTGAGACCTCCTGCATCAGAGGCAACTTAACCTTGTAAACGCCAAACCAAGAACATCTTTGAGAGGGAAGATGGATGTGTGCTCACTAAACTGGAGTTAGCATCTGATTTTACCTGCATGATCCTTTCTATTGCTGCTTTCTTTCTTATTCAACCCTGGTAAAGAAGGGTGTGAGAGGCACAGGAAGGAGAGGAGTACTGGGCAGAAGAAGCTGCTGCTGATGCTGTTTTCTGTCTCATTAGCTTGAGTCTTGTCCTACTAAAATTTCCCACCCTACAGAAATGGCCCTGCTTTGAATTAAGGCGTGAGTGCCTTGAAGAAGGTAAAGATAAGACAGGATAAAACCAATAAAACTAAACCAGCACAGATCTATCAGTCTCATATCAATTTGCTAGCTGCTAATGTAACTGATTCACAGAGCTGAATTGTTTTTCTTGTGTAGGCACTCTTATCTGGGCCAGGCTTCCCTGAGCACAATAACTGAAGTTACCTATGGCAAAAAAGCAAACTGAAAGACTATCAATTCCTCCCTCAGAGACCACCTTTGCTTGCCCATTACTATATGCTCCTACAAACAGTTATGGTTTGGGGCCCTTTGAAGTCCTTATGCAGATTCCAATACAACTGGAAAACAGTGTGTGTCTCTCTTCCGAGGAGACGAACAGAGGCACCGCTCACAGGTGGGCAGCCACTCCCTACAAGCCAAGAGACCAACAGGACAGACTTGGCGTGGATGCTCAGGGATGGGTCAGCTGTGGCCAGGTGTGGCAGTCCACAGAAGGTCTGGCTGTCCTGACGTATTTTCACTCTCACAAGTAGTGCAGCACGAAGGCTAAGGGACAGCCTAAATGTCTGCAAAACCAAGGCAAAATGAAGCGAACTGCAGCTTGGCTAAAGGATACGGAAGGAGATAATTAACTTCTTCAACCAAACTCCAGAAATATCAGTTAATATCCTTAAAAGAAATCTCAGATGACCACACTGCTTCTTCTGATTTTTTTCCATCTGCCTATCACATCTGGAAGGAAACAGCAAAACAAAGGGTCCATTTAACTAGGTCAGAAAGTTCCCGGTTGCCAAGGTACAAAATTCTGAATTAATCCATTTTCAGGACTTGCAGTTTGAAAAACGGTAAGAAGCAAGTAAGTACTTGCGATTGGTTACCCCTCTACATTCTTCCTGAACTTTCAGCTCAATCTGCACAGAAACATTCAGGAAACAAGAAAACAGTCCTCCCTTTCAGCCTTGACCCAAGAATAGAAGTAAGCCTTCAAGGCAAATCCAGGCATTTCCAGCACAGCGTTTTCCACAAGCATAAGACATCTGGGCAAGATAACTTCTTCACAACAGTCGTGCCAGCTAAACGCAAGTGGCATATTTTGAGAACGAAACCAAATGAACCTACTTTGCACACTGGAAAGCATTAAAAAGGCTCCCCCCTAACAGTGCTTTGCTTCCCCTTCACCAGTAAAGCAATGTGAGAAATGACAGCATGATAAAGCAGCTTCTCTGGAAGGAAGTTCAGTGACCACTTCAATTGCCTCAACAAGGACGGCAGGTACATTTCAGCCACAAAAACCTTCAAAATTTGATCCAGTATTTTGTGGATTGGAGGATCAAACCATTTGCAAGAATAAGCTCTCTGTGTTTAGAGCCATGCTGCAGAAAGCAAATATTCCTGGGCTGTGTGGAATTTGGAAGCGATCCACCTTCCTTTTATGCACTAAGAAAAAAAAAAAGTAAAAGTAGAAGGAAAAAAAAATATTTGAGAAGGTAAAAAGAAGCCTTTTCAAGTGGAGTATCAGACCCAAAAAGATGACAGTGCAAGTAAAGTGCAAAATTTCTGATGGTCCTCTGCTGAGACAAACACTGATTCATTGTTTGTCATCAGCTGGAATTTGAGCCCTCCTACTTCCCTTCCCTTTCAGCATCTCTCTCTCCGAATGATCTCTGCATTTGACATGATCACCCAAAGGTTTGTTATTGCAAAGAACTAACACCATAGCAACAGAAGTGAGAGAAAAGATTTATCACCACCAGCTTGAAAAACCAGAGATATGTCTATGGTGCCTTTTCTTCTGTGAGGTAGGCTACAGCCTGCAGCATTCTCTGCTTGCCCTTCTTTAAGTTAAAAAAACAAACCCAACCAGGTATTGGTTTCATGGCATTGTCACTTACCACCAAAACCCAGCAAAACTCAGGTGCATGACATGGAAGAGAGTACCAAAGCTGTACACAGTAAATACACAAGGCATATATGTGACATGGACGGGTGCATTGTCTCCGGGTGAAAAACTGTCTGGATGGCCAGGTGCAGAGAGTGGTGGTGAATGGAGTTAAATCCAGTGGGCAACTGGTCACACTTGGTGTTTACCAGGGCTCAGTACTGGGGCCAGTGCTGTTCAATGTCTTCATCAATGATCAGGACAAGGGCATTGAGTGAACCCTCAGTCAGTTTGAAATTCAAACGAAGCTGGCCAGGAGTGCTGATCTGCTGGAGGGCAGGAAGGCTCTGCAGGGGGGATCTGGACAGGCTGGATCCAGGGGCCAAGACCAACTGTATGAGGTTCAAAAAGGTCAGGTGTCAGGTCCTGCACTGGGGTCACTCACAACAACCCCATACAGCACAACAGGCTGGGAGCAGAGTGTCTGGAAAGCTGACTGGTGGAAAAGGACCTGGGGGTGCCATTTGACAGCAGCTGAACGTGAGCCAGTGTGTGCCCAGGTGGCCAAGAAGGCCAATGGCATCCTGGCCTGGGTCAGCAATAGTGTGGCCAGCAGGACCAGGGCAGGGATTGTCCTCCTGTACTTGGCCCTGGTGAGGCCACACCTCGAATGCGGTGTTCAGTTCTGGGCCCCTCATGACAAGAAAGACACTGAGGTGTTGGAACATTTCCAGAGAAGGGCAGTGGAGCTGGGGAAGGGTCTGGAACACGGTTCTGATGAGGAGTGGCTGAGGGAACTGCGGGTGTTCAGCCTGGAGAAAAGGAGGCTGAGGAGGGACCATACTGCTCTCTACAACCACATGAAGGGAGGCTGTAGCCAGGTGGGCGTTGGTCTCTTCTCCCAAGTAACAAGTGATAAGACAAGGGGAAATATCTTAAAATTGCACCAGGGGAGATTTAGACTGGATAGTAGGAAAAAACTCTTCACTGAATGAAGTCAATCATTAGAACAGGCTGCCTAGGGAAGTGGTGGAATCACCATCCCTGGAGGTATTTAAAAGACGTGCAGATCTGGCACTTGGGGTTGTGGTTTATTGGTGGACTTGGCAGTGCTGGGTTAACAGCTGGACTTGATTTTAAGGGTCTTTTCCAACCTAAATGATTATATGGCTCTGTATGCCTTTCCTGGTCTTTCAAATCCATATATGGAAGAAACCAACCAGTAAATAAATGCTCTTATCATAGCTGGCTGCAGCCAGCCTGCCCACCTTTTAAATAGAAGGATGGGCTGAAAGTTACAAAACACTCCAAGCTTAGAAATGACAGTCTCTCCCACAGGCTTCCCAGAGAATCCACTGGAGAGCAAGTTACAGGCACGCAGAGCTCCGTCTCTGCCCTCCTCTCCCCTTCCCCCTTCCTCTGTCCTCCAGAAACACACAGCCAGCACATTATCCAAATCATTATAGAGAAGGGCAAAAAATGTTTATTTCCATTAAGCATAATTTGTTTAAAGTTTTGGGGTTGTTTTTCTCCAGAACCCTGGCAATCCATCTGTATTGCAAGGACAGGGCGAGTGCCTGGCAGAGTGCCATGGCTCTCCACTGGTCCCAACTGCAATCCCACACAAATGCATTTCTGGAAGCTGTGTTTAAAAATAAAACTATGTCCAAGTGGAGAAAATCTGGATTTGTTCACTCAGGGGAAAAAAACCAAGCCAAACAACTACAAATGCTGGATTTAGGAAAAGTAAATATAATTTATAATAATGATTAAAAATAGCTATGTAGTTTTTGTTTTATTCAGTGTTTCCAGTCCATGGTATAATCAGCTGTATTTCAGAATCTGCCTGATTAGGATTGTGATTTTGATTTTTTTTTTTTTTTTGCAAAGCTCTTCTTCCAAAATAGTTTTTGGATTAGCATTCAAATGAAATGAAGTTTTAATACCAACCTGTTCTTTTATCTGAACCAAAGAGAGTAATGTCCACTGCTATATCCCTGAGGAATGTAGAGTCGATCCCTACATTTCTATTTATCCTCACTTTTCTCTTATTATATTTTCACTAAAAAGAAGGACTCATATAGCTATTCTTCAAACATTTTGCTCCCATTCTCCAGTCTGCTAACAAACTCCTCTCACCAGGATGCTGCTCTAAGTTCTTGCTATGTCTCTTGCTGTGCTGTCCTTTGATGTGCTGCTAGGACATCTTGGCAGAACAGGAGTGCACGTCCCTCCACTGCAGCCTGTCACGCTGCAGGTGGAAAATGTTCATGAAACTTTCCGCCAAAGGAGGCAAACAAAGGCAGAAGGCAAATCAGAAATCTAAGCCTTCCCACTAGACAGACAGCACCAAATCAGACATGAACTCAGGTGCTAGAAAACCTAATAAAATGCCACAAAAGGGAAAGAATCTGCTCAACTTTCTGGTAGGGACCTGTCAATGCTCTGCTACACATTTCACAAATCACAGTCCAAAACTCCCTTTGTGGTAATCTAACCACTCTCCTCCTTGTGAACTGGACATACAACTTCAGCCTGACCTGGCTTCTTTGCTCTCTGACTCCTGAGACTGTATACAGAATTTTCTACATGAATCTGTTGTATTCTGCTATTCAGATACTCAATTAAGGCCGTATTGGTCCCAAGACGTGTGGTGTTTATTTCAATCTTAATTCAGCTTCTTAAATTGCATGAAAACCTTCAGGATTTTAGCCCTCATCTTCCACTCCTGGGGCTACTTTCTACCCTGTATTTTTATCACATACATTTATATCAAAAGGCTTGTAAAATGAAGCTTTTCAAATTCTTCTCCCAACCCCATCCCCAGTGTTTACGTGTGCTGTGCATCAATGCTGAGCAAGTCACAATGAAAAAGAGTCACAAGCTCCAGATGAGAAAGCCAAGTCTTCACAAAGCTGAAACCTGACAGCTGGTCTATTGGTGGACACTGTTCTCTCTCAAAAAGCTCAAAGAAAGCATCTAAACATATCTTAAGTGCTTTGGAGAGGGAAAAGAAGCAGCAAAAATCAATAGTGTCAAGTTCACTGTTTCACCTTACTGCAAAAAGTAAACAAAAATACAGATGATAGTCTAATTACAGGAGAGAATGTGCTTGCTTTTGAAAGAAAGTGGGAAAATTTCCTGAAAGAAATTAGGAAAACAGCTGTGCATGTCCATCCATACATGTGAGACCTACTTCTGCACAGCAGCAGCAACAGAACAGAATGGCATAGAAGCCTGACTGCTCTTGGGACAAACCAAGGGAAATCCATATGAACAAGTAAGACCAGCACATGCTTCGTTCACAAATTAAATCCTTCAGGAGCAGTCCACTCCTGTCCCGTCCCTCCACCAGGACGATACACTCACAAAAGCAGCTGTTGGGTCTGTGCAGCACAAAACTGACACAAATGACTCACTGCCAAAGCCCATGGAAGGTAACAAAGTATATATCACTAAACATTTCCTCACAAAGAAAGACATTACGCTACCTGGCATTTTCAGTGGTATACAGGCTCCCTATAGCTCCTAAAATATCCATGTATTGTAACTAAATAAAAATTTGTACATTTAAGAGATTTTCTCCTCATCTCTCTGTCGGAGAAAGAAAGTTATCTGGGCTTTCATCATGCCCAGATAGTGCAAGTATCCAGCACTTGCTGCTGCTGCTAACGGGGCCAAAGGAGAACATGAACTCCCCTAGGCAGCAAACACCACCTCTGTCCCATTGCAAAGGGACCTGACCAACAACAGCTGTAAAGAAAGCGCAAAAAGCACACCAAGAGGTGCTGGTTTGTCTCTCCATGCCCCTCTTCCCCAGCACTGCATTAACCTGCACATCCTGTTGCAGCAGCGGCAATCTGAGAAAGGAAATCCGCTGTGGTGAGACCTCCCCCTCTCACAGAGAGGAGAGAGGAGAGAGGAGAGAGGAGAGGCATCACATTGGCAACAGCCGCCAGCTCACATGGGAACTCTTCCCCAAGCAGGAAGGAAATACCTTGAAAATACCCTACCTTCTTCCTGGTCTTTTTGAAATCATGGAAGTTAAAGACTGACCCAAGAGCTTACCTTTCTACCACTGCAGGACTCTAGAGGTTATCTGCTGTTGTTTCGCCCAGCTTAGTTTAATACAACCACCAAAGGAGAGGGAAAGCAAGTCCCACACTGAGATATGTCATGCAGAATCTCAGGCAAATAGCAGTGACATCCCAGGCATCAAGACATGCCTAAAGGTGAGGAGCAGCATAACATCATAGCCTACGAAGCTGTGCTGGGTTCCCATTTTCCCAGATACTGAAGCTTTAACACCAGAGGAGAAGATTCTGGGTTTAACAGATGGTTTCTTTGTGTTTTCTTGCATTCTTGTGTTTACTTTGCATTCTGCTGGGCACGAATTGCCAGAGAGTATGTGTGAGCACTTTGCATATTTTGAGGAGCTGCGCACAGCTGCTCCGCTGGAAGCTTGGTATGATGTCTGAAACATCTGGAAAGTTCTCACTTCTAGCTGTATTCTAGATGAAATGAAGGAAAAGGAAGCTNCTTTTGAAAGAAAGTGGGAAAATTTCCTGAAAGAAATTAGGAAAACAGCTGTGCATGTCCATCCATACATGTGAGACCTACTTCTGCACAGCAGCAGCAACAGAACAGAATGGCATAGAAGCCTGACTGCTCTTGGGACAAACCAAGGGAAATCCATATGAACAAGTAAGACCAGCACATGCTTCGTTCACAAATTAAATCCTTCAGGAGCAGTCCACTCCTGTCCCGTCCCTCCACCAGGACGATACACTCACAAAAGCAGCTGTTGGGTCTGTGCAGCACAAAACTGACACAAATGACTCCCTGCCAAAGCCCATGGAAGGTAACAAAGTATATATCACTAAACATTTCCTCACAAAGAAAGACATTACGCTACCTGGCATTTTCAGTGGTATACAGGCTCCCTATAGCTCCTAAAATATCCATGTATTGTAACTAAATAAAAATTTGTACATTTAAGAGATTTTCTCCTCATCTCTCTGTCGGAGAAAGAAAGTTATCTGGGCTTTCATCATGCCCAGATAGTGCAAGTATCCAGCACTTGCTGCTGCTGCTAACGGGGCCAAAGGAGAACATGAACTCCCCTAGGCAGCAAACACCACCTCTGTCCCATTGCAAAGGGACCTGACCAACAACAGCTGTAAAGAAAGCGCAAAAAGCACACCAAGAGGTGCTGGTTTGTCTCTCCATGCCCCTCTTCCCCAGCACTGCATTAACCTGCACATCCTGTTGCAGCAGCGGCAATCTGAGAAAGGAAATCCGCTGTGGNCAGATACTGAAGCTTTAACACCAGAGGAGAAGATTCTGGGTTTAACAGATGGTTTCTTTGTGTTTTCTTGCATTCTTGTGTTTACTTTGCATTCTGCTGGGCACGAATTGCCAGAGAGTATGTGTGAGCACTTTGCATATTTTGAGGAGCTGCGCACAGCTGCTCCGCTGGAAGCTTGGTATGATGTCTGAAACATCTGGAAAGTTCTCACTTCTAGCTGTATTCTAGATGAAATGAAGGAAAAGGAAGCTCATAGGGGTTTTTTAGACTACATGTACTAACATACACAGACGCCGTTTATGGATCACTTCCCCAACTACTACACAAACTGACTAGTCCTTCTACATCCAAGGCTTATCCTCAAGTAATACAATCCCTCAGGACCTTGGTGAGCATCACCTCCCCACAGCCTCCTCTGCCCCCTGCCAGAAAAGCACAGAGTGAGCCAGCACTGCTCTTGCCTGGGTGGTAACACTGGGATAAGTTACTGCATCCCAGTTACTCAAACCTCGCCCACTGCTCCCCTCACTTCCCTCCTTACTCCTCTGACCCTGGTATATATATTTCCACTGGGCATCATCCTCTTGTTAGCACTAAGTTTTGCCCCTTCACTTCTTTAAAAGCAAGACAAGAAATCCCATGTTTGGGCTATGGCTAAAGTTCTTCACAGAAACAATTTTCAGATTTTGTATTTTACCCAGGACTGGAACATTGTTACTGGAACTTTGTTTTAGACTTATAGCCCAACACACACACAAAAATAAATTCTGACAATTAAAGTTTACCAGCTTGGTTTATCTCCTGTACGATACTTTGGCAGTTGCAGAAAGTTCTTTCCAGAACTTGCCAAGATGTGGGAACAGCTATTTCTGAGCATGGTATTAAACTGAGAGCTCATGTCCCATTAGGAGTGGACTGCAGTGAGCAGGTTTTTGTAGGCAAGTGGTTAAGCAGCTCAGTCTCATTCAGGGATGGTTTGAAAGACAATTGCTGATTTTCAGCAATGCAGGAGAAATAATCAATGTTACCCAAATCCAGAAAAGCCTCTTGCCAAGGGTGTCTCCTGAGGTCACCAAGGCTCCTGTGGATTAAGAAGGGCAGCAGAACAAATCCACAGATTAGCAGAGGAGAAAAGTTGAACAGAAAATGTGTGACACGGGAGGATTAGTACCCCAAAGAATGAAAGCAAGTTAGAGAAATACAAGAACACAGGAGAGTGAGCATTCAGCATAACCTGCCTTGCTTCACTTCCTGGAACTGTCAAAAAGGCAACACTCAGCGCACCAGATTACAAGGCTATAGAGGAGATCTCAGTAGTGGAAGGCATGGGAAAATTACTAAGTGGTTCACAAAACCTCTGGCTCACTTCTGGAATGGGTAAATCAGACCCAGAAACCCTTCTTTTTTTTAGAGTTTGCACAGCAGAATTTTAATGTTTTTTTGAGCGAGCTGGGTCAGCTGTAGCCCAGTTATTGAACTGACAGCTCAATCAACCCTGTAGGAGAACAGACAGCAGAAGAGGAGTGGAATGGAGATGATATCCATGGGGAACACTCCAACTAATCCACAATACAGAAATACTGCAGCACTGCAGCCAGTACAGCCCAGTTAAGCAGAGGGAGGGGCACGAGAGTGGTGAACTTTACTTCTCTAATGTTTTCAACCCTTAATTATATCACCATATACAGAATCAAAACATCAAGACCTTACAGTACTACAAACACCTTTGGTTTTTTAATAACTGCTGGATACAGAGAATGTTAAAACGAAGGAAGCATATTCTGGAAGTTTCTCTTGAAGACACACAAACATGGACTGCCTAACTTCCTTCCTTTTGATCATGGGATTAGATAAGTAGAAAAGCTGATACATAAGAAACATCTCCCAGAAAGCCTGGCTACTACCCCTTATCCTAAGGGCTGACAAAGCTCAGCTCTAGACTTACACCCCATAGCTCAGGCTCAGCTTTTGGATAATTCTTCAGCAGCACCTGTCAAACATCAAGAGCAGTCAGAGCTCCTGTGTGTGCAGCTGTACTTCCCATGAAATTGCCAATGTCTCTGCGGTGTCTCTGCTGTAATTCTCCCTTCAACAAAGCTTCCCATCTGGCACAGCCAGGCTGCCAGAACCCTCTTCACTTCTGTTAGCTACTAGCCCCCAGAGAGCTGTATTTCTAGGTGCATTTCCCTTTCTCAAGAGACTCTGGGCAACGCCAAGTTGTAAGCAAATGTAGGTAGCACCCAAAGTACGTTTAAACCAGTCTGCTCATGACTTTGCTGAATTTATTTGCTCTTTATTGTGTACTAGGAAATTTAAATACATGTGGAGGGAGCAATAGCTGTCCAAGTAGAAAGTTTTTATGCTCTTTATTCACCCCCTGCCTAAACTAATTAGGATCCCTTCTGAAAAACAAACCAAAACTGAAACCTACTTCTCTTAAAAAAAAAATCCTTCTTCATCCAAACACATTTTCACAGTGCTGCTCATGAACACTGGATAGCTAGTAATGTTTGTGCAACTGCAAAGGATAGAGGAGCAGGGAGAAGTACACTGGAATAAGACAGGGAAGAAACACTAAAGCTTTAGAAGACTTAGCCTAAAGGGAAAATAAAAATGAGCAAGGTTGCTTTAAACATAGACAAGTCCATGCTTAAGCTGATCTACATCATATCCCTATGCTGCATGAGCAGAAATCAGAAGAGAGATCATGAAGAGATTGAAGATACTGTGGCATTCCCTTCCATTCTGTTCCAGCAAGTATTATTTATGGAAGAATGAAGTTGCCTTTCAATTACAAAGCATTACTTCAGCTTGAAACCACTGCTCCCAGTGAGACAAAATGATTAAACCATCCCTTCCAAGGGTGAATTTAAAGGCATTTGAAATGGTCTGAAATGAACACAGATGCAAAGGTGAAACAGCTTATCATTTCTCAAACGGAGGAAGGGCATAGGTGGAGATTACAATCATCCCTCAATGGTGCTGCACTGCTAGAAGGTATCGGAGAAAGGAGCAGAAAGTGAAGTCAAGAGAAGGTGGCTGGGACACAGGCAAGGCTCTAACCCGAGTATCAGCGGGTCTGCATCACCAAATACCCTGGCACAGAGGCAGTGATCAATAGTTAGTGGCCAACAGTTTGTTTTGCAACAACTGCAAAACAGATTTGCTTTTTACTTTCTACCATGTCTGATAAAGTCTTCACAAGTGGTCCATGGCTCAGCCACACATCAGACATTTTTCCCACCCAGGTGAACACTACCAGTGCAGCACTTGCCCGACATGTATGGAAACCAGTGGCCCAGGCAGAACATTTTAAGTAAAATTCCTTTTAAACGAGAATGATAAAAGGTCTTGCTTTTGCTGTGCTGAGATCGTCTGACAATCCTTCTGAGGTTATAGCCCAGCTATTCTGAAGCAGGAAAACTAACATAAAATTTAGTAATACAAAAAATACTACATCAAGCTGTGTTAGTTAAAATTACAGGATAAAGTGGTGTACAATTCAAGCAGATTTATGACTTCAGGATGACAGATGTATAAAGAAAGTAATTAGTAAAGACTGCTGAGTTGTGAAAAGCTCCAGGATTTGATAATAAAGGATGCTTAGCATTTTTTGCCAGCATGCCAAAGAGTGTAACGTATTTTGGGAATACTTAAAAAGAAGAAAAATTGGGATCTCTATGTAGCAAGCATAGGGTTAATATTAAAGATAATATTGGAATAGCCGCATATTTTACACAAATGTTTGGCTTCAGCTTTCAACAACAATAAAGAGGCTGGTCATTGGGGCAGGGCAAGTTGGTGAACAGAGATGGGTACAGATACATCAATGGATACCAGTAGCCAACACCAAAACTCATGGAGTAAGATTCACAGGAACCAATAACTACATTAATTTCAGGCTTCTTCCTGCAGTCAGAGAGAAATTAATAAACACCTTGACATTTCAAATTCATTTAGCCTGTGTTATTTTCATGTTCCAGAGTGAGAGGAATCACACCTGAAATAAGCCTGATCAGAAAGAGCCTGGTGGAGTGGCACAGATGTCACTGATGACTCTTCAGACTTTAATGTGCTGAGGTGAAGGGAAGCTGTCTCTTTCCCATAACTAGATACTCAAAAAAAAAAAAATCCCAAAAAGCATCCCCCCATCTCTAGAAAACAAAATTCAACTAAACAAAACATTACATAGGAGATCAGACGATGGTGATACCAGGGTTCTGAATAACTGTATCCTTTACACAGTGCTTCCAAAGGATAAAAAAAAAAAAAAAAAAAGACAAGTATATCAGGAAAAGAGAAGAGGGAAGGGTGACAGATACTTACTGTTCATCTGACCTAGTAGTACCAAAGCATTTCAGTACATTTGAAGATGTTGAAAAATAATCAGATCTTCAGGCATAAATAAAAAAAATGTAGTAAAACGTGACACGATTCTCAAAAAGACAAACAAGACCCATTTAATTTGCTGTATGACCACTGATTCTCTAGACAGAGAAAATGCAGCAAAGCATTCTCTTTTTTATTTCTTTCTCAGTAAAGCATGCAGGCAGGTGGAACTGGAGAAAGACAAAGACCATTAGAAGCACAGGAAGGTGAATGAAGAGTTAAATAAAAGAGAAGCCGACAATGGCTTGCATGCTGAAAGAAGCCGTGGCAAACCAGAGAGGCTGTGCTAGTGGCATTCCTCAGGCACTGGTTTTGTGACCATTTTATTTAATATCTTTATTAGTGCTCTTAGCTTAGTAAGTAGATTACTGATAGACCTTGATATTTACACAGTGTAACTGGCTCCACCACTTAGAAATATCATGCAGAAGGGAGAATCAGAAATAGAACAACACTGACTAAATACAAAATGAAAATGATGGTGACATGACAAAAATAAACTCAGTTTCACCAGGATCAGGGTATTTTACTTGAGGTTTTTAAGAGTTAAACTGCTGAAAAAGGTACTACTGAGAGCCCTATGGAACAGCTGCACCCAGTTAGGGCATCCACGACTAGAAGGAGAAAATCAAAATGAAAAAAAGGCTTAATAATTCAACTAAACTTTTTCAGTTACAGGCTCAAGAACCTAGAAAATCCCTTACACACATTCCATGGCCACAGATCCTTATAAACTGTGAATAGGAGCATTTGGCCTAATGCAGATTCTCAGAGCGTTAACTACTTTCTGGCACGAAATAGCTTACCTTGATCATAAATACTGTTGTTGCACTGGACTACTGACTGATTTGATGCTATAAATGGGCATTCTGGAGTGCACAGCACAAACTGAAATCTGCTACCCAGGAACATGTTTGTTCCTGGAGTTCCCTAAATGTTCTCAGAGGAACAAAAGAACTAGGAGGTACAGCAATGGAGATCAAACAGAAGAATCTCAGGTTTCAGATTATTCAAACTTGCATTCCACTTTGCAGAGCACTAAGTGAGCAGCACAGAGACAAGACTTAAAAAAGACCATCAGAAACATCACTCAGGAAGAAGCAGGCAAAGCAGCACTTTGTCATTGACCTGTAAATCAAGTCTGGCACACTCCCTAGTTCTGGTATCTTCCCTCATGCACTTGACTCACAAGCCATCCTCACCAGATGGAGAAGGAACCTGTAGCTCTGCCCTCGGCAAGGCAGCCAGGCCACACTGGACTTCTGCAAGGATCCTGCAGATACCTTGTCTCACTGAGATGGCTGTGCTGATCTACAGGAATATCAGTGACGCAAAAGTAGGTCAAAACTTCATTTTAATTGGTTAATAAGAGTTTCAGGTTTTGTCTCACAAGCCTACCATCTGACTGTTGGGGCTTTAAAATGACATACCCTCACTACTCATTTTCTTTTCCTTTTTACTGTTTGAACAGGAAAATGACTTCCTATTCAGGGAAGATGGTGAATGCTGGGGTAATTAAACGAGCTAGAAAAAGAACAGCTAAAATTGCAGTTCTTATTCCTCACTCAGCTCTGTTTACAGGAATCTCAAGGCTTCCTGTCACAGCAACAGGTAAAACATCCTAAGAAAATGGAGTCTAGAAATTGTTGGTATGCCTTTCACAGACACCAAATCCCATCTTCAGTATTCATACCCATTTTAACAGGCAAAGATGGGAAGGGGATGAAATATTTAAAATACAAGGACACAGCTAGAGTGTGAAAAGCCTGTCTGTGTAGCTTATAGCCACAGGATGGAGAGTGCCAGACACACTCCTAGAAGGCCTCATGCTATAACCCAGTTTTCAAACCATGTTTGCACGCACTCTCTCTTCCTGAGCTCTGATTTCAAGGCGCTTTTCTTGACTGTCACTCAGCTGTCTGTCAAAACGCCCTCCGCTGCTTCTCATGCATCAGCACAGATGATGCTTCATTTGCTCTCTTTCCTTCTCCAATCTGTTGCACAGGGGTAGCTCCAAACTATTCCCAAATTCCACCATCATTTCTCCACTGCTTTCACCTGGGCAAGACCCATTCTGTCAACTGCCAGGGAGGGCTGGTCCCAGCTCCCATGTGCCCCCAGGTCCCTGCTCCAGCAGACATTCCCAGCAGCCCCAGTTTGACACTTTGGTCTTTCTCCCCTCAGCTGTGTTTTCCATTGTAATTGGACCTCAAGTTCATCATGTTAGTTTCTGCTTTTCTACCTCTGGCTCTTACCTCAACCTCTGCTTTTGCTCCTGTCCCAGCTAGCTCTTTGAGCGCCCCTCTTACATCAGTCTCTGTGAACATGAACACCAAACTACTGGGCCTGCTATTTGGAAGTCATCATCAATTCTCTCAAACGCTCTCCTTGCAATCCAGACCTTCCAGATTCCTTGCATTTCTCACCACATCACCTTTCTTTCAGATTAGAGGAGAGTCCTCCCCTGTTCATCTTCAAAATTCTTGAGCTTATTCTCTCCCACCTCTCATCCACCCACAAATCCAACTTCCACAGCCCACTTCAAAAATCCAACTAGCGCCTTAGCATTTTCTTGCATCCTGCTGCTTCCACTTCAGAAAAGCTTGACACAAACATATACACAGCTCTGTCACTTCTAGACTTCACATCCCTTTTTCCAATTCCTGCTTTGCTAGAGTGACATAAAGTCACTTCTAAAACTGTCAAATGCTCAGAAATCTCCTGCCTTTTCTCCAAAGGTCTATTGGACTCCATCTACCAGCTTGACCACACCTAGATTTAGAGAAGCAAGAGTATGGATGTGACACTGCACCTAAACACAGCTACACAGCTTTCAGCAAGGACACTCTCAACTTCTAAGGACAGAATAACATGCACAGAGACCAGCTGAACACAGAGGCATCTCAGCTGAACTTAGAGCCCTGACCACTAAGAAAGTTGTTCACACAAAAAAAAGATAAGTATTATATACACATTTATATATGGTAAGCACATTTATATATTTTCTTTCACATATATATTCCTACCTTTCCAAGAGCCCTCGTTGGAGAAGATATACATACACATGTTCTTCCTCCCTTTTGCTTCCAACTAGCTAACTTTCACTTAGGACATGGCAGAGAAGAAACCACCACATTGTCACTCTGAGCCATCTTCTGAAACCAAGAACTTATGTTGAGCTTCTGCACATTTCCCTGTAGTTATTTGTCACCACTGGAGTATTTAAAAGCCTACATTTCAGGGTGAAAAGGGGGCTTGAAATCACTACATTGCATTTCAGTGACATCACTTGATAATTAGAAATACTCTCTTGACATGAGTCCTTAAAACTATGACACGAACTCAAACTCTTTCCCTTGCCTGTTCTACTAGGGAACCAAGCACCTCACCATAACCAGCCAGCTTCAAGTTCTCCAAGCAGGAAAAACTGAAATCACATATCATTGCTGGCACGGCTTTTATACCCAGAAGTTTTCACATCCAATTGGCAAAAAAGGCCTGTTTGCTGACAAGACCCCTTCCACACGCTTCCTGAGCATTTGGCTTTCACTGCTAGCCTAAGCAAAGTATCTTTAAACCCCTTGGGCACAAGCACACTTGAAATTTTCAGGATAAATTTCCAAATGAAACTCCCTTTCCTTATTGAAAACAAAAGATGTGAACAAACTTTCCATTTTAATTTATGGCATCAGTCACATAAGAATCATCTTCATGTAACTTCAGGGAAAACTTCTATTTAATGAGGATTTTAATGGACCATGCTGAAAAATAGAGCAGAATTTTCCCCCTTTGCATCACCTGACTTATTGTACTTGCTCAACCCACTGGAAGTGAAAAACTTAAAAACCTGACTTAAAAACCTGAGATAACTGGCAAAAAAAGAGTTCCTGCAGATTAAGTTCACCCTGAACATCACAGCAGAGTGAAAAAACCTATTTCCCAGCAGGAGCTGGTAAGGCAATTTCCAAAGGCTGCTTCCTTTAAGCTGCGCTGCAATGTGAGTACAGATGCCTTCAGCAGTGGACCCCCAGCAGAAGGCAGGTGATCAAGAGCTGTCCAATTCCTGATTCTCACCTTACCAGACCCATTCAAAAGTGCTTCTGACCATGACTTCCCTCTCCACTTTGCATCTCCCTACAAGCCTCCTTCATTTCCCTCCATCCCTGGCAGCTGAGGATCACTGCCGACGTGGCATCTCCCTCCTCTCCAGTCAGCTCCCGTCAGTTCAGTCAGGCCACCAGTCCCTGCCAGCAGCCCACAGGCCATCCCTCGCTGCTGTTTACAGACAGGAAAGAGAAGGTGCATGACCCAGCTGGCCCCTACTAAAGATAAAGTTATCACAGCTCCAATTGTTCCTATCTACACCTGCTGGTAGGAGGAAACAATCGACTTGTCCGAGCTGCAGCAGGGGAAGTTGGAGAACTATGAATCAGAAAGCTGCTTGTGTCAGGAAACTTCTGTCGTATGTTGCATTAAAAAGGATATCTTTCTATACCTGCGTAGTAAATGGCATCTTACCATTATTTCTCCCTACTTCTCCCTATCTGCATGGAAACAAGAGGCAGGGTGTCAAGGAGGTGATGTGGGGAAAGGCAGAGATCTTCAAGTAAAACCAGAGATAAACCTCCCCAGTGCCTCATGCACAACTGCAGCCACATTCAGTGTCTAATGCATACAAGAGCTACACTGCACTGAAAGCATAACTGCTAGCCAGCAGGAAGCAGTGCAAGATCTGCATGCATGCCCTGAAGTGCTGAACTCTAAGCCAAATCCTCAGAAAAACACAGAGACTGAAAAACAACGGAGGCATCCTCCATATCAGCTTCCTACTGACCCACAGCTGTGGGACCAGTTTGGTCCTGGATGTAGGCCCTGGAGAGTGCCCATCAGCGCTGACATTCAAGGATTTTTAATTCTTCGCAGCAGCTTTTCAGAAGAAAAATACAAGGATTATAGCTGGAACTGCAGTGTTTTAACTAAAATACAATAAACTGTCCTCCAAGGCATCAGACTCACCTTGAGAAGGCTTGGTTTCTGTCCCTTTACTACCAGCACTACCTTAGTAAGCTTTAGCAGACTGACTTTAAGCTGGAGTGCCTGCTGCACTCTCTCACCTGGAAGTTCACCATCCACGAGGTCACTTAAGCCCTTTCAAGTTATTTCCTCCACCGTGCATTTTTATCATTAGCCCATTTTACCCTGTCTTTAAAAACTGCATCAGGACATCAGAGACATGCTTATGAAGCTACAGCAGCTGTGAGCCTTACAAGAACAGAACTGACACCCAGGTTCTTCTATTATAGCTCAACTCGTTGAGCTTTTCAGGTCTCTGCAACACCAGCTAAAGCCGAGGATCCTGCAGCTTGATAGAGTGCTGTATTTAGGACAGTTTCTTTATTTCACTTTTGCAACTAGCCGGGAGCAGTCTGTTCCTACTTCCCAACTTCAGGGCAATACTGTAAGCTTTGATCAGCTCCCAAGGTACGCTGAAGGCTCTGGAGCTGCTTCTCTGTGACAAAGTTCCACAAAGGCCCGAGAGCCACCAAATATTCCTTCTTTCTCAAGAGAACAAGAACTGATCTCTGAAGAAGACTCTTTAGGGCAGTCACTGGTTGTACTGGGTCTGGCAGCCGAGTTAATTTTCTTCACAGCAGCAGCCTGTATGGCACTGTGTTTTCAACTGGTGACAAAACCAGTGTTGATAACACACCCATGCTGCAGTTATCGCTGAACAGGGCTTGCACACTGCTCAGGCCACCTCTGCCTCTGAAGCTGCCCCTGCAAGCTGTGGATAGAGGTGGGCAACAGTCTGGGAGGGGACACACCTGGGACATCTGAGCCCATCTGAGAGAGCAGGGACTGGCTGGGGTCTTAGCTGCCAGCTGGGGTAAACCAAGATACTGGTTTACAAAGTATCTTCGAAATTTGAGCTCAAGCTGCTGCTAAACTCAAATTTAAAATCATGTGATAAGGTTAAAATTAGAAGTGAATAATACATTTTAGAACATCTGGCAGGCATTGACCAGGCATTTCTGTTGTTCAGGTGAATGTCCAAGGCCTTTTTAAAATCCCTTTCCCATCTCTACACACACATAAATAGATATCCTCGTAACATGAAGACATGGAGAGAGAGAAGTTGTAGCTACATTTAACATATTCATGCAATGTGGCATTTTTAGTTGTGCAATTTAGAAGAAGGAAAGTAATTTCACTATCAGTGGATCTTGAGTTCTGACATTACATTTTTCCCCCCACTCCATTTTTTTTCCTTTACTTATTTCAGCTGTTCCAAGCCTTTCACATGCTTCAAGAATTATTTAAAATATGCTGACAGAACATGCCCTTTTCAACACTGGCACAGAAACAATTTCCCTAACGTACAGCTAAGAAGATGACCAAGATACATTCCCAATTCCCTGAGAAAATTAGTGGATTGTCTGCTAATCACTCTTAGCTAGGCCATGTCATTACTTATGGGTATGACTGCTAAATAAGGCCTGGCTGAAGAGACGACAGGAACATGCTCACCTTAAGTGAGAGCTACTCATGAAGCCTTCCAGAACATAAAAGGAGGCTATAAGAGAGATGGAGAGCAACTTCTTATATGGGCATGGAGTGATAGGACAAAAGGGAATGGCTTCAAACTGAAAGAGAGCAGGTTTAGATTAGATGTTAGGAAGAAATTTTTCATTGTGAGGGTGGTGAGGCACTGGAACAGCTTGCCCAGTGAGGTTATGGATGCCTCATCCCTAGAAGTGTTCAAGGCCAGGCTGGATGGAGTTTTGAGCAACCCGGTCTAGTGGAAGGTGTCCCTGCCCATGGCAGGGGGGCTGGAACAAGATAATCTTTAAGGTCCCTTCCAATCCAAACCATTCTATGATTCTATGAAGCCCTTCAGGCTTTTCAAGGAATGGGTTATACAAGTGTTGTGTGTGGGATAACCAACCTTCAGCAGCGGATCAGTCCTGTAAGGTCACCTGCTATTCAGAGCAGTAACAGAGGGATCACGGCTGAAATTTTGTTTAAATCATCCAAGAAAATGAGCACTGCAGACACAGGTTAAGGGTGGACAATAAAAAACAGTGAAGTCATTTGATTTTGATGAGGGTGTGTTTACTCTGAAACAAATACTGACAGGCATATATAAAAGTCTGGCTGAGTTGCTTATTGACATTCTTCTCAGTGAAATTTGAGTGTAACAATTTACACAAAATTGGTAACATTTCTCTTCTGAGCCAGACAATTTAACAAAAGACAACAATCATCTCCAAAATTTGTATGAAAAACTAAACATTTTCATCACCATTATTATAAAACCTCAACCTCAAAGTGTATTTTCTCAGGTTTCTAAGGAGCTCATCAGGCTGGGCTGTCTTCCTTTACTAAGCCCAGGTGTCTAAACAAAAAATTAATGAGGGGGAGGGAAGTGTGGGGAGATGGAGAAGGAAGGGCTCAAAATAAACCAGTGTTATTCAAGCACTGCTAGTTCCTAAATAAAACACAACAATACTGACCAAGTGGAGACACAGAAGACCTGGCATGGCTCCAGAACACAATAACCATTTGTCTTGTTTGCCAGAGGCAAGTAGCAGCTGAGGATGCCACTGGGGGGGATAAATAGCACCACACTACAACTGGAGGATTACTCCCAGAAGCAGTGCAACACATAAGAATAAAAGATGACAAGTTAGATGAACGCTCTTTGAAAACCTTCTCAGAAAGGACTAACTGTTCTTTAGGAGAAGAAGGAAAATTAAAGATATGCAAAAAAATGCCAACATAGTTTTGGCCAAATTCACTTGAGAATAAAAATGAATCAACATGCAAAAGGCTTCACCTGAATCAGCCTGAAATACTGCAAGGAAACTCTGGCACAGGTAGATCTTAAACCAAGGGAAATTTTGCAAAAGTAGAGTACTTTCCTAAGAGTGAGTGGGAACCCTTTGAAGCATTCCTCAGATCTTGGAGGATTGTTATACACAGGACAATGGAAACCTCTGCGTGGCAGAAAATTTCTCGAGGGTTTCATAAAATAGCAGGGAAAGGAAGCAGAATGCCAGCAAGCAGTTGGTATTTATGTACTCATTTATTAATTTGTTTACTGACAAAATGTGCTTTAAAACTAAAGTTATAATACTGCCTGCAAACCTGTTCTACATCAAAATCATCTTTTGGGGAAAGATATAAGACTGGAATGAAACCAGAAGATTCTTCACAATGCTACATGGTCTGTACTTTAATAAACACCACTGCATTTCTCACCCAAATTCACTCCCCACGTGGCTGCCTCAATATGAATATACCGAGTGAAAGCAGAAGTGTAGGTGCCTCAGAAATACACCTTTGTGGTAATACAATGCAGAAAGGGCCAGACCAGCAATACAGGAAACCTTTCTGCTGCAGGGTGTGGGACCTAAACTGAGAGAGTTTTCTCAAGTGCAAATGGAAGGGAGGGGCAAGAAGGAGAACAAACTCCAATTGTATGACATCAAGCTTTACATAAAGTCAACCATAGTCCTTTCCAAAACACCATTAAGTCAATATATGATATCCTTGCAAAATGCATGGAATGGAAGTAATTTCTTTTCTGCACCTTTCAAAGCTGGCAGGAAAAAGAGCAGTACAATGCTGGAAGAAACATTGTGACCAGCAAAAAAAAAAAAAACAAAAAACAAAAAAACAGGCAAAAGGGTTTGATTTCCACTAAGAAGGCAAAACATAGATAAGATATCCAAAAGAACATATGGATTCAGGTTTCCAGGTCACAGCTGTGACCTTTAGGTACCTAAATTTCCTAGGCAGTTAGTTTGAAATTCTTAGGTTACATCCAAGCAAACAAGTTACCACAGGATAAAGGGTGTGGATTTACAGCTCATCAGCTGCTGAAGCCAGGTAGCTGTGGAGCAACCCTACCTTCAGCCATGACAAACAGGTGGTAAAAATGTATCAGCATCTGAAAGGTGCTTTGCCCTAGAAGAAAATGGGTTAACTAGGACTGATAGGGTGACAAGAAGGAAATGTATGGGCTGATTACCAGAAAGACTTGCTGGCACACAAACGTGTTAGACCACAGAGCAATCTCCCAGGGGAACTGGTGAAAGTCCAGTCGGATCAAGCTTCATGAAATAACTTACACCAAACAACAGACAAAGCATAAGCAGTAATCCCTCACTTCAGGGAAACAGCAGAGGTATTTCAACATATACAGAGGCCCCATCCCTAATTCAGCCAACCAGAAAAGCTTCACACAGAACTTTTTAGAATGGGATCCTTTCTTTGCCACAGCATTTTTGCTCCCAGCAAAGCATGACACCATCACCATGCAGGGGGGTTGGACCTGGCCCCTGCCGTAAGGCAGCACCGGTTCTGTGCCCGCAGCCCGCCCAGCTTCGATCCCTGCACTGCCTCTCAGCTCGGGACCCTGTCAGCCTCCAAAATGTGAAACTAAGGCCAAGAAAATTACCTCCTGCATTTGAAAAGGACTGGCCTCCTCCACTCTGTAGAGATTACAGCCATTTGCCACGTCCTCAACCAAGGCAGGCTTGCAGGATTAGTGTTCTGAATATTCATATATTGCTTGCTACAGACATGTGTCATTCAAGCTTTAACTAGAGCTTTCCAAATAAATCTATTCTGAGGTTTAACAAGCTCTTACACAGCTCAGCTCTGTGGCATTCACAATGCAGTAGACAGCAGTACTTCTGAATACCACTAATAATACAAAAAGACCTATCATAGCTCGAGTTCAGCCCATTAACTATCCTGCAGCAGCACAGGGCTGAGTAACCGCAGGTTTAATAGCTGTGACCTGCAGCTATTTGCAGAGACATACCAATGTAAGTGTATTTTGGGAAGTGCTGTGTGCTGCAATGTGCTCTGTGGTTCCAGGCACTTCCTTGCACAGACTATCAACAACCAGCATTTTTAGAAGTCCAGCTCATTTGACAAAGGGACAAGAGCCTCTCTCTTCACCAAGAAACTTAAAGAAGTGACACTTTTCAATATATGGCAAGTTCATAGTCTCTCCAGTATGCGCACTTCAACGCCAAACAAGTTACCAGTGCAATTAGGAAACTCCCTTTGCAAACAAAACTGATTTTATTTACTGTCTGATAAGAGCTTTCAGAGGCAACCCGGGCTCAGCAGAAGCCAGGCAGCAAGGATTACAGAACATGCACTTCCATAGCACATCCTGAGTCAGGCGTTTCAACACCGAGTATGCTCTAAGAGACAAAGGTAAGTCACAGTAAGGATGCCATGTCATATGTATTACTGCCATGAGTAACTGACAGTAAGACTTCAAGGCTTGTCACCCTTTTCACTGCAATCTACGTTTCTTCCCTTTCCTCCCTTTATGCACCCTGCAACCCAGGATGACCCCAGAAAGCACAAAAAGTAGCCAACTCATCTCCAGGGTGCACTGGCAATGAGTGTTATGCTGGGGGCAGTCTCACCTTTGGTTTTCCTGCTAACAGTGGCAACTTCAATTTTAAGTATTTTATTGCCTGTAGACTAAAGCAAAATGGAAAAGTAGCTGAAACATGCTAAGTACTACTGAATTTATCCTGTTAATGTATAGCAGGAACTGGTTTTATGGTTAAAACCAACAAAACACAGGTTCACACAGTTGGCACTGGTGGAGGCAAGGCACTGCAATCCAGCTGTATTACCACCATGGCAGTGGGCTTTGCAGCAGAATTCACCTTGCAGCTGAAACTAAGAATATACACAGGAGATTTCGGCTGTTTTCTTCTCTGCTGAAAATAAATGCCTCAAATAAGTGCTCCAAGTAACTTTTAAGTAATAAAAATAGCTCATGAAAAACGGGTGCCTTTCAAGCTGTCTCCTTCTATGGGAAACATGATGAGAAAAAACTAAGACCTAACAGCAATTAATTTCCAGCCCATCCAATAAAGTGCATTTTATCACTTATATTTATATCTCAGACTGACACAAGGCAGTTAGACATAAGCTAACTACCTACTATAAAGGTGACAGCAATAGAGTAACAATTTATTTTACTTATTCTGTTGGGGTTTCTTTTATTTTGTAGGATTTTACTTTAGGAAGCAACAGAAAGGGAATTATTTTACCAGGAGTATAAAGTTTCCCCTCTTCGTCCTGTGCTTGCAGGAAGGTTGACCTTCATTTTCTTCGTAATAAAACTTTTCTTTTGCAGTTTTTCCTTTTTTTAGACATTTCAAGCTCATTACATTAGTCTGCTATTTCAGAATCCGAAGGTTGTCCTGAGTTCCTGAGAAAATGGGTGGTATCTTCAAAAACAGGTCTGGGACTGCTCTATCTAAAATACATGGTATTTTAAAATGGAATGGGAGGCATGGCTGAGTCACAGGCCCACACTCGTGTTAGCACGAATCTTCCTAGGAAAATTAGGAAAGGAGGACACACTGGGATTGACTTTGGTCCAGATTAGCAATATAACTACATATTTCATGCTCTTTAGCAGATCACCTAGTCCAGGTGGAAAAGATGCTACCTACAAAGGCTACACCTGCAACCTCACTTTCCCAGCTGTACCACTGGAGCACTCCCACAGCTCCTGCCCTGAGCCGCCTCCTTGGACTACAGGATGTACCAGACTACAGAAGAGGTTTTTATGAAGTCTCTCTACACTATTGAAGAGAGCAGTCTCTCACACCCTCACCCCTTCAGACTCTTTCAAAAAAGCATACTAAAAATGCAGCAATAAGCTGCTGGTGTGGTTGGGTTTTTTTTATTTTATAGGGGCAGAGGCTCTCCAAGTTGCCATGCTACTTGCCTTCTATATTTATGTCTGCTATATTTGACCAGTTCCCACAGAACCAAAATCCCTGACTGAATAATGAAATTATCTCATTAAAAAAAAAGTTTTCATCCTGAAATTAGTATTACAAGCCTTATTTCCCTACCACATACCTAGCATGCCTATGGAGTATGCATGTTCCTTTGCATATGGTGGTATCTCATTAACTGCAAAGGAATAAAAGTGTAATCACTGAAACATTAACAGAAATTCCTCATTCTGTAAAGCTTATTTTCCAGGAAATAAAAAATTAAAACCCTGTAATTTTAGTTTTCTTCCACTGCACTGCCAATAAGTATCATGACATCACAGAATATCCTGAATTAGAAGGGATCCACAAGGATCATAGAGTCGAATTCCTATAGTAGATTCACAATATAGTATTTTTTTTTAAGAGAGCCATGAGAAACACAAACAGCAAAATCATGCTATTTTGTAAAGCATAACACAGGCTATTGCATTGTATTATATTTTGCTCTGAAGTTAGAAAAGTCCCAAAAAAATGGCCAAAAAAAGTACAGCAATTTCTGTGAATGTTCACAGAGGGAAGGACACCAATGGATTAGCTTCAGCACATGGACTGAGAGGCTCTTCTGCCTTCCTGTGCCCCAGAAGTACAAGTCACTCATGTACATTTGCATCACTTACTAATAGAAGAGGTCTAGAACAACACAAATACAAGTAGTTTAACAGTAAAGACGGTCAGAAAATCTGCCAGCATTTGATAATGGAATTCATTCAGAAAAAAGAATTTCAGCTAAGTTTCTTTGGGGGACGAGTGGACAGATGGGATGAGATTCACACACACATGCCTGTGCAGAGCGGGCTGCTGCATTCATATTTACACCCCGAGAAGACAGCTAGAGCATTTGGGTTTTTGCATGAACCTCAACAGCAGCTGCTCAGCACCTTTTGAAAAGCAGGCTCATTACTTAGCAACTTACCTCAGACTTCAGATATAAGAAGGACCAGTATGGACTTGTCCTATGGCTCAAACCACAGAACTTCCCCTCACCATGACCTCCATCATATCTGACAACCCGAAGGAATACTTAACTTTGTGAAAATAATAAAATCATGATTTTAAACAGTTTTTACTAAATGTGAAGCTAATTTGATACCTAGTAATATCTTTTAATGATTATTTCCTCCTACCAGAGCACCTCAGTTTCACTGCAAATTTCATGTTCCCACTACACCTTCTATGCCATTAAAAAAAAAAATTACCTTTCAAAATCTAAAGGAACATATGAAAAATTAAGTGTTGGCAGCTTTAGTTCGGCCACATTTGTCTTTCAGAAGATTACAACTGGAGTCAGGCTGTAATTCAGCATTCAGCAGTGGTCCAGGTGGCAGGACTCCTCACTGAGGCTGACTGCAGGACACAACAGCAAGTGTTCAAACACTGAGGCTGCCACCTCCAGCTAAGAGTTATCACCATAGCTTACAGCCCAGGATGTGCTGCAGCCACACCCCGGTGGCAAGGCACGCTTCTGCCTGTCCCAGCGCAGGGAACAAGGTGTGACAAACACAGCAGTGTAAGCTGCTACACAGCTAGCAAGGAGCAGAAGGGACATGAGCAGTTTAGAGGGAACCATCCTAACAGCTCATCACAAAGCAGGAGGCTTCTCATCACCAGTGCTCTCTCTACAGAAACAGCCATTCCAGTGCTGTACTTGGATAGATTAACACATGCTGGGTAGGTCTGTGGTCACATACAGGCAGAGACATGCACAGTTTGCCTCTTCCTTCCACAGCGAGATGGACCCTGGCCCTGCTGGGGATGCTGCCTGGCCTCACTGATGTGGCACAGGGCCCAGGAGGCTAGTAAGACCCATGGAGAACAAAGCCAGTCCTCTGATATGCTAGCACAATTTTGCAACCTTAAACTGAGGAGTTGGCTTGCCTCCAGACAACTTCAAGTACAAGCACAGGACGGGCTCCAAACACAGGTCCTTCAGTACAGCCTGTTCTGAACACCACAGCACAGATGTTTGTGAAGGGGAACAAAGAAGGATGCAGAGCTGGTGCAAAGACTGGTCTGAAGCTTGAAATTTGCTCTTCAAAAGCTCTGTCTTTGTGGCCTCCTCTGGACACTCTCTAACAGCTTGATGGCTTTTTTTATATTGTGGTGCCCAAAACTGCCCCCAGCACTCAAGGTGAGGCTGCCCCAGTGCAGAGCAGAGTGGGACAATCCCCTCCCTTGCCCGGCTGGCGATGCTGTGCCTGATGCCCCCCAGGACACGGGTGGCCCTCCTGCCTGCCAGGGCACTGCTGGCTCATATTCAACTTGCCATTCTCCAGGACCCCCGGGTCCCTTTCCATGGCACTGCTTGGAAGACATTTAAGTCAAGCACACTATTGGTATCAATATACAATAATAAAAGGCCTGAAATACGCAGACATTCAGACCCGAACTTATAATTCCCCTCAAAGAGAACCCCAAACCTAAACAAGAAAAAAACCCACCACAGGAAAAGAAAGAATAATTATTAGAAGTAGAAGAGTCTTAGAGCTGTACAAAGAGTGCACAAAGCTGTAAAGCTGGAATAGCAGTCTAGATCTCAGATCCTTCCAGGGAACATTTATTCCTTAGCTATTTCTTGGTGGAGCACTAATTAAGAAGACTTAACAGATTAAAGTATGAGTTGTTTCAATATCAAATAGTTGCTTCTATTTTAAATACTCAGGAGATGCTTCATTGTAACAGCTGGAGATGTCCCATGAATATGAACATCTACACAAGCAGACAGCATCATTAGATCAAGATTACAAACATGTAAGTAAAGAATTTTACAAGCAGTGCCCCTCCACAGCAATGTGGAACTGTTCAGTAAGTGAGCCGCTTTGTTTTGCTTTAAATTTCTATTTACTTGGTGTTTCTGGGTGTTTCCTCATTGTTTTATGCTTCATCGTACTAGCATGAGCATGTCACTGTGCCATAGACTGTTGCTAAGTGATCCTCTGCAAACACACCAAGTTCTTGAGAAAAAATCATAAACAATCCCGAGAGATTCGATAAATAAAGTTGCAGCACATCAATCCTAAGAAAATTTGTAAGGAATTAAAATTCCCAATCATCAACAACTATGCTTAGTACTTCTCTCTACTGAAGATGAAGTAAACTCTGTCAGCTCTTCTTTTAAACATTAACTTGATGGTATTACTGCACCAAAACTTGGCGACAGACTGACATATCTGGGCAGTAACAAAGTAGACCATCAAGACAGCATTTCCATGGACAGAGTCTTTTTCATGCATGATTATGCTGCATTTGCATTGTGATTCCTTAAACAAAAAGACTGCATAGCATTACTTCAAAATCACTTTTGCTGTAAGCAGAGTTAGGCTGTACCCACTCCAGGAGAGTCTTGGACAGTAGTTATAAAAAACAATCCTCCAAAACTGGGTATATTCAGATTTACGGAAAAGGCAAAAGCAGTCAGATTCATTGATTTGAAAAGAACACACCAAAAGTGTCCCAGAGCTATGAGCTATAAAAACACCAACAGACCCCTTTACCAGCACCTAAGTACAGGACACCTGACAATAATCTCCACCGACTCAGGACTACCAAAGTTCCTGGATGTGACCACGGCTTAACAACCACATAACAACAACGTTCAAGTGCCATGTGGTTCAAGGACAGTGGGCTGCCCATGCCTGCCTTTGGTTTGAACTCAGTCTCTCCAAACTGAGCAAGATGCTCTCCACCTGCAACACCAGTGCTTCTAGCTGGTGTTTCACTGGGGCTACAATTGGGTAAGGCACTCCCTCTTCCATTGCTGCCTGGAGAGGTCCTCCTTGCACTCAGGAGTATATGCTGGTTGGCAGTGCAGAGACACAGTAAGCAAAGTCAAGAGTGCGGGGAAAACAGACTTGCTGAAAGCATCGTTTAAACCTTTCTCATGTCTAAGACAGCACTTTGCCACTTCAGAAGAAAGGACCTTGACAAGGGAGAAGTTGAAGAGACAGCTAGGAGAATGCAATTCCACTTGCCTTCTAAGCTTCCACTACACCAACTACCCACTGACTATCAGGGTACCTCACTAGCCTCTTTCCTTCCTTGCGCTATTTTGAAGTCAACCCTACTCTATACTAATACAGAAGTAAATACAATCCACTGAGCAGCTGTGCAAAGGGCTGACTGCACTAAACTAGTAAAAAGACATTACACCAACAGACCTTTAAAAGGCACTGCAAGGCCTGGACCGTACTGTATAGACTGAACATGCTACAGCACAAGCAGCAGCACTGCCCTGGTCCCCGAGGGTGCTGTACCTGCTCAGGCACAGCATAATCACACCTATGTGGCACACAGTGCTCACAGAGCCAACACAGCTTTTGTGTGCATCCACTTCTACAGGCTCACTTGAAAAGATTCAGACTTTTGGAAGCACAGAAAAAGTAGAAATGCATTGATTTAATTGTACAAGCAGGTTGAAGAAGCTAAGAAGAGACCCAGCAGGCAGCTACTTCAAAGAAAAGCAATCATAGCATTTATCAAAAGAAAGCAGAGAATTTGAGCATTCAACACACCTGTTAGACAAGATCGACCACCAGGGTGTAGTTTCCTCACCCAACAGGAACTGAAAGCAGTGTGAGGACATGGCCCTTTACTGGTAGGAAAAAGGTCCTCTGGCCAATGGAGGATCATCAACTCTAATCTGCCCTTTTTGGCTCAGAAGTAGAAAAACTATCAGGAGCAGGGCCCAGTGGAAGGATCTGTCATGAGCAGGGAAAAGTGTTATCTTTACCTCCTTTTTAGTCACTTAGTTTACTGATAACCAGCTATTAAGTCTTTCATGGTATGTAAGTCATCACAACAGGCTCATGAACATGCAATCTGCTTTGACTCAGTTTCAAACTGCTTTGTACTTAAAAAGAAAAAGTTCTATTTCCCTCTTTATAGCTGCCGTTCTTTTTTCAGCCACTTAAAGGTTGTTATCATAAAGGAAAGGGTATTACAAAATAGGCTCATCTAGGTCACAGGAAAGAACATTTTCCAAGCTAACCTAAAGTACAAATGACCTCTCTGCAATCAATATAAGTTCTCTACAGAAAGCAGTTAGCCTGTTCTCTAATCTTGCCATCAGTAAGGCAATGAACAATTTAACACTGGCTATGCCACTGAGGTTACGGGACACTGCAGTTGTGCAACGAAGCTTCTTGTACAAGAAAACAATTTCAGATGCACTTAGACCTTTGAGTAAAGGAAGCTCTTGGCTCCACTCAACAATTTATGACAAAAACAAAGCTAAAAAGCTTCTCAGATTGCAAAGTCAGCCAAAAATTCCTCTACAACAGTTGTTTTCCTTACATTTCAGTCTTTTACAGTATTAGCTCAGTCCCAATGGCATCTTTTCCATCCCGTCCTGGGATGATTCTGTCAAAACACTGTAAATAATATCTTTGCACTTTGGCAAGGTACCAGGAGGATGAATAGTTTTTTTGTAAAAAGGCCCTCACTAACTACAGAATGCTCACCTTAAAACACACACTCCACTACATATAGGTTGATGTGTATAACAACTTTAAATTAAACACGAACTTATTCAGGGAAGCACGCCAACTGGAAAATTAAATGAGGCAACTATAATTTACTGAAGGAAGCTCAGGTTGAAAAATTGATCAGTGAACTCCAGTAAGACACTGAACTGTCATGGATCCTAAAATATCAACCAAAAAACAGTGTAAGGTAAGCCCATTGCTCAGCAATGACAGAAGCATTTTATGGTTTTGCATATAGGTGTCATTTCTGCTCTCCCACCCGAAAGCTCTGTTGTGCCAGTTTTCAAAGCAGCACCACCTTCAATTTGATTTTTTTCTTTAAATCATGACTGAAATGTTAGCTACCTTACTGACTGGTGAGCTGACAGCATTGCCTTAGGATCCTACAGGCTGCAAAGGAAACTTTAACCAAAAGCATAGCAGACAAGTTCTCTTGACAGGCCTTTATTCACCTATAATATGGGCAACAAGTAATTCTTTTGACTCCTTCTGACAACAATAACCTTAACATAAGAAAAGAACCGTGAAAGTAAAACGTACTATGGCATCACCATTTCAATGACAAATCCGCACGCTGGGTTTGCTGTGTCTTTAATGCACAGCTGAGTCACAGAAAGCACACCTGGATACGGAGCCTCCCAGGAACAAAATCACCCTGCTCTGAGAGCAGGTGAGCTGGAGGAGAAGCAGCAGAGCACAAACTGTGACTACCTTGAACAAAGCTGACCCACAGAACCACACAAAGCTGGATGGCTTTTGTGGTTCCTCCGGCTTTGGGATTTATACAGATTTACTGCTCTGTCAGTAGCACACTATCTTTAAACTAAGTTTCTTCCCTGAAGAATCCGAGCAACAGAGAGATTCACAGGAACCTGCTGGAGAAGGCTTCTCTCCAGGCTCTCCCCAGTCTCTGGGAATAAGGTTAACTCTTGCCCTCAACCTTCTCTTTGAAAACAGCTTTCCAAAAGGAGGGTCTACTTCCATCACTTGCTAAGGGACTACTTAGGGCAGATCAATGCCCTTAGGTATCCAATGACTATTTCAATCCATTTATTGTGTTTACCCACCCTTACCCCTGGCACAGCCAGAAGAGAACCACACCAATCTCATCTAGAAAGCAGCAGCAGCAGTCTCCTTTGTGACAAGTCTTATGAGAGAAGAGGGTTGAAAAAAAATAATAAATTTAAACATTAACATACTACAGCTCTGTGACCTTATGCTAAAGAAACATACGTCTGGGATAAACCACTTCTACCTCACTTTGGAGAAACTATGCTTATAATCATTTAAACTTCTCCTGGTAATATCCTGTCTTCCTCAAAGTGAAATCCTGGATTCAACAATTTCCACCCTATATGAATTGCACTGCTTTTGGTACCAGTGCAAAACTACCATTAGCAGTAAGTATTACCAAAAAATTGACAGAAATTAAAAATATACTGTCAAAAAGTCCAGAAGTGTTTTCCATCAAAAGGTCAATATTAGAGATATTGCAAAATAACAACCAAAGGCACAGAAAACTCCTACAAGATGTGCAGAAACCCTTTCTGTCTGATCTGTCTACATTTAGACATACAACAAAGAGGTCTACACTTTCACAAAAAGAAATTAAAAGAAAAAACAAGTGTATTGCTTTCACCATAAATGCAGAGGTAAAGTGAAAATTAAATACTCATTCAAGCAAAAGACATCACCCTTAAAACACAGCGCCCCTTGGAAAGAGAAAAAAGGGGGTAGGATGGGGGCAGAACTTCAGCTGTTCTGATTAAGTTGAAGCCACTCTCCTGTCTTCTGCTATATTTCCATGAAGGCAATGAGGTTCAGGAAAACATTTCCAGTTTCTGCTGTATTTGCTTGTGCTCTGTTTTATATAGAGGCAGCTTAAGAGCACCAGGTTTTATTGGAACCATTCAATCTTGCAACATGAATACGTTTATCTCCTTTAATTGTGAAGTGCCAGAAGAGCAAACAAGCATGCAATATTTCCAGATACAATTATCTCGGGCCACAGATCAAAGGAGTAAGTAATTCTTGCAGAAGCTGGATAAAGAAGAGTCAGCATACACTGAAAAGACTTCCTCAAGCTCCAATGATCTTCTGCAGTTCAGACCTACCAGCACCCTCACTGAGGAAGACAAGCATACAAATAGGGTTGTTCACTGTTGTGATGATATTCTCTCTATAAAGCTTCTGTTGGAAGCAACCAAATCTGAGCTACAGTGGATACATGAGCCATTGCTCCCAAAAAACATCTCTGTGGAATTAAACCCCAGGACTGAAGACAAGATTATAGCTGCTGTGACAGGAATGAGCTTGCAACTCTGACAGAGAACTGCATGATTTCACCCCCAAAACACGCAAAGGATGGGGCATTCATCTGGGAGAGGACAGGGTCAGAGATACAGTCACCCTTGTCATGGTATCATATTAACTCCCCATCCTTCCTACTCCAAGAAAAAGCTTCAGAAAAGGTCAAAAGAGCTACATGCATATTTGTACTTCAACACTGACTCTGCAGTTTCAGCAAAACTGCAAATGAGACAGGTTGGTTTTAAAATAAAGCATTTCCTGAGTCACATGCCTCTGAACACACTCCATGTGCCTGTTTTGATACCATATCACAACACCTGCATCCAGTGAGACAAATAACCCTATTGTTAAATGCAGACGCAAATTAAAGCCAAGACTTTGTTGGCCAATAGGCACCACTGCAATAATCATGATTCATAAAAGCACTGGCTAATTGTCATTTTGTGCAAAGAACGGGACTGTATGCTCCAAAAAGAGGCAAAGAAAGAGTTTTACAACCCAGCATTTCTGTGAGGGTCTTATTTTTATCCATACTGTTTCTTGATGGGGGATTTATGAAGCTTTGCAGTTCACAGAAGTATCTGGTAAGACATATGCTAATGACAGAAAGAATATTATACAGCAATCTTCAGAAATTAACAGCCCCGTTTTCCTTCACACACTCATTTTTCTCTAAATCTATCCACTTAGATATCTGAAAGTAACTTCAATGGCATTCCACTATGTGGAATATTACCTTCATTAGGAACAGAGGCAGAATTTGTAAGGGACTTGCCCAAAGTGCCTGCAGTAAGTGACAAAGCAAGGCAACTCCCCACCGCAATTTCAGTCCCATTACAGCCACCAAAATCTTTGGCAGAGGTCCCACGGGGACTGGATTTTCACTCAGGATTTCCAACTCCCAGCCTTTAGCATGGTTAGGAATCACTGCCTCATCACTACATACCGAGGAGTGGGGAGAAGACAAAGGGGCTGGGCAGAGCTGGCTCCATAGGCCAAAACAGTACAAGCTCCAACCTGACAGCTATTCATTATACATTAGTTACAGATTTCTAAATCTTAGTAATGTTTTCACTCACACAGGTGCTGTCTGCAACTGACTGCAGAACCCACACCTCTCTCAGGCTACTGGGACTCACCATCAAAAGAAAGCAGTCAAACCAGTCAGCAAGAGACTCTCTGAGACACAAAAATTTCTTCATGGTTCTCTCTCTCACTCACTCCCCAAAAGTGAAAATAAATCTAAATGCAATTTGATTTATTTGGCTTAGACTGTCTAATTTTTAAGAATTTTAAGAATTTTAAGTGTTTGTTGTTTATTTAATCTGCTTAATCCACACAGTGAAAATGCTCCATAGTTCTGTCTTCCTTCCCTGCCCAAACAGATGTGTATTTATCCTTCTTCCCCAGTGGACCACAAAGGCCCATGCTGTACCTAACTGACCAGTGTGCTGATGCAATATAAAGCATCACGCCAAGGTCATCTCTCCCTGCACTGGAACCTGGGCTTCATTCCTGCTGGGCAGTGCTGTTTCTCAGCTACCACGAAGGTCTCACATGGAAGCATCTCCCCTACTGAGAAGGACCAGAGGGAGGATTCTGCCTGGGATTTGTTCTTCCACACTCCTGCTGTTTCTGGGTTTGAAACTGCGATTAATGCACTTTTTTGGAAGACCCTATTTTGTGTGCTTAGCACACCCTTTGTAGCACTGACACTAAGAAGTATCATGATCTTTCCGAGTTTTTAACCAGTGGCCCCCCCACCCTCAAACACACATGAAGTACCTAACGAAACCCAGACTGGGAAAGGCTGGAGGGCCTCCATAGCATAATTTCCAAAAATGCACTGAAGGCAAAGCAGGCTGCCATTCTCAGGAAAACATGCACTTTACTGAGGGCCTGGCATGCATGTAAAAATAAACTTTCTTCTCCCAGTACTAGAGAGCCAACTCTCCAACATCTCAACAACCCTGCTTGCTTTGGAAGCTCTCCAGTCACATCCTTCTGTATATGCTATCAAATATATATTTTACAAGCTCCTTTTCTTGGTTAGAACACTGCTGTTTCAAGCTTATTCCATTAATACTTCATGTGAAAACAAACCTCTTCTCATTTCTAGAAAACAACAGTTCCCTGGCAACAAATAGTAGAAATCATTGTCATTAGTATTTCACTTTGATTGAAGAATTAAAAATGCGGAGGGCACCCTGAATTCCCCTTTGCAGGCTTCAAGAAAACCCACTTCTCAAAGGACAGTTTTCCAAAGTAAAATATTTCAAATATCTCAGTTCCCAGAGAGCTGGGGGAAAAAGGAAAAACAAGACAGCAGTCAAGACCATAGTAACTACTACAATCAGCTGTTCCACATCGGAAAACATGTTCTCCTTCATATCCCACTGCTATTAAAAAGCGTGCAGTTTGAAATACGACTAATTCCACTTTTATAGCCTACTGGCTAGAACATCTTTGTAAGATAAAAGAGCATTAGGCTCATTTGAACCAAAAACACCTACCAAAAATAGGAAATCTTCACTATTTTAGAATTAAAAAATGTGAGCAAGAGGTCTAGGAAAGTTTGGGTGTGGAAGTGCTTGAAACAGCTTAGAAGTCGCAAGAAATACGAAAGATCCAAACTTTGTCACACAAAGACCGAACTGGCAATTTGTCAGAAGCCAAAGGGCTGCAGCTAATTATTCTGGTTTTGCATAGCTTGTGAAACAAAAATAAATGCATATCTCTATCAGAGGTACTTGTGATGATTTCCACTTCACTGCACATGTTTTCACTCTTACATTCTTCAAACTAAGCCAACAGATTTTTCCTGAAAAACAAGGTAGATGAAGATGTTCTTTCTCTCCCTTGCCAGCATACAAAGTCATAAGAAACTGACTACTTCACTAGCTAAAGAAGAACTGACCATTTTCAATCCTAAATTTTGCCCTCCACTAATTTGGGCGATGGAGGGCTGGAAATTGAACAAGATCAGAAACAGCTTTACTTTTAAGACACTACATAAAACCCTTATTTGCTAGATTCCATTACAGAAAATAGCTTTTTTTTATAGTAAGCATCTCATCAGCCGTCCACTGCATAGCTTCACAGGCAGTCGTCCCCTTGAAACAGTGATGAAAGAATTTATTAAGAAATGCTTCAGTTTAAGCATTTTCTGGCAAGTCATCCCAATGCCAGCACAAGAGCTGCTCTGCCTCAGCCTTGCCAGCTGCTGCCTGCCTAGCAACTGCCTGCAGGCCATGGCAGATGGGCTTCAGTCATGTCTGTCACCTGTTCGGGGCATCTCTACCCTTCTCTGGCCACCAGCTCAAGCCACGCCAGCTAAGCAGGCAGCTGTGAAGGGTGGGAAGAGCCAGTAAGAAAGGAGAAGGTATGTAACTACCACAGGAACCACAAGGGCATTACATTCAGAATACTTTAAATGCAGCCTGAAGATTAAATGCAGCTGAATTGGTGCTGGCTTTCACTGGAAGAGAGCCAGCAACCCCAGCCCTGCTGACCACCTTTACTTGTCCTTCCCTTCATGCCCACACAACAGCACAAGCTAGTGGCCCCACAGCCCTCCCGAGACAGCTGCAGCTGGAATTCCTGCAGCACAGGATTGCAGCACAGATCCCAACAGCACCAAGGCTGGTCCTGCAACAGGTTCCCTGGGGGAAATGGGACACATCCTTCAGTCTTTCCTACTACAAAACTGGAACAAGAGTGCTTCCTTCCCTTATGGGGTACAAACAAATAAGCACCCTAATTCAAAAAGCACCCTGATATTGGAGTTATCCCTGATTAAAAAATCATAAACAAATGACCTGTCACAAGGTAAGAGATGCAGCATAGTATTCTGTTAAGAGCCCATCTTGAAAAGCCAGTAAATTGCTTTTTCGTTTTCCTTGTAACATAACACTAGTTTGCAGCTGCCCCACTGACTTGGATTTAAGTTGCAGAAAGCAAATCTAGATCCAAAACACTGCCAAATTTTAAGGATGCTGCTACTCAGAGTTCTGCCATGCCCACTGGAAAAGCAGAAATGAGCTAATCCTATTCAGGCTCCCAAATGTTTGGGTGCAGGCTCAGACTCTTACTGTCTTTGGAAAGTTCATAACCCTGAAAGCTTTTTATTTAATTAATCTACTGTACCATTTTCTAAGCCAGCTAGCTTGATGGATGTTACTCAGTTGTACTATACAATGTTGCACATTTCAGCTCTTGTGTCTTGAGTTCCCAGGAAATTCTTATTATGTTAGAAATTAATCAGTAGTTCTAAAAAACCCCAATTATTTATCATCACACAAGTTGAGAGGTTTTCTGTTTGTTTTCAATGTGATGCTTTAGTTAAGGTCTTAATGCTAGATAAAGGTGAATGCCTGCTTAGCATCCCACTGCCAGTCCTGTTCTTGCTTTATTTCTCTTTGGAGGATGTGCATGTTTCCCGACTCAATAAAAACAGAAAGCTGGAACCACTCTTTCTGCTGAAAGTGGAAGTCTGAGAGAAGACAAAACACAAAACCTGAACAAGTCACAAAATGTTAATTGCTGTCTAGCAGCAGCTCACTGAATCTGTACAGCACAATTAGCTCTAAGAAAGCAAAAAAAAAAAAAAGAATTTAATCTGTCTAGCCAAAGAAGAGAGGACTATCCTAGATCTTCCCAGCGGGAAGGAAACACAAGTCACACAGGTGCTTATTTGAAGACTTCCAAGACTTCCCTTTAGTAGTAGAAAATCCTTTCCTGCTCCTATGAAACATCTTTGGAAAAGAATAATCTAATGTCTGTTCACAAAAGTCAGCACATACCAGTCCATCATGCTCTGCTCTCTACAAGCCAGTAACTAAACTTTACCTTCCAACTCACTACTTATTGCTGGAAAGCAAGTCTACATTCAGAAAAATTCTGAATTTATGTAAAGAAGAAATTAGGTAAACATCCTGTGTATCTTTGTGTTTCGAGTTACTTGCTTACTGTTAGGTCTAAGAGCTGGTTTCTCTCTAACATGACAGGCTCTTCAAAGGAGGAGAAGGGGAAGCAAATCAAAGAAATGCTGCTGCTTGACACAGGAAGACAATGTTCCCTCTGCCAAATAAACCTTGTGCACCAGATGGACACCAAAACAATCCTTCATCTAGAAGCTGGGCTAGGGGGACAGATCATGTGAGATGCCTCAAGCAAAGGTTTCACGAAGAAAGAGCCCATTTCTGATACATTCCCTACTGGCTGAAGCACAGGCATTGGGATATATGAAGTGACACGCAAGTGAGGCAAAGGGTGATCACACACTTCCATCCATCCATCCTGTTCCAGCAGAGCAGCAGGCACCAGTGATTGAGCTATGCCTTTGGGGCACAAATTCCCAGTATAGATCAGTCTGACATCTCAACCATGCTGTCGAATTTGAGACCATAAATTATGAGACCATAAAGTGCTTTTATGGGGAAGAAGTCCTGTCTAGTTCTGTCCAAACGTTTCCCAAAATGCTCTTAAAATAAATAAATACTTTCCCATAATTTTGTGTCTATCTGTGATGACTAGCCATTAAGCTACACAAACATCAGACTAAGAGGCAACCTATGGAAGGACAGAAAGTTTAATCCAGGTAAAATGGAATCTGCCCTCTGCTCAACTAATGGATGCATCACTAAATTCATCTCATATGAGCCCCTTGCTGCTTAAATGTACAGTGCAGGAGCAAGGCACATAAAACAAATGCAAGCATTGGACTGTAATACACTGGTGTATTATTAAAATAATAATGTCCCCTAGACAGGGACACAAATATGGGCTAGCTTTCTCCCTGTGCTCCTGATCAAGCTGTGCTTCGCAAATGCTGCTGTTTTTATCAGTCTGGTAATGCCACTATCACAACTGATGAAAGAAGCTGCTCCTTAGCTCTGAGCAATAGGAGGTACAGGTAAGGAAGATGACGCTGTAGTGGTGAAAGGTTAAATGCAGCCAGTAAAGTATATGCCCTCTGTCCTTCTAACACAATGCAGTTCTCAGACAACCACTCACAACTGAAAGACATACTCTCCATTTTAACTAGCAATGAGAATTTTTAAAGTCTTTTCTGACAGTGGATTCTTTAAAATAACATGGCCTGATTTTTCAATTGATTTTTTGTCAAGTGCTTTTCTCCTGCTCCCTGCTGGTGTTGAGAAGCACCTTTCACATGGATTTAAGAGCAACCTCAATTACCCGTGGCTGACACACCATTTTCCTCCTCTCTCCTCTGTCCTCTCTATTGAGGCAGTTTCATCTCTGTTACTAAGTGAGGAACTCACTGACCACTTTAGAGCTCAAAACAAGCACCAGGTAAGTATCAGCAAGACTGAAACCTGTGACATACAGCTCTTCTAAGCACACAAAATAAGCCAGAAAGAAAGAGCTCCCCTTCATCTTTCAGGGCTTATAGTGCTCTATGTTACAGCTGTAACATAATTCCTTCCACAAGCTGACACCACCCTTTAAGTAACATAGTGTGTGAAATATGACCATTCAGACCTGGGAAAGAACAAATGTAGCCAACACCTGAACTTATCTGTAGGTGGGCCACAACTTGAAGGCACTTTAGTATCATTTCACTGCTCACTGCTGACAAGAACATCCCTTCTGCCATAGCTTTTTTTTCAAAGGGCAGATCCTGTTTCTGTTAAGCTTGACTGCCTGTGAATGCAATTAAAAGAGTAACATCACCTAATCAACTATCAGATCTTATTAATTGACAGACACAAGAAAAGCCTAACTGCATTCCCACTTTCACTAGGGCACCTATTAAGCTGGACTGCATGCGGGCTCAACACATGCTTCATAAAGGGGAATCCTGTCTTTCCAAAAGCAGTATCTGTTATAGAGAACTGAATGGAAAGAAAAATCATTAAGCCCAGGTCATACTGGCATCCAAATAACAGCATTTAAAATCAGTAAGCCTTCTTTTCAAGAAAATAGAGTTTTTACTCACCTGTACTACTTCTACGCCTCTTTTCCTGAAAAAAAGGAAGAAAAAAAGAGGAAAGGTTAGTGTTGGAAATGTGGGGAAAATGTAAAAACAAAAACTAATGGAAAAGCACTGCTTCACACTAGAATGCAAACAATAAAAATCTGCGCTAATAATCTGATTCAAATTCAGGAAAGCACTTGTTCAGTTTCATTCCCTGTCTAGGAGGCACTTTGGCAGATTCTGAATCATGGCCCCAGAAGTAACCCAAGATGAATACTAAGCAGATGCAGTGCTGGGACTGATAGGGCTGTCAGGTAAGCACAGGTAGGAAGTGGATGATATTAGGGAGGGAGCATCTCAATTTTAATTAGCTCTCGTTTGCTTTTCTTTTCTCATCTGCCCTCAGAGTGTGCAAATTGCACCACAGCACATTCTGCATGCTTGACAGATCTTTTACTGTGAACCAAGCATACATGCATAAATGTCAGGGAGAATGAACACAGCACCTTGCAGCCATTTATCCTCTTACTTACAGCCTTATTCTACCCTCATCATCTTGGTACACAGGACACTAATGCAGACTTCAGTTCAAAGACTTGCAGTCAGCCTGATTCCTTCAAGAGCACAGTTCAAATACTTGGGGTTTATCAGAAAGGCCCAAGCCTCTGGCCACATGGAGAATCGTTCCAGTGATCCTGAATCACCAGGGATGAGAGAATGGAGAGGCCTACTAATTATACACCAAAATGTTGAGAACTGCAATTGGTAGCGCCAATTTAGGCAGATCTGTAGAGGCAGTTGTCTACTCTGCTGGTATGAGAATTGAGATTCAGGTACATGCAGTCAGACAATGCTCAGTTATAAGATAACTTTGACAAGTTATCAAGCAAAACAAACCATTTCAGCACTAGTCTTGAGAGCAGAACTGAATCCCTGGCACAAAGCCCAGCCATTCCTGCTCCATGCCCTCCTTCCAATATATGCAGGCAATTTAAATAAGTTAGAATCTTCTCCTCACTTTGAAGACATAGGAAATTCAACTTAAAAATGAAAAGCCTCAGCAAGCACAAGACAGGAACCTCTCTTCCTTGTTCCCACTAGCCCCGTATGTGAAAATCAAAGCCCCTTTTTTTTGGGGAGGTCATAGAACAGGACTGCCTAACTCTGCTCTCAATGCTTTTCTATCTAAGAGCATCTGTGTTGCTGTCCATAGTCACAAATGCTGCACACTGCTGAATACACAATGGCTCCTCCAGTTTTCCACCCAATACAGTAGGTCTTTCTTTTGGGAGGCCATTACAAGGATGCCCAAAGGGACAAGCAATCAATCAGCATCTATGACACAAACTGCCCCTCTTCCACTTTACCAGTCTGGAGTCTTTCTGGCCTAGAAGCAGCATTCAATGCACAGACACAGGAGAGAGCTTGTTGTGAGGGCTCAGCAAGGAAATAAAAAAGAAAACGAAACCAAGCACCTCTTGCAAAGAATTTCAAAGCCCTCTTGCAGATGACATTAGCTGTAAGTGGTGGGTGATTAATATACTGCCATTATGGTGTGGGAAGCACTACTGTAATCATCACCTGAGGCTGGCCAGATGCGTTCCAACTCTCATGGTGAGAGGAAAATATGAATCTTGTAGAGAAAGAGTTAATAGCCAAATTGTTGAAAACATGATTTTCACAGAGCTAAGCAAGAAAAATACAAAAAATTAGGTGGGGAATGCTGTTTCATAAATTAGGGTAGCAGACTACTCAGAAGCATTCCAAGTATTGTAAGCTAAAACTTAAAATAATCAAACATTTTTGCTGTGTCTGCCCTGGAGTAAACAGAACAACTCAGAACTACCATGGAAAGACACCAGGCTTCAGACAAAACTGCACCAGAGTCCCTAGAAGAACAGTGGCTGATGGCAAAAGCTGCATTTCTTGTCGTGCCTGCATACACACTGAATAAGCTTTATGCTACTTTGAGGAAGATTTGCGAGCTGGGTGCCAAACCCATTTGAGAAAGCATCAGTCCAAACGGTTTCTGTAATCCCCCCCTAAAATGAACTTTGCAAATTTTCTGTGACTTAATGAAACTGACTGTGCTGTCCTAGCAGAAGGCAAGAAGCCAAAACAGCACACAGGCAGGGAGAGACGGGGTGCCTGCTCTTAGGTATGATGCCACACGTGCTTAAAAAGGCACAGGAAGAAGGAAGCAATTACCAAGGCTGGCTTGTAGGCTGGTCTTCCCCTTTTCAGAGGGGAGCAGGATGTCCTTTTTGTTACCTGAAATATGAGAACTTTTTCTACTTAAACCCAGGGGACAAGAAACCATAGAAGCATGCATATTTTGAGGACTAGTTAATTTGGTAAAAAATCCTCTACCAAAATATCCTTATTTGAAAATAAGTTATTTTAGAAACATGAAGTATCCAAACAACCAGGATGTCAAGCAACCACGCACCTCAGTTTTGTTATTAGCTGATCCTCTGCCCAGAAGATTTCCTAAGCCAGTGACTCCAGGCTTTTCAGCCAGGCAGGTCACAGCTGCAGGCTCAGGGCAGCAAGACATCCCTTATGCAACCAAGCATGCAATACCATCTAACCACACAAACTGTCTTATGTCACCTGGGAAAGGGCTTAGGGTCAGGCATGGAAAGAAAGCTGATCCTAAGCACAAGAAACTCTAGGACCTTCAAAAAAAAGAGTAAACAGAGAGAATGAAGCACACTGTGGGCCACAATTCCCCAACAAGGGGCTGCCTGTGCAGGACACACAATGGAGACAAGATAGCTGCTGAATGAACTGTGCTGGGAGTCTGACAGAGCCATGGGCCAGCTACCACTTCTTCCTACTGTGCTTTAACAAGCCAGTAAGAAAAACACATCCTAGAACTCTGGTGTATGTCCTTTTGGGCTGTTTTCTTAGCAGAGGACAGGCAGGGCATGATTGACAGGACAGGATGGGATGACTATTTCACTTGGTGTACTGACCACTACTCTTGTGTCCCTCACAGTGTTGTCCATGACCCTCTTACTTCCACATTCAGCTTGAAAGTGAGCCACTGCCTACCAGGGGAAGGGTTCCCGTTCCCAGCTGGCCTAGCTGCCTCGTGACAAATCTCTCTGAGGAGAAAAGATCATTATTAGCTGTATTTTCCCTCTGCCTCCAAAGAGGCAACTCAGCTGTGTCAAAGAGAGACTCTGCATCTGTCCACTTTCATTGAATAGATATTTGAAAAATGGTCAGTTCTAAACCACATTCCCAGAGGTCGCTCATTTTAAAATACATTTAATTCCAAAGATCATCTACACACTGCAACACTTACAGGAAAACCAGAAACATTTAAGTAACTGCTGCATTAGTCTGCAATACCACATAGCTCAAAAGCTTGTTCCAACTTATTAGTTCTATACCTGAAACCAGTGAACAATTCTACTGGATAATTCAAGCCTCCCAGTATGCAATAGCAATTAAAATAATTACCATGCTAGTTGGCTTCATGTTTAAGTTGGAATGATGTATGGATTTAAAGAAGAATTCAGTATCAAGTTACTAAAAGCACAATAATCGGTGTCTTGAAATTGATGTTTTACCACAGACTCAAACTACGTAGAATAGCTGGCTTTTTGGGTTGGGGTTTTTCTTAACATTCAAAGTAAACAGTTTGGACTGATTTCCCACAGCATCTAGGACCTGAACATCATAGTGAATGACAGTTAAAAGAGAAAAAGTGACTATCAGGTTGTATATCACAGTCATGGTTAAATTAAGCAACTGTATGGTCTGAGTGACAGATTGAAAGATGCCAAATTTGAACCAAAAACAACCACACTTTTGAATTTACAAATTTGAACCAAAACCAACCACACTTTTGAATTTACAATTTCAAAAGTAAAAGGCAATCTTTCTATCTGTTTTAATAGCCTAAGAAGTTATTAGTACATGCAGTGAAGTTAATTTTCTCAGATATGAGAATGTTTCACTTCGAAAATTTCTCATGTCAAGAAGTAGCAAATAGTAATAATAATGTATTGCTTTAATATTAAAAAAAGGCATTTTCACAGGAAAGCAATACACTGGCATCAAAGGGAGCTTATAAATATTGATGCATCAGGGCAAAAACCTGCAGCCAGTAAGACTTTCCACCACACTGAAAACCAGCCAATACTGGCCAGCCACAATCTTGTGGACAGCCCATTTCCCCTCCTGGCATAAAGGCAAGCTCAGCTCAATTGCCTTCGCTTTTCCATCAGCAGAATAGTCTGCATTTTTTTTATTAAATATCTGTGTCAATCCTTGTTTTTATTATTTTTCATCACTGATGGACTCCACCTTATTGTTTATCAGGGAAGCAACCAAGCAGCAACTCCAGTATTGGGGTGCTTACTGTCCTGGGGCTCTGGCTCGCAGCCACAGCTATCAGTGCACATGGAAGTTACCTGAGGGCATCTGAAACATAGCAAGACTCAGCTGTAACACGGGAACCTTTTGTGGTTTGGTTTTTTGCACACAGATTATCAAGCAGACAATTAATCAGTTATTTTTACCAATTTATATCCAACTACACTTACCTTTTGGCAAGCTTTTCCCCACTAATCTGTATTCTGGAAAGTTTTATGTCTGAAATGGATCAAAAGTTGGCATTTGGGGGAGGGGGTTCTCAATTTCCTCACTATAAAGCATCATAGATCCAAAGAAGAATGGAAATAGAGTGCACCTTTACAGTCTGGTAGGTATAGATAATGTAGTACAGGGGAGAAAACATCTCACTTCAAATTCTAACTGCTCTTTAGGTGGGCTGAAAAAACCCCAAGACTTTGGGCTGTCATGGAAGACCTTTCATGTAGGATAAAACCCCACAGAAGGCAGCCACATTTGTGCATTTCTTCCTTGTCTATATGAACGGCGAACGGTCCAAGGAATAGGAGCCCTCATACATCAGACGCTACAACACCGTAAGTGATTTTCACACCACCACCCCACTCGCACATTTGGTAGAACCATCTGATGGTTCTCCACATCTTCAAAACATTGTATCATCCCATTTACAGCCATAAAAATGCTTCTTAAGAGTGCTGTATCAGAACAAAGTGCCCTGAAAGGGACTAGAAAATAAGAGAGGATCTAGGTAGAGCAGCAGCAGCATCGCTCTGGTATTCACCTGCAGTGCCATGAATTCCCACTACAACACACACAAACAGCATTTCACTGCATTTCACTGCAAAGATCCAGCTGGAAACCCACTAACTCCTTATCCTGAGAGAGCAATGACAAAGTGAAGCATCCAACATCAATGCTTCAGACGTTCAAGCAGAAGGGAGGAAAAAGCCATGAAAGAAAGGAAACCGGCACTGCAAGCACTAACTAAAGGAAATAAACTACCTTTAGTCACTAAATATTAAGACAAAGTTTCTGTCTGTTTAATGAAACATTACAGGGCTACTAATTTTAGCACGAAAAAAACCCAGTTAGTGTGGAAATAAAATCTGTGTATCTCAAGTTACAAAAACCATAAAACCAGTAAATATAAACTCAAAAGAATCTGTTTTCTTTTTAAACTAGGCATTTAAGACAGATCAGTGCTGCTGAGCTCTGCCAGACTCTTTTCTTGGAACTAGTGACCCCAGGTTCTGGGAGCCTCTACTCGCTACTTTCCCAGCAAGGACAGAAAACCCTTAACCACAGACTTTTGAAGGAAAAAAACCCCGAAAAATTGTCAGTGGGAAGAAGGAATGATTAACAGCTGCACAGAAAAATTATTAAAGGCAATATGTTATTCATCCTACCAGACATTCAGAGACGGATTTAGTACCTGACGACAATTATAAGCAATTGGGCAGGGTTCAGCCTTTAGCCACAGGCTTACCCCACCAGACATTATCAGATCCAGTTCCCAGCTATGGCAAGTAGCCACGCCACGTGATCTCTTTATAACCTTATTAAAAACCAGCTTCAAACCAAGCTGTTTTGGAACTGTATCTTCCATTACAAGACATTAATTTCCCAAAGGTCAGAGTCCTTCAAATTTGCAGGCTAAATTGCTCTAGCATCATCCTTTGGCTTCAATAAACTGCTTGCTTCCTTAAGTGCTGCAAAAAGCACACATGTCCTCTCTGCTTCCAGTTCCCTTTGTCTCCCCACAACCCCAGTTACCCCAATGTTAATATGACCCTTAATATGCAGAAAGCAAACACATGACCCGTCCCTTTCATAAGTCTTTCTAAGGTCACGAGACACCAGTGACGACTCAGAGACCTGAGAAGAGGCAGCAGAATCACGAGGTAGAAGACAACATCCCTTCCAGGGAGCGACATGGTATTCATCATTATACATAAAAAACTCTCGCTGCAGAAGCTATTAGAGGCTTCTAGAAACAAATGAACATGGGGAGATGGTTCCTATGACTGGAGAGCTGGAATGGAGGATACCAGCTCTTTAGGAAGGACAGGCCAGGGACTCACCCTCTATGTCAATGACCAGCTGGAGTGCAAGGAGCTCTGCCTGGGAATGGATGAGGAGCACATTGAGAGCTTACGAGTCAGGACTCAAGGGAGGGCAGGGCAAGTGACACCGCAGTGGTGGCCTGACACAGACCACCTGACCAGGGAGACCAAGCAGATGAGGCCCTGTGTAGACAGATAGGAACAGCCTCACATTCACGACACCTGATTCTCACAGGGGACTTCGAAGCAAGATCATGGAAGAGATCCTCCTAGAAACTATACTAAGACACTTGGGAAATACAGAGGTGATTGGTGACAGCTAGCAAATTGTGCCTGCCAAATTTGGTGGCTAAAGGAAGAGCAGCTGATGCCATCGACCTGGACTTGTGTAAAGCATTTGACACTGTCCCACATGACATCTTTGTCTCTAAACTGGAGATGTGCCTTGATGTTCTGAGAAGCAGCTTCAGCTGCTCTCATCTTCACTGCACAAAGACCACCAGTTCAGTATGGCCAGTGAGACGAGGCTCTGCTGGGCCCCAGGCTGGTACTGCAGGTTCTGCAGATCTCCTGCACGCCACAAGGGAAAACAAATGCACACCTCCACTCTGCTAAAGCCAGGGGGTACAGAGAGAAAGGCAGGTCTACCGAGCCAGCTTTCATCCAGAAATGGCTTTTAATCTACTAACTCCAAAACCAAAGGCTGTATAGCCTCTGCAACTTTCCAAGGCTCTGGCAAACAGCCTTGAATAAACCTTTTGGGAGTTTTTACAGAGGCCAGACACCCACTGAGACATGCATGAGAAATGTGCAATATGCAATTTTTTTTTTTCACTTCTTGGATCTCTAAAAGAGATTGGGCATTTTTTGGCAGAAATTGCAGACATATTTAAATTCAGCAACTTGCCATGCAAAAATGAGTTTATTCATCTCCAGCCAGGCTTCAAGTAAGATATATAGGTGTCTGGGGCTTTTTTCTTTGTGCAAAATACAAACAAGAGAAAGTTAGCATGTCTGCTCATTGAAGAAACCCAATTGCAACTCCTTTCTTCCCGTCCGTAAGGGACTGTGTTTTGGCACTGTACAAGTCAGACACCAAGCCTCCCTTAAGTTTCATCACCTTTGAGAACTCTTGTAATTTCTTGTCTTTTACACTCACCAAGTGACCACTGTTTGCATATGCAAGGAACAAATTTTCCTCTATGGAACTGGAGTCAGCTGTAGATTCACAGACATAACCAAAAGCAGGAGCCTATACAGAGAGGTTACTGTGGCCAGATAAACGAACTGGCACAGATAACAATCAGGTTAAAAGGACATCCATGCAAAGCTTTAGCATTCTTAGACATTCCTAGAAAGCTTTTCCCCTCAAACTTTGCATCAGTTCAGGCTCACATAACTCATTCAATCAGCTCCTGTTTTGTTTGTTCCTTCGAGATGCATTTCAAGCTTCAGCCTTTATTTTGGAGCACTTACGAACATAGCTGTTATTTTAAAGAGGACTGGCTGGTTAAGCCCCAAATAAAAAGCTGGTTAAAAGCAGTTCAGTATCATCTGAAACTAGATTTCACCTTTATTTCCCCATGCAGCTTCCCCAAACACTGTATGAACCATGTCAGTGGAAAAGAGACAAGCACTTAGAATCTGAAAAGTGCACTTCTGCAGTCTGGTACTCTATTTGAGAGGAAAAAGATGTTCAGCAGAAAATGCATAGTACAAATTAAAGAAATGTGAATTGGATTGCTTTTCTCCACTTGAACAGATGCAGATGCCAATACCAATAATGGGAATTTCCCTCCACTGTAACTGATTCTTCTGCTCAAGTTTACAACAACACAGATCAAAGAAAAATGATTTTACTTTATTTGGAAGCCTCATTAGATAGGCTGACAATAAAATGAAAGCTTGGCTTCCAACAAGTGATGATCATACCATTTGAAAATATTCCATTTATTGACATGTAGCCAACTTCCCTGAGAAGCAGTAGGATAGAGCATTTGACAGTGCCGCAGTGAATATTCTTGGTGGTCTACGCAAATTATACACGATCCTGGAAATGAAATAAAATTTCTGCAACATGCAATATTTGAGTATGGTACTCACAATAAAAAGTATCTAAATGGAGAGACAGCAAGTTAATAAATGTTCTTTATTATAAAGCATACAGAATAATTTTAATAGCTGATGTGAAAATTGGGATGGGGATCAAAAAGAATAAATAAAAAAAACCCCAAACACACACACCCTGAGCAAAAAAGTTCAGGTAAGAGGACAGAGTTTTCCGCTGATCTCATTGGATAAGGCTGCAGTTTGAGGAGTTGGAAATCCAACATATGGAACAACATACCGCTGCCAACCTCTTAGTATCAAGGCAATATACACCATGAAGATTCCCAGAAATACACCAAAAGCTTTGAGCAGGGATAGGTATAGGATTGTTATGCATAGGATCAGCCAAGGTCAGAAAGTACAAGCTTGAAGTTGGACCAAAGATTAGACAGTGAGATGAAAAGTCTCCCTTGTTTACCATAGCTTCTGCAGCTGAAAAGCACAAAACAGTATCTTTAAGCAATTCCCACCCTAGCTGGTAAAAATTCCATCATGGTGATTAGACCACTTCAGAGAAGCACATCTATCTATGTGCTACAAATACATCTATTTTATCAGGCATTTTATCTGCTCTACATTACACTGAAGTTTGCTGTTAGAGGAAGATTAAAATTCTCCCTATTTCTTCCAGTCCATACGGTTCTTGCTTTAAGCAGTAGCATATGTGTAGGTTTGCCAGAATACTCATTTTCTTGTTTGCTTCAGTGGATTGTTAACAGCGCAGTAAAAGGAAAAAACCCAACCCTCTGATAAATCATAAAACACAAATACTGCCCGTTTTTTATCCAAGATGTTAGAAAAATATACATCTGTCTGAAAGGTGAAGTGAATGACAAAGACAGAAGTTCAACGCAAATCCTGTTTGCTTGCAAGAAATTTAGAGCATCCCATCTCTGTGAACCAAACATTCTTTTTCTGATTAGCTTCAGCCCTTCTGCAGGCATGACTTTTGCCCAAGAGGTCCCTTCAGAGCTCTGCCTTGAGCCAATACCCACAGCACGTGCCTTGCTGTCTCCCATACCCCTGACCTTCCGTGGCACATGTTGCTGCTCCTCTCTCTCACACTGATGCTGGGGTACACACAAACACAGAGGGCCCTCTAAGTAATCCTAGCCTTGTTTTTTTTCTTGACTTAGCCTACATGGCAGCTGTTACACCCATCGTTTACATCAGCGACTGAACACATGTGTTTTGAGATGATGACTTTCTCAAATTTGGCCAGGGCATGCAAGAGCTGATATACAACCCCCGAAATGCTATTACATTTTCTAACCAGACTCTGCTTTAGCCCAGATTCAGATCTGCTGGGAGGTCTGCTACACCGCATAACAGACAATTTCTTGGGCCTCCTTAAATTTTCTAGAAGCTGCCTTAAGCTAAATCCTACCTCGTACCTGAGCTCTGTTACTCATACCCTACTTCTCCCTCTCAGAAAAAAAGCCTTAGGCCAACAGTTCAGCTGCATCTTTTACACTTGCTTCCCTTTATGGACTTATCTAGATTCTCTGGTACCTGTCCCTCCCCATTACAAGACTGCTGTGATCACAACATGCCGATGACTTTAAAAGATTTAAAAGATTTAAACCTAAATTCCTCTTACAGGAAAAGGAAAAGCTTTCTATTCTAATCTACCAAATTACCATTGCCCTTCTCACTAAGGAGATGGACATACAAACAGCTGATCCAGCTTTTGAGAAGGATCTGGAGAGGCAGTCACACAAAGGCACAGTAGCAGCTAGTTGTTTTCCTCTGGGTTATATTGGTTCGTCTCCACCCTGAAACTCACTCTTCAATCCCAATAATTGGCAGCAACTAATTAGAAGGAAAAATACAAGTAGTTTATTAAATGTTTGATTAAATGTTGATTACACGTTTGATTACACATGATCACAGAACAAATCTCCCTTGGACAAGCATAGTCATTTTCTCTTGCTCACTTCTTTTGTTTGTAGACACAAGAGATAAGCACTGTGGAGATGCTGTTGTACCATGCACTGAGATTTCAAGCCTATAGGTGACTGCACAACACAAGGCAAGGAGAAGCTGCCGAGTTCTCTGCTGTTTCAGACTGATTTCCACACTGCTCATTATTACTGCACACTGCTGCACCCCATGTTCTCTCTTTGGGGCTTTCACATTTGGCAGAGTGCTATATACAGGACCAGCTCAAAGATACTGCCAGAATTACATCACAGGTTAATTGGATATACAACCAACATAAAGGAAAAGGACTTGTTACAACTTTTAAATTGCTGTAATTTCAAAATGCATATAAGAAGATGAAGAATCATTATACGTAAGAAAAAATCTGCATTAAATAATAGCTTCAAATTATGACAAAAATTATGAATGTCTTAGATCTTTGAACTATAAGTAACATGACTTTCGTTCATCCCATTTGCTGTTAATTATCAAGTAACAGTTAATTAAAATGACTGAACTATATTATTCTACTACTAAAATTTGCAAATGTACACATCTACCTCTCAATCTCTTAGTAAATAAAAAAAATTGCTCAGAATATTTTCATGAATTCTTTTTTGTGAGGACAAAAGAAAATCCTTGAACAAGTGTCTGCTTTTATACTCCACTACCACATCTATCTGCAACAGCAGGATTTCTTATCCCAAGAAGTCTTCTTCCCTGGCAGCATGTTTTCACAGCTCTCTGCACATCAGATCCCTGCAGTCAGCTGTGTTTCACAGCAAAGGAGGCTGCTCCACACCCAGCTTTACGTAACCCCCTTGCACGCCGTTGCTCAGCCTCGCTGACTTCACTCTTGCGCTGGGTGGGTGTTATCTGCCTAGATGGACTGCCAGGGTTTTGTGCTTGGTCAGCACACAGTCCGAGGTGCCAAATACACAGGCATCACCTTAATTAAGGGCGGAAGTTAATCCAATTTAGCAAAAACATTCCTCTTCAAAATCATCCCAGTTGACCATAATAATGACATGATGGTTATAAAATGAGAATCAAAACCTTGAAAAAGTTGCACTTAAGAGACTAAACTGTCATATTATTTGGACTACTCCCCTACACCTCAATGAAACACTACATCACCCCTAATTATTTTCTCTAGTTTCCAGATAAAATTTAAAAAATTGCCAGGTTACTTATATTTTTGCAAGAATAATTTGAACACCTGCATTTTTCCCTCCATCTGAATTCTAGCATCAACATCCACGTTGCATTAAAAAATCTTCCTCCAGCCTGGCCTGCATGTCTCCACACCACTGCCCCAAGGCAGACACCAGCCAAACACCCCCCAATCCCACAGACAGCTCTCAGACCTGGAAGGCTGCAGACCAGCCAGCACAGCTGACAACAGCCCAGCAGGGCAGTCCAACAGCACCATAGCCAGCCTGGATTTTGCAGCAGGACCCTCTCTCAAGGCCTGGCTTCAAGAGAAAACCAGTTCCAGTGTAAAGTACTAAAGTGCAAATTTTTTGAACCGACAAAAGCACTGACCTACATATTGGTCAGACATAATACCTACACTTCCAGTTACTAATTTCCAATGGAGTTTACAACAGCAGCCAAGTGCTCCAGGGCACTTTTAAACAACAGACCCTGCTTACAGAGGTACACTACAGCTTCATTTATGTCCCTGTCTGTCTTCAGCATATTCACTCAGAAGTGACACCGGAAAGGTAAAAGATCATTTAATTATGATCCCACTCTTTTCACATTGTGGTGCTCTCCTTAGAAAAATCCTAGTAAAGTCACACCTAGACTTTTTACAGAAGACTTTCCCTGGTGAAAATTAACTTCTCTACTCACATCACTAGTGGAAAAAAAAGCCTACAGACAAACAATTAGGAAATGAAAGGAAAAAAATGTAAAACTGCAATGTAAAACTTTGGCCATTTAAGGCTATGAACTGAGAAAGAATGAATAAGCTCTTATGTGAAAACAAAACAAAATTTTAATATTGTTAAGAGCAGGAATATTTCTCTTTCACAAGTAATTCTCTGTAAAATATGCCACTATAACTAAGGCCTTAACCCACAAAGTCTTGCATCCTATCTTACAGTAATCTGCTTACAGATGATTCCAAAGATTACCTGTGTGCTAAACTTGCCATTAAATTTCTCCCTCTGCTCATACACAAGAGAGAACTAAAGAGAACATAACACCAAAGAGCAAGTTTCTTTTAATTTCTTCCTGAAAATTTACCACTGCCTCAGCACTAGGCTTGCCTAAGATCTAATGTCTCTATTTACCTACAGCCATATAGTTCTTGTGCTGTAATTTAATGGCACTGAGCCAAACATCACTGGTCTTGCCCCTTTCTGGTAGTGTAAGTAGGCAGGGCATCCTTATGCTGTCAAGTACCAAACACCTCCACTGATGATGAATGTGCTCAAAAAATACAGGCAACAGAAACTGTGGATGTGAAGCTTGCCATTACAGACACGTCATGCACATAGCAGAAGTTTGTATTTCTTCTATAAACCCAGATAAAAAGGTATTTTTAAAGAGCTAAAGTTTGAATTCAGTTTTTCAGTGGAGAGGTTTTACATGAAATGAGTTTTAAAACTGCAGCCTCTGAGCAGGACGTACTGAGTCCCATCAGTGCCTCAGTCAAAACCCATTTCAGGGACAGGAGGCTAGGACTGTAACCTCTGCCTCTCATGGTGTTCCTCACTTTTACTGCTGGTGCTCTTTACTCTCTCACCCACCTCACTGCTCTCACTTGAACACGGAGGCTTCCTCTAGCTGCATCCCACAGGCTTAACAGTTACCCTGGCCATGTCTGCATCTCGCTCCAAAGGCCCATCTATCCCATACTCCACACAAAAGGAAGGAACTCCTCTTGAGTCCTTCCATGTTCATCCTGCAGTACCCACTGCCTTTATTTGCTGTTATTAGAAACCCTGAATGTGACACCTGTGCATTCTGGGACCCAAAGACAGCCGGCTAAAGAGTCCTCAGCCTTCCCAGCCCTTGCCTGGGAGGGCACTGCAATACTACAAATGCCCTACTGCTCTCTCACGCCAGTGATACAAGACAAGGTGGAGCTGTGGTGCTGTCCTTTCTATCCTCCACAGCATGGTAGTCTTGGGGGAAAGAGAAAAGCACCTGCTAGGGACCATCATATCTTGCACACTCAAAGCAACCAGCAGTGAGTTTTTGAACATCAGTGAGCATTTTGGACATTGCCATAAACTGGTACCTGCACAGCAACAACAATCCTGAATTTCATCGCTTCTGTTCATATGCTCAAGACAACAGCTGGATTAGCTGGACAGTGGGCCAGCACCACCACCAAGTACTCCATTCAGAATGGAAACTACCCTAGCAGCCCTTTACCACTTACAACACAGCTGCAGAATGGAAAAATCACACATAGAATCACAGCACCAATTAGGTTGGAAAAGGCCTCTGAGATCAAGTCCAACCTATGACTGAAGGCCACTATGTCAACTAGACCATGGCAGCAAGTGCCACATCCAGTATTTCCTTGAAGACGCCCAGGGATGATGAGTTCACCAGCCTCCTGGGCAGCCCACTGCAGTATCTAATCACCCTTTCTGTGAAGAATTGCTTCCTAATGCCTAACTTAAACCTCCCCGGCACCCAGCTTTGCTTAACATAATTTCTTCAGCACAAGTGGGACCATACAGAAATTCTTCCAAAGGATTTACAAAGCCAAAAGGAAAAAGACCACATTTAAATCTCCTCCTTGAAAAAACAACAAAAAACCTAACAAAACCCCACAAAAACCTAACAAACAAATGACAAAAAAAATCATACCTTAGAGAAGCAAGGGAGAGAGACCAGAAATGCATTCCCCAACAGATCAACAGCATGGGAAATCTATGGCACACTGCCAGTCCGAGTATAAAATAAGCACACACGCAGTAAGGATCTCCTTTCCCTGGTGCAAACATGCGGTTTCAGAAGCCAGTACTTGTCCACAAATAATCCACAAAATCATGGTAAAAAGAAAATAGTTTCACACCAGGACTACTCAACATGAACTTCCTTCAGAAGAATTAGAAACAGCATCCCAACTTAAGTATATGCATGACCCTTGTGTTGGATCAGAAAGGGTGCTTAGACCAGCTCAGAGCATCACAGCAGGCAGCCTACTGATCGTCATGCCCATCTTCTTTCCTAGATATGGCTCACAGCTGTCCACTTGAAAAGCAGCCAGGAGAGGAGGCACAGGGCCTTGTCGTCTAGAAAGGTTTCATTCTGTTTTGGCATTTTATTCTTTCCCATGACAGCACTCCTTGAAACCTTCACATACCCAGAGATTGACTGAACACAGTGTTCTGCAGACATACTGTTTTCAGTCCCGTGAGTGTGACAACCGACATACAAGAGCTCACCTTAAAATACCAACCTTCTTCTAAAGCAAATTAACTCTCCCCTTTTTTTCACTTGGGACTGTTTAGATTACACTGCTCCACTTTCACTGTTAGGACGGGATCTGAGGCCAGAGGTTCACACAGCTACATCCTCACCTGTAAGGGAAGACTGAAATATTGCTGTGTGCTGCTTGCTGGTCACTGGAAAGAAGTATGGTGCTACTTCTCAACCATCGTTTCAGAAGACACATCAAATGAGCCTATATTTCAGAAAATAACTACGCAGTCTTCAAATCTCCTAGGAGATCCAGGCCTTGTTTAGAAGGGAAAAAATATTTTCTTGGTACAATGGTGAACAGCAGCTTCTTTTAGAAAAAAAGGCTGCAGACCATACCTGATCTTTTAATTTTTAAATAAGCATGACAAAACCAAGCTGTTACCATGGCTGATACAACCCTCAACCAGCCAATCGTTTGAGCCTTTCAGATGTTTAATACAAGTAAAACTGTGTAGAATAAACACAGAGGAGTGCAGACTTCCTGAAGAGCCAGTCCCAGTAAACAACACACAGATGTGAAAGAAAATGAATCACTTCTGAGAAGCGATTATTTCTCCCTTTTTCTTTTTTTTTCCATTCACAGCTAGATGAGCAAGTTATATAGCATCTTCATAGACAAACTGCTATAAGAAGAATAAGAGACTCTTACTTTGGGGGATTTTCTTTTTCCAAATTTCCTGTGTGAGGTAAACCTTCCCATTAGCCTCAGCTGGTTTATGTTCAAGGTCAAATTTATTTGTTGCTTCCAGAGTTTTCATTTTCCTGCGCAGGTTTCATGAGCACTTGGAAAATGGCAACTACTTGCTCTACAGAATTACAAGGGCCTTCTTGGAACTCAGGCAGCCACACAAGAAGTATAGAAAAATGTAAGCAAGAAAACAATCCTTATCACTATCACTGTCTCTTCTGCACTGGATTGGTACACGGCCTCCTGACTCCTTCTCTCCTCTTTGCTTTTCAAACCATAGTTTTATTTTCACCACAAATTAAAGTTACCAAGTTAGGAAAGTCAATGCAAGAAGATGAAATCTTAGCTTGGCACAAACTGAGTAACTTACTCTGTATATGAACTGAAAATGTTCATAAGCTAAATAGGTCTGAAAGTGAACAGCAGTTGAGTGAACAAAAATTATTAAAACATCTTGGCATCCTCAACAACTAAGTTCAATGATATTTCTTTATAGAAATCACCAATGAGAAGGAGACAAGCTTTAACAACTTTAATTTTTAATTTTGAACCATGTGTTGGAATAGATAAATGTGAATTAAGAGCTGCTGACAAATAACAAGATGAAGTAATGCACATATTGGCTCTCCTTTGAGATCCAATGATCTATGAGCAATGCACATGCAATGTTCAGCCACTGAAGAGCATTCTGACAGGTTTGTATTATTTCAGACAGGCAGAAAAGGTATATTAGAAAATTCACTGATTTACTTAAGTTACAGTGAAGCCTACTACTGAGCCAAAAGCCAACCCTGTTTTAGCTGCCAGGCCTATGTCTGATTCAAGGGTCTTTAGTCTCTCTTGGATAGGAGAGTATTCCTTGATTTGAAAACTCCCTGTACAACCCCCATCCTAGTGAATACATAGAAGACATCAAGATTTAAACACATTTCAATTGTTCCCAGCTCATCTATGTACACCTAAGACTCTGCTCATACTTCAAAGCTGTCTGGGCAGCATGCTTCAAAAACTCCTCATAGTCAAACTATACATTTACAGTACAGCAGGAAAGATTCATCACTCAGGTTTTTTGGGGACTGGCCTTGCAGAAATACCTCTGAGTTCCTGTAGGCATCCACCACTGACAACAGGCATTTTAAATAAATAATTTAATTTCCTGAAGTGTTGGAGAGGAGGAAAAAAGCCAAGGAAAAAATTTTCACTTTCAAAGACATAGAAAGAATGAGAAAAAGTTAACCTTTTAATAGTTTTTATTTCATCAAAAGGAGGTCAAGTTTTAGTGACAGTGAACCTTCATCCCTGCTCTTATAGAAGGCTCCAACAATTATCCTCTCAAAGCCAAAGCAGCTGCTGAAAACAGCCCCGCACAGACATTACTGTTTCAAAGATGAAAATATATTAAACCAAAAACATTCTCCAGCACAAGCCTTTTACTGTAATATTAACAGCACTGCTAGGCTGCTCCATTCTGCCTGGATCAGCCCTAAACGACTGACAGTCTACTTCAGGTTAAAGGGAGAGGGAACCGGGAGGTTTCACATGGACCATGCACATTTTCCAGAAACAAACATTTTGTGTTGCAGGTTTCACTACCAGCAGCAAGTCTATACTGCCAGGGAGCTTTCACACCCACATATCAGTCAACATGAGAAAAGGTGACAACAGCACTAACAAGTAACAGGAAACTCAAATACTATAGCTGGTCCTACAAAAACAAATTTCAAATTACACTACTGGGTACTTCCCTGGGCCAAGTAAGCATTCAGCGTACTTTCAATGGCATCATGGTTGCATGTTTTAATTAACACCTACCACACTTTTGATTCTTGGCCATCAATTATTCTTATCAAGCCACAACATCTTTTAAGTGCCTGCTGTCAGTAGCTATGGTACAACAAGGCAAGAACAAGCCAGTGAAAGAAATCCATGTGGTGATCCAGGTTCATCATCAAACTTGTGCTGACACTAACAAATTCAATTTCCATGCCATTCCAAGTCTCTCAGGCTTTCCATTTAAATAAAAAAAATCTGAACACCGGTTCAGAATATCCAGTTCCCAAGGAATCCAGCTACAAAGATTCCTAATAGCTTCAGAGGGAGCTGGATTAGGCCAAGACCTGCAAACATGATCAGCTCCAACCAAGGTCAAAGAAACTCAACACCTTAAAAAGCAGGAACTTTTCTGAATCTCAGCTTATTCATACAGAAGGATTACTTTTTCAGGAATAAGCACTTGCAAAAGAACTCGTCCCCTACCTAATTTGTCTAAGGAACAAGATTTAGAGATCTTGATCTTCCACATCAGGAAACAGCTTTGCACCAGAAGAAATCTTTGGTAAAGCTGTCTTAGAATAAATTACTTTGTTTCCAAAGTCTTGCCCAAGCTACGAACCAAGCATCTTAATTAAGGTCTCCTAATTGCAGTTTGTGTGATTTGGGGTAGGGGGCAGGGAAGAAACATGCTTTTCTACAGCCTGCCAGTACCAAAGTGACTTTAAAAACACACATTAGCTGTAGTAAATGTTCAATCCATGTTCTGTGATTTCAGAAACATATTTCCCTGTTTGAAGAGACTTCCCAGTATCTGTTTCTACAGCACTTTTTCACAATGACAAACAGGAGAAACTAGGAACCAGGGAAAATCGGGAAGTTATTTGTTAACATATGAACAGACACAGCACGTCAGACTGAATGTCTAACCTACTCTGCCTCTGGCTGTTCTTCCTGTTCCATAGCCAAAGACACAAAGGAAACATCCCAAAACACTGTTTTTCTTCAGTGATTCTCTTGCAAGCAGAGCTACACTGTTTCGTTACTACTGCAAAAATACTAAAGCAAAACCTGCCAAAAAGGAGAGGGATAAAGCATTACATTTTAATAGATTATTCAAGACCAACCAGGGACCAAATCACAGCACAAAAATGTTGTGCCAACCCCCACCCAAACAATACCTATTGTGAGGCAAGATGCAGCCCTTCACTTATCAGGAAACCACTGAAGCACAGTAACACAAACGAGGAAAGACTTTTACTGCAGGAGCTGGTGGTCAGCACAGCACACCTGGAAGTGATAGTCTGGTGCAACCATAAATCTCTGCTATGCACTTGAGCTTATTTTACTCAGAGAAAAAGACAGAACTCCCCAATGACCCTATGCCTTTCCCATTTAATGACTTCTCACTCCTCACTGTATCATTGTGGGCTCCTCTCCTATTTGACTCAAATGAGCACTTACATCCCACCAGCCTCTTAGAAACATTCACAATTAAAACACAGCAGCTGACCAGCATCAATCAAGCAAAGTCTTCTCTATTCTCCAGAGCCTTCTCAGGAAGACATGAACTATATGCCAAAGATCCACGTGGTTTGACTATAATACCCAGAAGCAATGATAACCTGTCAGATACTTAAAGATATCTAAGACAGCCTTTAAATTACATTTAGGCCAGACAATAGCAAGATCCACTGTTCTTACTGAAAAAAACCAGTTCTGATCCACAAAAATGTTCTGTCTTGAGGTGCAATGCTAGTTGAAAATGGGCAATCCATCACTAGTATGCAACAAAAGTGATGAAGATCAATGCCCTATAGCATACATAAAGAGTAAAGCTAGTCACATTGCACTAGCAAAGGAATCAGAAAGGGAACTAGCTGGAGAGTTCTTGAAACTAAGTTAGCCCCAAACAAAAGCAATTTAAACTGGTGGATGCCTATGACCAAAAATTTTTCAGTCTACTGAATCATCAAACAAAAACCAGAAACCAAAATTTGAAGCACACATCCTCCCAGACGCTGAAAACTGAGGGCCCAAAATAGCATTAGAAAGAGAAAGAAAAACAAAATGGATTTTCAATCCCCTATCTAGTAGCAAGCCTGTACTTTCTATTCAAAGCGTGTTAAAATTTTGGTTCAGGAAAAATGTCAAAAAAATACCTACTCTTTTCAAAATTCACTTCAAGCTGGACGAAGTCCCTGGACTCTGACCTATTTCTTGAGACAGATGGAAAGGTTACACCAAAACATCAAGCCACAAAGTCAAATAATATAACCCCATCCAGTGCTTGTTCACTTGCAAACAGATCTTTTTTCCTCCTATAGCCCCAGTTCCCACTTGCAGTTCATGCAACCAGGAACAACTAAAAGTGTAGCACAAACTATTTTTCTCCACAGATTAAACAAGCTTTAAAAGGTGGCAGTTTTGAAAAAGAAAGCTTCTACCAAGGGACAAAGGGTGCTGTTCAATTCTATCATCACGTACTTTTTCCTCAGTACACAGTGCTCCAACCCAATATACCAGCAATAATACTTCCCTTTTATGCTTTCCCCTTTTCTAGCAGATACAGTGTGGAGATCAGCAACTACAATTGTGGGGGGATTTTTCTATCATCAATCTTTCATCAAAATAGTAGTCTTGCCTAGTTTCTTTTTCCCTTTCCTCCCTTTTACACACAGTTTTACAGGAGTTTTCTTTCAGTGCTTGAAAACTACCAGATTGACAGCTCCAGTGAATTAAGCTCCCTCTTTGTCGACAAAACAAGAGCAGCACCACAGGCAAGCTCAGAACAAGCTCCCTCTATCCTTCTCTTCCCACCCCTCCAACTAGCAAGTGTATCTGAATGCTGAGCTTCACACACAGCTCTATCATGCCAGAGTGCCTTGTACAGAGTCTCTGATAACTCAGTTTACCCAGACTATCTCAGAGGACACTTCTGTTAACACCACACATGCTGGAAACATCATGACTCAACACATTGTCAGCATATACCTGTTCCAGACAGCACAGTAACTCTAAAACCATGAGGCTGGGCTGAGCGCATGCACATCTGTGCTTAAAGACTGACTGGCAAAGAAAATCTGTTTTAGACAACAGGGTGAAAGAATGCAGGGTTGAATCAACTCTTAAAGTCATACTTGAGGCCAGAGAAAGGCAATGTTAACTAAAAAAATCAATAGGAAGGCCAGAAAAACCTCAATGCTCTCAATATAAGACGAAAGTCAGGTGCAGATTTATTAAAAAATGAATCGCACATTTGGCATAAATGCCAGAAAAGACAGGGCTTCTGTTACTATTGCAGTACTAATACAGTGCTTCACTTTCTGAGTGCCCTTCTGCTCTGTTAGCTCTTAACCTCATCAGGCAGCAAACAAGGACCAGGACACTCCCCTCTCTTCAGTTACAAGGGGCTTTTAGGTTCCACAAACCCCTCCACTGATGGTTTCAAGTCACAGATTACCATGCACTAGATTAAGTTAGAAGATGGCTTCTAAACTGCACCAAACTCTTAGTTCCTTCTCCCTTCTCTAGAAGCTTTTCTATTTTTAGCAGGAAAGTGTTTTCTTTTTGGGGAAGAACTTTTGACTTCTGAACTTTTCAAGACATCTTGACCAATTTTTTTTTCTAATTAGTCAAGAGCCAGGGTGTTTTTGTAAAATTAATACCTACACATACACTTAAAAATAAGTAATACAGGCTTAAAAAACCAAACAAACACACTAAAACCAAAACCCAACAAAAAAAACCCCCACAACACAGCAAATGCAACTTTGTATTTATGTTTATACTCACAGCCAAACCAGAGAACTGCCAACAAACGCCAATAGCCTCCCTACATTCCTGTGATGGCAGAAATGAAAGTGAGTTCAAAAATGCATTAAAAGGTTTATGTGGAGCAGATCCATCTGTGGCTGTTAAATGTAGTACCATGGACACAACTGCTGCCACCAAAGTCTCTAAAAGTGACTGACAGAATGCAAGAGGGTCTGCCAAGGGAAGGTGAACACATTTGCTCTGTGCCTCATACTTTCTCTAAGCATCTCCTATAACCACCCCTTCAGGTCCTGGCTGGCTGGGTTCAGGTCTGTTTGGCTGTCCTCACACTCTGCAGCTGGCCTGTCACCCCAAACAGCTCCGAGCAATTACAGCCTCTGCAACAAAGCAGACCATACTGATGAACCTGTGTGGGAGTAACCTCGCCATTACCCCTGCCACGCTCTCACCTTTCAAACAGCAGCAAGGAGAGCCCATTCTGTCTGCACTGGTACCAGACTCCAGTGACAGCAGGCAGAGGGGGCTGGATCCTCAGCCTGTAAATTCCCCAAAACTGAGACGAGATTTTGTAATCAAAGGAACAGCATGTTCCTGAACAAAGCGGCATCTACACGCAGCTGCATGACATGCAGATAGAGCTAAAGAACAACAGTGTTCTGTATTTACATTCATCTCTGTGGCTTGTTTTTTAACTACAAGGAAATAACCAAGTTTCTCCTTGAAATACACATCCCCAATTGGGTTTAAGTAGTCACTGCTGAACTCACTAAAACATACCATATTGCTGAAGCAGGCAGCGTTTCACAGCCCACAGATACAAATGATGGCACTTTTCACCCTTGTAGGGAAAGCAGGATGACAAGATAATGAATAAGCCTAGTCATCCCACCAATTTTTTTAACCAAATGACAAAAGTCACTCCAGAATGGCAGGGAGAAAGGACTGCAGCACTGTGGCTGCCAATGGGTCAGGCGTGGCATTTCGTCACTGAACCTCTATGGTATCATTTCCTTCCAGCACCATTAATCATCCCAGACATCACTCGTTCTATCAGCTATTAACCAGTTGCCCCAACCCCAACACGAAGATAACTTTATCAAGGTTAGGCAGCAAGAGTCATTACTAAGCACTACAACACACAGTGCCAAAGGCCTTGTTTCCAGAGAATCCTCAAACCCATTTCTTCCTGTTGTAACAAAACACATGTATTACATGTATTTTCCCATACCTAACATCAGGGAGAAAACTACAGAAAGTGCAAAGAATCACCAGCATGTTAAAACACATAGATTTCAGAAAAAGACATCTATGTTGCTTATGGCCAAAACATTCAACTCAAACCAGGTCTCTTGAAACACTGATTTTTAGCTCATTAGTGCTCTCTGAGGGGGGACACTCAATATCCATGAATGTTTGTGGTGTAGTCTGATGAGACAGCCATGGAGCTTCAGAACAACAGGCAGGAGCATCATGGCTTCGCAGCTCAAGATTTAGTATTTTGCTACAGACATGTCTCATCCACTTATTTTTCCTCCTTTGCCAGTGGCACCATGGAGAACTCGGTTTCATGAGGCAGTGCCTCAGGACCCAGACTGGACATGCAGAACCCGCATGTTACAAACGGAAAGAACCAAAGATGCCATTTGGACAAGAAGGAAGAAAAGTCTGTGGGGAGTATGTTGAAGAGCAAAAATAAGCCTGTTTCTGAGGAGGAAGGACCAACCTCAGATTCTTCCAAGCAAGGAAAATTGACTCAGCAGTATGTTACACGACAAGACACATCAGAAATCTTCACTACCTGGCATCAGAGGGGAGAAGATTAAACAGCTCAATGTGAACTGAACCTGCTTCCAAGTCCTATGCCTGGCTCTGCCAATTACTTTCCTAAAAGTGACATTAGATCCGGAAACATGATTTTCTCCACTCTACAGATCAGAGCCTCGAGAGCCCTCAGAGCAACCTCTTGATATGCATACACTCTGCTGCCTGCATAGGTAGTACCCTCCTGTGGGAAAGAGCAGACTTCTGCTTTGGTTCCCAATTCACAGGAATTACTTTACATGAGTGGCAATCACACCCCAGTCAAATTAGTCCAAGCACTGCAGCTGGGAGGAAAGAACTACAAATAAGGACATTCTGCTTGGAAATAAAGGACACCTCCTTCAGGGAAACTCAGTCATTTTGAAAGCCATTCCTAAAGAGCAATGGTTGTACTCCAAACAGGACTTCTCTCTGCAGACAGACAGAATACTAACTAGCATTTACGTAGTATTTGGACAGTATGGAAGTATCAGAAGCTTCCCTCCTTGATCGTATAAAGCACGTAACTCCTTCTGAGCAGAGTTAAATTCCATCAGTACAAAACAAGCCATTGTTTCAAGGACTGAACACTGAACTCAAAAATGAGAAAACGGAAGATAACCAGACAAGAGAGGGTTTGTTCCACAACACTGTGCCACAGATGTGACCAGCCCAGGTGCTTATTTTATCTATTATCACACTTATTTTAGTGTCTTTCACACGCACTGCTTCCTTCTCTCTTTGGAACATGTTCAAGAATGTCATCTCACCAAAATGTGTCAACTGTTGAGATGAATAGCACATTATCTGGCCAATATCAGGAGATACACTATTGATTCCCCGGTGCAGCACATTAAGACAGAGGAAACGCTTTCTGTCATCTCTGACACCCCACTCACACTGAGCCTCTATATTCAAGAGATCTGCACAAATTTAGACTGGGTGCTTAGACTTCCCAATTCATGACTCCTGAATTAGCAAAGAGACTTCAAGCTACTTAATGCACACTAAGAATGGTTTTCTCAGGTACCTTCTGCACTATTACAGATTGAACCAAACCAGGGACAGCACTGACCTCAGGAGAGGTCAACATCTCTGCTCTGAAACAGCACCACAGGCCTGTATCATTCCCAGTGTATTTGTCCAAGGTGGTTGTAGAGGTCTCGAGCAAAAAATTCCACTGCCTACCTAGACAATTACACTTTTTCACTTACCTATCATCCCTCCTTGGCACAGCTGAAGGCCACTACTTTTTCTTCTACCCACAACAGAACTGGGGACTATGCTTGGCAGAAGAGGGGGGAGCATGTGTTGGTTTTTTTTCTTACCTACAACACCTTTTTACAGCCAAGATCCATCTCCAGCCTCTTCTTTATGCTGAATAGCATAGTACAATACACTGTATTTACAAAACCTCCGATTCTTCTCACTGCTCTCTTTTGGGCACTTCCCAGCCGATCCACCTTTTCCCCGAAATGCCGTGCCCCAGACCAAAGGCAGTAGGTGAGGCTACGGCAGCAGCAGCGTTATCAGCGCTGTGCAGAATGGAGGCATTACTTCACGCGCCTTGCAGGCTCTGTTCCAACTTACGCACCCCAAGATGACATTCGCTTGGGTTTTTCTGGGGCTTTTTTTGGCAACACTGTCAATTTGTATTCAGCCTGCGAGCTGCAAAAGAATGCTGATCTTTCTCAGAAAAGCTGCCACCTGACCAGGCTTATTATTGTTCCTTGCTGCATATCAGTTCCAACAGGTTGTGGTAAAGGGATGTGCCATAAGGAAGGCGCAAACTTCCTGAACCTGAGGTAAATGATTGCTAGACCACAAAACTGAGTTGCTATGAAAGGGTGATTGTTACAGTCACTTCTGTTGTCCAGCAGCTGCACTGTGTTCCCATGAAATGGTTCTGCAAGCATAACACCGTAAGCTTTGTGTGGGAAGAATGCCTGTCAGTAGGTGCTCTCAGAGATTAAGAAAATGCACACGTATCCAGCTCTTCTGGGATGTAAAGTCTCTACGCAATACAGGAAGAAGGAGCAGGAATCCAGAAACAGAGTGAGCTTCTCCTCCAAGAAATACACCCTTCTTTGCTACTATCTTCAACACTTTCATGGCTTAGTATAATTTCTACCATTAGGCCAGTTGTCTTTGTCAAGAATTGATGTCAAAGAAACTTACCCACCCATCTGGCCCCCAGTTACTTATGATATAGTATTTCAGACTAACACAACCAACAATGGGAGCTATTGATAAACACACATACATTTTATTTTTTTGGCTTTTAAGGTTGTAAAAGCTAACTGGCACAGGCCAGATATTTAACAAGAGCAGTATTTAGGGTTTTTTTTGTGGGGAATTGGGGTTAAAGAAAATCCCTTGAGTTCTTCCTGGAAAAAATATGTAATATACTTCATGCCTGCTATATAAAGAAACAGATTAATTTAATACCCTCAAACCAGCATTATTCTTAAATCTGTCTTAAAACTCATGTTTAGGTTCTTGTGCACAGGCCATAGCACACAAGGGACCACAAATAAAGTTTAGAAGAGAAAAAGAAAACCATACAGATCTACAGCACTGACAACAGCGCTTACCACTTTATGGAAGATTACTAGATAGAGTGATTTCTCATATGCACTAAAATAAGACTTTACTATATCACAAAAATTAAATGGACAGAAGTTGAAGAATCAATTTAGCCTAAAGAAAAGAAAAATTAAAAACCCAAACAAGTTCAAGCCACACAGAAATTTAGATTAGGTATACTTATATTTTGGTAGGAAAAAAATCATTGGTTGCTACGTTCAGCAGATCGACCTGGTATCAGCCTCAAAATAGCTTCACCATAACTCAATGAAAGAAACCCAACAAACTAACACACCACAGTGACCTGTCATAACAAAATGGTCTTCAGCACAGGTGACAGATGCTCTGTTGGAGCTACATACCCAAGGTTCTGTGCTAAATCGCAGTCCTGCTGAACTGACTCAGGTCGCAATTCAAGAACGCGGCCTCAAATTTCAAAAGAGTCTTCACCAGTGCGTAGCACCTGGGAATTCAAACTGCACCAAGACAACTCAGCTTCCTGCAGGTCAGGGGATGCTATCAGTCTGTCATGGATGATCTCTCAAGGAAGGAAGATGACAATGTGGCTTGCTCACTACAAATAAAGACTGAGTTTCTCAGCATGTCCATCACTGCCTGAGAACTTCTTCTATTTAGGGTTACGAAAAAAAAACCACCAAAACCAAAAAAAACCAAAAAAACCAACCAAACGAACAACCCCACAGGAGAGTAAAATCTTACCATAAATAATCTGGCCATTAGGGTGTACAAGCACAGTTCTCCTATCAGTCAAATTGTGGGATTTATTACGACATGAATTACATCTTCAGGCGACTCTTCAATTCCTTTTCTATTTGTCTTCTATGTGCCATTAAGTGGAAATTCTGACTTTTTATGTGTATAGCTAAACAGAAAAGCTACCACATTACCATGCAAACTTACAAGCTGCATATGTGAATGCTTTTGTCCAAAATAACTGAGAAGTAGCTTATCATTTAGAACTGGGTGACTTTAAATTATCTCCTCTTGGATGAAGTGCATTTCACTTCACATCACTATAACTTATTCATATTGCCGTGACCTTACTGCCTCATATCTCCAGAGCTCCCAGAAGAGACCATAGTAACAGCTGACAAGCAGAACAACTACCAAGGAAATGGAGGCTTTTACAGAGCAAAGAGACATTTGTAAATGGCTGCACCTCACTAATCTTAACTGGTGCCAAGCACACACAACTCATCTTCTGAGTAGTTATATGCATTTTTATGCTTATATGCCACTCACATGGCATGAACAGCAGTCTTCATTCACAACATCCACAGAGACCCAGTAGCACATATATTTTACAAAATGATAACATGGGCATCCAAGAATCCTTACCACCATCTGACATCCACACAACACCTCTCCCATCTCTATAACGGAATGTGGCATCTCCATTTCCCTAACCTCGTGTTAGTGCTCATGCACCTGCACAGTGACAGCCATTCCAAGGTCAATGTGAAGAACATGGAACTGACTGGATTGAGAGTCTTTGCCAACTGCATAACCATCAAACCCAGCTTGAGACAGAGATGAGATCAAGCAGCTAGAGAAAGGAGGAACTGTTCCTTTCAGCAGCAGCAGGGACACATGACAACATCAGAACTACACATCTTCATCACAGGCTCCTAAAGTCTCTGTTAGGAGTGCCGAGAAACCTTGCTTTACTTTTCAGCAGGGCATAGATACTCTATATTTTGACAACAGACAGCAACCTAAAGCTCTGAGACTGTGCCACCTTAGAGGAGCAGAACATAAAGGCTCACAAGAAAGTATATTTGAGATGCACCAACCAGAAATTTGCACGCTGTGGTCCCACAAGAACTCTACACTCAGGGAACTGCAGCTGCAGCATATATGCTGGAATGCAGATAATTCCAAATGCAACACAAAGCATGGTGTTCCAGCTTTACTAAAAGCACAGGACAACTTGGCAATAGTAGTAAATTGCCTGACTAATAAATTCACTGACACTATAAGAAACATGTACCAAGTGCCCTGCTCCACAAAAAAGAGCTCAACCCCATGTCACAACTCAAACAGAAATGCCTTCACATCAGCAAGGCTGAGACAGAAACTCTCTTCTCACCACTGAAACTGCAGCGATGCGCGGAACAGAACATAAAACTCTTGCTCCAATGTCAGCTTACAAAGCAGCTTATACAGAAAAGAGTGGCTGGGAAAAACCAAAAACCACCTCAGGAAACAGACCAGAACTGAGGACATACCTCATCCCAAAGAAATGCCCCTGCCATGGTGCTTCCGACGTAGAAAGGAGAATGACTAACCTGGCACCGGGGAGTGAAGGCACATTCCTCTCTATACACAGTGGCAGGTTCAGCCAGAGGATCAGAGTGAGCTTGGCCCATCTTCAGGTTTGGTCTCCCTTGAGAGACATCCGCTGCAGGCTTGAAACCCGGCTTCCCAGGTGACAGGCCAAGTGCTCTATCCCCCAGGTCAACAGCTCCTACTGAGCTGTTCAGAGATCACTGATTCTCTGCAACAGGCCTGTGAAAACACACTGCCTTTTTGCTCACCACTCTGCTTGGAAGCCCCAAGGAGATGTAGAAGCATTAAGGTCTGTACCTCAACAATTTGGGATAACTGGTCTGGGCTATAAATGTGAAGGGAGATACAACCACAGGCACTACCTTTATCTCTACAAAGTTATGCTCTACTAAGAATACAGCTCAGGTAGGACATATCTAGTCTGTCACAGTGAGGACCAAACATGCAGGTGAACTCAAAGGCCTTTGATAAGATTCCCTTGTGGATAAAAAGATTAGGCAAAAGTTCCAAGACACTATGGTCAGGCAGAACAGCTCCCATGTCAGTCATATAGAAAGTTTCAAGATGGATACAAACATGAGGAAAGTATTTATGCTTATGGAGCAGAAAGCTGAAGGCAGGACTGCCTACGCCCCCAAGCTGCACCTTAGCTGCTGGTCCACTCACACTGGCTCATGTCTCATCTCAGCTCAGACAATCTAACCCAAAACCTGGAGCCACTCTTAAGAAAGCAGTCCAGCACTTAGAGTCTATCTCTCAGAGAATGCTTTGAACAGATTTTGAAGTGTCTGTCCATGACCTCTTTAGGATGTCAGTGCTTTGCACAAGAAGTGGCTGCCCTGGCAAGCTGTAAAGAAATAAAAATTCTCCTTATCCTAATAATTCCCCTGATTCAAACCCAGCATGCTTCAGGAGTTCATTAGGAGGCCCCTCTTACTTTCCTGGACTATATAACTGCTTCATTACAAACCCGTACAAACAAATCTGAACTTTGTAGTCATCCAGAAAGTATATCCCTAGGCAACAGGCAAATAAATTCCAAGTAGCAGTCACCATAAAGCACATAGAGTAGACAGACAGACACATAGTCCACTCTAACACATGAATCGCTGTACAGAAATGAGTATGTTTGTCTTGTTTTTCACCATACACAAGATTTCTAGTAAGATGTATGTTGAGCTTGGCACAACTTCTTCTACAGCAAAAAAAAACAACTTACAAACATACAAGTTATCAAGTAGATATTATCCATAAAATACCTGAAATCTTTGCCTAAATGAATGCAGCTTCCCTTCGGTCAATAGAAGTTACTAGGAACGAAAACAGAGCATCCAAGGTATCAGCAGAATGTGCTCCAGTGACTGTACTGATACTTAAACTAAACATTTAACTCGGCTTGTACAGAAATGCTAATAATGCTTTTAAAAGTACCAAAGCATGTATGAACAGCCATCTCTATCCAGTGTCTGTAAATGTTATTCATATTAAGCTTAGCCTGTACAGGATGAGGTAGCCTAATTTTCACCAAGAAATTAATAAAGTGTTGCAAGAGAGACACTTTGGGGTCAATTTTCACAGCACCATGATGACCCAAAACTATTAATAATTTTGTACAGTACACAAAGAAATTGTAGATCCATGTTATGTAACAGAAGTGTAAGGAATTTCTAAGGTAGAGAGAAATGAAGCAAAGCACTTAGACAAAAAGAGAAACAAGGACAATGGAGGAGAAAAAGTCAGTTCTGGAGACTGCTAAATATAACAATGTACAGTACGTAATACCAAGAAGTTTTTAACAGATTTTCTGAGACTCATTGTAGTTTCCAAGCATGAAAAACTGCCTATATGAAATCTCAAGGACCTAAAAATTACATTTTTTGTGTGCCTAATAGAGGTAAAAGTGTATTTTTGAGCATCACAAAAACTAACCTAAAATCTCACTCAAGGGCAAAACGTAGCATTATTCATTGACAAGAACTTGCTTGGAGAACCACATGAAATTAGACATTAAACCAGAACTTGTGGCCCTCTCTATACTTTAAAAAAGTATAGCAAATTTTGCTAAAGTTTGACAGAGGGGATACAGACTGGCAAGTACAAAAGCTGATGTAAAAGCTTCTGTCACTTTCTCGAAACGCTTTTCTGTTTTGCCTCCCTCATCTTTACAGAAAGAATCAAGTGCTATCAATAGAAATTTCACAGAGACTGGTGTTTTTAGCATGACATGCTTTAAATAAAGTGTATTTGAAGTCTCATACAATATATTCCGTAAAGTTTGCAGCGTATTTTTTCATTATCAAAACTGATTTAGTATCCTTATTATAAACTTACTATGAGAACGAAGAAAGAAAAAGCTGTTATTCAGTATCAGAAGCTGTAATGCATGTGCCACAAGACCTTGGACTCACAAGGAGTTTAAAGTCACAATTTAATAATAAAATTGTGTAATATACTGCATAAATTATCCTCTAAGCTATTCAGATAAAGTCTCATTACAGCTTATCAAACTAACCTTTACCTCTAGGACAGCACAAAATAGACGCGGTTATACCATCTTCAGATGTCTCATTCACATCCCAAATGAACACAAGCTTACTCAGGGGTTTGTAGACCCTAATTTTACGTGTTTTCACACAACTTGAAGGAAAGTTATTTCCAAGAGGTTTGACTCTTTCTAATAATAACTCGGCTTTGTAAGATGGTCCGCAAAGATCCCAAGTTACACTATTTCAACGGGAATACTAGAGACCTCTCGGGAAGCAGGGGGCAGAACTGTACCCAGGCGGGCAGTAACGTGGGGCTGCGCCGGGCCCTCGCACACCCACGGGGACGCTGCACCATCCCGGATAGCGTTTCCGTGGAGCCACCGGCAGCGCCCAGGTGAGCGGGAGGCAGGAGCGCGTAGCCCGGCCCGGCGGCAGCGGGGCGGGGTGCCCGGGGCGCTGCGAGCGCTGCGAGCCCTGCGGCCCCGGTCCCGACGGGCAGAGCCGGCTCCGCGGAGCCGCGCACCGAGGGCGGTACGCCCGAGGGCG
>VZTG01005027.1:4681059-4704491 GCA_013397845.1 Melanocharis versteri | reverse complement strand
CACCCAGGGGCCGCGCCCGCCCCGCGGGCTCCGCGCCGCCGCCGCCAGGGGGCGCCCGCGCCGCCGCCTTAAAGAGACAGCGCCCTTTTCTGGGCCTGGCCCGGCCGGGGGCCCGGGCGCGTGACCCGTGGGATTTTGGTTTTCTAGGCAGGAGCAGTTTTGCACAGCACTTACATTTCCTGTTGGTGCTACTAAAAGCGGTAGGTCAGTACATCTTTCACAGAAAAAAGGTTCCAAGTAAACATGAGTCTTCACTGCAAAACCAAGTATCTTCCTTCTTCAGCATTTGCAAGTATCTGTAGGGATTAAACAGAGTTTACAATAACAGCTATTTCTTATTTAACTTTCTTTTGCCGGAGGCAGAAGGCAGGCAATGCAAGCGTGAGCTGACATTCTAATGTTTGGGTTGTGCATCCCTAAATACTGAGGCAGCTGTTCTGTGCTTCATTTCAGAGGATGAATCTCTCAGTCTGAATTATTGTGCTGTCTCACAGCAAAGTATAATTTTCCCGTTTTTGTTTTTCCCCTTCATCTGATCATGATTTCAGCCTGAACATTTTTCTCTGTTTCTCCAGGAATGGAAAGCATGGCCTTTACAATAACGATGTCCTTCACAGAGGGGTTGGATTGCAGTACCTGCAATCCTGAACTGAGGTGCAGATGATGCTTCTATGATGACGCTGTCTGTGAACCAGCCCTGGAGCCCTGTGCAGTGGGAACTGCTCAGCGAGTTCTGCTGACTCACAGTGCCACAACAAATGCGGTTTTATAACATCAGCAGAGTACTGGAAAAGTGGTAGAAGTATCCATGCGAAGGAAAGAAGGGTGAAGGCCTTAAGAAATATGAAAGGGGTAATTGATTTAGGGAGTTGGTAGAAAGCGTTTTACATTCCTGTCATTATTCACATGAACAGTGCAGTCATCTTGACCCAAGGGTATATTGGAAAATAGGCAAGGGATGGAAACGCCTGCAAACAGCTCATACCAATGGGTTTTGAAAATTTATATCATAGTATTTTTTCTCCATTTGTGGTTGCTTTGAGGAATAAATATCTTTCTTTTTCTCCTTCATCTTATTGGCCACTGATATGTTCTAACCTTTATTTTACAGAACACTTTTTATCTTAATCATACTTGCACATTTTTTCACAGTTTATTAATTAATGTAATTAGAATTAGTAAATGTATTTTGATAGCATGATTCCTGCTGCAGAATGTTGCACTGATGTTTAAAAATTTTATGGGAGCATGGTAATTTTGGAGGAATTTGTAACTCAAAAATACAAGACTTTATCAAACCATCAAATTTATATGAGAATCCTGAAACAAATTGACTTGGGTTTCTTGTTATGAAGTGCTTTATTTTGCCAATATCAGTGCTTTATTTCAGCTATCATTTCACTGGACTTATTTTAGACTTTATTAAAATTTGCATCAGTATATTAAGCTCAAAATTTATATTTGTATCAGAATGGAATATTAATATATTGAAACATGAAATTATTGAAGCCAAATTCCTAAATTATTTCTTTCTGAATGTTTTTTTCTTTAAGAAATGTCCTAGCTTCAGACAAATCTAAAACACAGTCTGCAGAGACAGAAATATTTACGTACTTTTTTCCAGATGCAGGAGAGCAGGTTTTTAGAGGTGTTGAGCATTCCTAGCTCCTGTGGAAATGAAGCACATGCACTAAAAAGGAAGAAATTGCTTTGCTCCACTATAGACAAACTTGAATGACATATATCAAAGACCAGATTCAATCTTAGAAAGGAGAGGGCTGGTAAATGCCTTCATTTTAGACTACACTTTTTGAATCTTAACCCTTGCACAACTGCAGATGTGGGAAACATATTTCACCTGGTGTGCCACTGTACTGCATCTTGCTGTACAATGTTGCTAAATAAATTACAGTCCTCTGTTTACATTGCAGAGCTTGTTCAGGCAATGCCAAACCTGTGACCACAGGAAGCCCCAGGGTAATGTTTACGCAATTCCTGATCAGGAGCAAGCTGACTATCCCTGTGACTTTCTGTGGCCCAACTGTGTAAGCTGCAGCTCAGGAGCTGCTTCATGCTAATTAAAGGGGTGAAGGTTGATTAGGATCTTGAGCCCTCCGGCAATCAGAACTATCTTCCTCTTCATCTTAGCTTCAGTTACAGGCCAAAGCAGGTTTCCCTTGTTTAGCTGGAACCTCTCACACCTTGTCTTCTAACCCTTTCAACAAATACAGGGGCTCTGACAAGGCTGGATACTTGCAATGTGGCACGAGTTAGTGAAATTCCATGGAAATTCATTTTAGAATAATATGAGGCATCTCCACTTAATTAGTTATCGAAGTATATTTTCTCAGTATTTTTTGAACTATTTTTCCAGCACCTGGCAGAGGTCATGATAGGATCTTTTGCAATGAGCGGAAAGAAGGTGGTGAAGTGATTTACATTGCCCGCAGTTTAGGGTTTTTACTTTTATTTGCATTTTTCATTATTGCAGGATAGTTGTTACTCTGCTGTGGATGGGCAGGAGGGCAGGCTGAGCCTTCTGTATCAGAACAAGTCTCCTCTTTCTCCAGTCAGTCAAACCACCAAGTCAGATCATGTGCTAACATGGCAGTGCTGGAATGAGGTTGTGGGTAGGAGGGAGCACAAGGAGAACTCTGCAGGTGTTGCACTGCAGCTTCTGGGCCCTGAGAGAGAGACTCAAAGAGGAGTCCGGGTGCCACACAGCATGTGGAACTTGTGGAACTTGTCACCAGTGAGGCAGCCAGAGGGAAATGTATGAGAAGCATGGTAGGCTGCCATTTCCTAAGGTCTCTACTCTATCTGTAACCAATTCTCACTGCAAGATTCATAAAAAGGCCAGATAGGACTTCTTTCCACAGTGGTTCACTAGAGGATGTATGTGACGGAAGCTGAGCTTCTACAATTTATGGTTGTTTTTTACCTAATTTCTGGCAAAACACAGACCTGCAGCTATTGTCTGGAAACTTTTCTGAATGTATTCTGGGCCAGCAGCTTTTAAATGATAAATCAGCGAAGGTTAGTCCTGGGAGTGAAAGCTCATTTCTGATGTGTGAATTCAAACATACCACAGCTATCCCTTGCCAAGGGCCACACGACACCTGCCCATTGCGGGGTTTCGGTCACGGCTCCCAGGAGGGAGCCCCTCTAGCACCTGATGCTGCCCAACTGCTCTGCTCTGAAGGACTGGGCGCCCCTGGAGACAACACAGGACAGGCCTTGCCAGCTGGAAATCAGACAGTCATTGCACAGGCAGCTAAACCAGGTGTTGCTGTTCAGAGCCACAGTCCCTCCAAAAACTGCCACTTGTTCTCACTTTCTGACACACCCTCCATCACAAGAGTCCATGTGCTTATGTGGCTGTGCAAGAACAGAATAAGGGAGCCAGGAACTGAGACGGACTTAAATAAACCCAGAAAGTTGACAACAGTAAGTAAGTATTAGCCTAAACCAATTCCTTAGACTGGATTACCGTTCTTTTTCCTACCTGTTTATAGCGGCACAAGGCAGTGAAGAGGTTGGAAAAAGGAAGCCAGGAAGAGAAGGTACAAACTGCCTCTTTTGGTGGCAATTCCACTTCACAGCAGCAGCAGGGATGGGGAAGGCATGGTTCACCTCTACTCCCTCACTCACCTGACAACCTATGCAGTTTATGCTTCAGTATTCTGATTTTGTAAAGAAAAGAAGGATTAATGAGTACTGCCTGAGGCTCCTTGGTATTTCTGATCTTTTAGAGATCAGAAGAAGGAATTCAGCTAGAAGGGCTCAAAAACCTTCCAAAAGAGGGTAATGATGCCTGGCAGATGACCAGCCCTGTGTGGGCCAATGCAGGGCCATTCAAGGATTCCTGAGCTCACATCAGCCCCAATGGAGTGCTGCATAGATGACTACCTGTCACACTGAGAGCACAGCAAGCTCTTCTGTTCCAGTCATGAAAACAGGATAACTATGGGGTTTTTTGAAACTGCAAGGAAGCCACCTTTATGAGAAGGTACATCTTACTTTATATACAGCTCAAAACGTTTTCTCTCCTGAGCTCTGATTAATGTATATGCTGCAAGAAAGTAAGAAAAGGTCTGGCTGCCAAGTTTGCTTGCTTGTCATGTAGCATGTTGGGGACAGACTCTGTATAAGCTCATAAACCAAGGAAAGATTTCATCAGTGAACAAAGAATTTAAAGCCACAAAAAACCTATGTGGCTGAGACAAAAGATGACGAAGTCCTATGCCAGTATAATTATGTCAGTAGGAGCAGACCTTTTCAAACTGAATAACTTCTGCTAGTCAAAACCCAACTGTGGACACAGACTGCAGTGCTGTACATTACTGTAGCTCTCTTGCCTTTTACTATGGCAATCAGCTTTGTGGAAATAATGCTCATGCAAACTCTTTCAATACAGACACATGGAGATACATACTTAGGTGATCGCTTCAGCGTAGTTAAGATGATTCAAAATTTATGTGCAAGGAAATCCTGAAAGATTGTTCTCTGAAGGATGTGGGTGACCTCACAGTTTATTAAGGTTTGGATTGAGACTTGGATAAGGATTAGGCTGCAGTGAGGTTTTCTCTACCTACAGTTTTATGCTAAGAGAGTTATTCTGCTTATAGCTGTTTGTGATTTTTTAATCAGGTAGTTTTAAGTACCTATAACAATTCTGGGATCATGCTTCCAGCAAAATGAGCCATCTTACCACTAAGAAAAAAAATATATTTTGCATTGCTGTAATTTATTATTTTTTAAAAACAATGTAGCTATTTTTAATATGATGAATGTAAATCAGATTGATATGGACATGTAACTCTTACATATAAAGTCATATAAAGTGACCTGGACATATATGAATCCTACCACTATTGTCCCATATTTTGCTGGCTTACATCTGTCTTTGCTTCTCATGTTGAGAACACCTTCAAGGTGACCTAAAGAACATGTCCTCATTCCAGTGGTTTTCCACTTCCATGAGTTGATTTGGGCTATAGTTGAGCCTTTTAAACTGCTAAAACTGAGAAAACAGGAAAGATGGAAGTCCGGTAAGGGCCACACCATCACTTGCACTTTCTTCTCATGCTAATGACTCCAGTGATTGAGGACCCTTTTCCTGTTTTGTTTAAATGCTTCCTTAGAGTTCACTAACAGTTCACAGGCCATTGTGCTTGCTGAATTTGCACAGTTCCATCAGGAGACACTGGCTTTCCTCCCTGGGAAGTGCAGCAATTTCCATCTTTTTCAAAAGCTACCACAACGTATAGTCTTAAAAGTGAAAAAAGAATGCAGAAAAACATTTCCAAAGCCCATGCCAGCAGTATTCCGAAGCCAACTAACTGCAGTGTACTAAAGAAAAAAAACCAAACAAACCAAATCCATCTGATAGTATCCCCAGCGTATGAGCATGTTGCAGAAGGACACACCTCATTTTTGCCAGTGACATACAGAAGAAACTCAAGCTTCATCGACAATCTGTAGAAAAGCTTTTGGAAACAACCCCAATCCTAGCCAAAATGGGCTTCCCTTGGACAGACAAGAGTTCTTTTGGACATGCCACAACTATCCTGAAGTTAACTAAAGATGCTCCTGGATTTAATCTAGAGGCACAGTGGGGAAAGCCCTGCTTTGAGTCAGGTGCTGTTCCTGTTGTGCTCGCAAACCCTTCATACTCAGGCATCAGTGGTGCACTGACTTGACTCCTTACTTCTCTCCTAAAGGCAGGAATATAACCTGTCTTCCTCCACCAGTCATCCCCCATCCTTGGCTTTTTCCCACTCAGAGTGCATTTTGAAACATTATCTAATCCCCATATTCAATAACAAAAAGAGGCTTTTTTTATCTTCCTTGCTTAAGTACCAGTCTCATATCCAAAGATTAAACTCTACCTATACATCTCTTCCACATTACCCACACTGTCCTGTAACATCCCATTTCTTCCTCCTACTACATGCAACCCTTCTGAAAGAAGAAGGCCATGTAGAAAAGGACTGAAAATTCAGGAGACAAGTAAGTTATAGAAAACAAGAGCTAATCAGCTGTAGTGTAAAAGGAAAAAGGGAAAAAAAACCAAGCCAAACCACCATCAACAAAAAGAGCTGGAATAAATCAACTGAGACCATAATTTGGTTATAGCTCTGAGCATTTACTAGATGCTCATGCTTGTAAAGTGAAATAGATAGCTCATTTAGAATCACAAACCTTTAAACATTTCAGATTGCCTAGATACTGTAAGATGCTTGTAGTTGCATAGATGATAAATTCCATTAATACTTGTTGTATCACTGTGCTATGAAATTTATTATCTCACATACTCAGTGCCTGTCAGTCTGCAAATAACGCTTAGGCAACGAGCACATCTGAATACGGGACTTGTTATAATCCCACAGTGTCATTATGGAGCTGCCTGCACAGGTAGTGCTTCCCAATCACTTTTCTGACAGCTAAAAGGGACACTTCCCTAGACAGAATTGCAGCAAATATTCCTAGTTGTTCTGAACAGGCCACTTTTGTGCTTCATACTAATGTACCACATGTGCCAGAGCAGCCTTTAGAGTTGAACATGCAATGCCAATGCTGCCCTTTGGGATCTTCCCTTCTCTCAGAGCTTCCGTGGAGGAAAAGGAAGGTTAGTGACTGAGCGGATAAAGACTGCTTGCCTTGAGCGTCAGTTTTCTGGTGTGACCTCTGAAGAAAGCTTTCCACATGGATGAAAAGTTTGTCATAACCTGTGCCTATGAAGATTCCCACTGTTTGATAAGGGGTGAGCTAACACTGTACTTATTCCCCACATCAGAACCCAATTTCCATTACCCAAGTACCAGCTGTCCCAACACATATAAAAGCTCAATGTCTAAAAGAGGTCTATGTACTTGCTTTTGAAATTATGCAATAAATAGAGATACATACACAGTCCATCTTTTATTTATTTGGGAAAACAAGCTAAACAAATTAGATGGGGGACAAGTTAGAAGAATGTTCTTCTTGAACTCTCTTCTTGAACCACTTTGTGTAGTGGTTATTTCTGCTTCATTTGCGCCAAGCCTATGAAGTGGGATTCTTTTTCACATGGAGGCCTGCCAGGAGAAATCAGAGAGGGTGAGGAACACCCTAAACCAGAGGAAAGCACTCATGCCACCATTTAGATAGCAGAGGCTTCAGGATGTGCCAAGGAGCTGTCATAAAAGTGTTTCAAGCACTTAAGTAATTTTTCAGCTACTTGGACTGTAGAGTTCTCTCAAGAAAATGGTTTCATAAGCCAGAGAATTAGAAGTTTGCCCAGATGTCTTGAGGGTAAAGTTTATAGTGGTTTTAGGGTAGATTTTGGCTACTCTGCAATAACAAAAGAAGCTGCCAGAAGGATTGACCACAATTTGTAGGACATTTTCTGAAGATGATGAAGCCTGTATTGGGGTAGAGGAGAATAATAGGCGTGTGGGTCTTGTCAAAGGATCTCACCTACTCAATTTTGAGAGAACTCAAACTGGAACTCTTCTTTGCTAATCATCTCCACTTGCTATCAATGACAATAGTCCCAAAAGACTAGTTTACCATCACTCCACACAGCTGGGGAAAGGAGAACTTGCAGCTGTCACAGACTTTTCTACAGCGACAAAAGTCTTGTGTTGCTGGCTAATATTGGTGGGGTTTTGGGGGCCTTATTTGTGCAGATCTCCAGAGAAGGGGCATCTACACCTTCTATTCCGCTGTTCTTTCTGATCCTCCTGGATTAGGGTTGCTGTTCTCACCCACCAGTCCAGTGCTGGCTAACCAAGTCTCTGAGCATTTTCACTGTGTGAAACCACTCCAGAAAAGCATCAGACTGCCTAATTTTACCAAGCTAAAGATTTTCCACTGCTTCAGAGGCTGTTTTGCCAGAGCACTTAGAGCTAGCACTTCAAAAACGTGCAACAACCTGAGAATTATAGTGTCTAGCTAGTGAAAAAAGAGTGACAGAATAGAAGATGAAAAAACCTTGAAATTGTAACCTCTGCTTCAACACCCAAATTGGGGTAAGTTTAAGTTTGCATCACAATCCACTGCCACATCATCATTTATGTGCTGGATTCACTGGTGAAACACTTCAACTGGTAACAGTTACCCAGAACAGTATAAACTCCTGGCAAAAAAGCTCTGCACTATGTAGAGGCATCATTTTAGAATGGAGGTGCTCTAAGTCTTATTAAACAAAGCATGCAGAAATGCACCTACAGTGACACACTAATTTAGGCCAGATACTTTTTCATGTGGAGAAGGTGTTGATTTGGATGCACTTAAACTTGTTACAGTCTCATAGCAGCATATTTCTTCACCCTCCCAGTACCTTCATGTTGTTATGATGACTATGTTTACATTCTGTTGGTGAAAGGCAAACCAAGCATACATTTGTGTGGAAAAGTGGACATTTCCCCTCTTTAAGAATGCCAACAAATGCAGTAATAAATGTACTAAGCTGGAGATATTTAAATATTCACTTGGAATTATATGACAGGGTATGACAGTAGGCATTACTGAAACTTCATTTTATATAGCAAAGAGCAGCAGCTTAAAAATTCTGCACAGTAAGGAAAAAATGTAATGCCTTTTGCTTTAGATTTGCAAATACTGCTTAATGTGCTTTTTTAAAATGAAATGCAAATACTTACTAATAAATTGTTGAAATTTTCCCTTTGAGAGTAACCATCAACTGCTGTTAATATTTCTATTCAAATGTTCAAGTCATTCTGGGTCTCTGTGCTGATTTCTGGTACAGACCTCTAGCATGGGTTTCAGAAAAAGGCAAATTCAGATACAAGGCTAGGTGAGTACTTAAAAGCTTCACAGCTACAGTGAACTGACTTTTATATTTCACTAAAGATAAACAACAGGAGCCCTCCATACATGAGGATGAAGATTTACTTCCAGTTGATGACACTTGTATGAAAGCCTCCCCTCTCACGCCGGCCTCTCAGTCGAGCTGACAGTGCACACTTGTGACAGCTGAGCTGACATCGAGCACTTCAGTGAGTAACCAGGTGCTCTACAGGTGTGGAGCTTGGATAAACCATCAGGTGCTTCTGTCATTCAGCCTGCCTCTGACAGTGATTTCTCATTGCCTCCGACAAGTTCTGGTTTTTTACAATCTATGCAGACATTTCTGCGACGTTATAAGGGTGGATATCTTACACATATGCCTCTTGCAGTACATTTTAATGTTAGCAACTATAGGTAATTCCTAAGCTCTAACAGGACAGAGGGAAGAGGTTCCTAAAAGACACACACATAAGCACTCAAAGGCCTTTGATTTTTGGGTTGGGTTTTTGGGGATTTTTTTGGTTTTATTTGTTTGTTTTGGTTTGTTGTTGTTGTTTTGGTTTTGTCTTTTGTTTTTGAAAGGTTAGATTCTGCAAATCTTAAACAATATGCTGTCTACCTCCTCCAAACCTCCATCCTGGTCTATGCAAAAAAGTCAGGATCCTTTGAATTTGGGAAAAGGCCTGATCTGAACTGAGTTCTTTCAGTATTTGCTTAGTAAAAGAAAGTTACATTTCTGGAAAATCTAAATATAGATACTCCCTACTGCATACAGTTTACAGTCTAGAGCAAGATACATACACCCTGGAAACTGGGAATCTCAGAAGAGACAATAACTAAATCTCTTTAAATAATTCTATGGTATTACTGACTTGCTTCACATAAGCACCACTGAAGGAGAGATAATTAGTGGAAATTTTAAAAAATCACTCCTCTCGTGAGGATAGAGCAGTGACTCTGAGATGGTCAGATGTTTCTCTTGGACTATCTATATAGACAGAAGAAGGATTCTGTTTTTCTTTTTAACATGGGTCATTTTTCAGTTAACTTGTTTATATGACCAAACACATTGACAGCAGCAAACTCAGCATGGAAATTCAATAACTGTTCCTTTCTAGCAGTATGAGCTGACTTTAGTTGAAAACATGGAAAAGCAGAATCCTCAGGAGTTTAATGGCAGTTTTGGAAGTGGACTTGGGGTGCTTTTATATATTATTTGTGGGGATTTAATTAAAAACAATAAATCGTAATGAATAATGGTTTTGTTGAAATGCAATTTATAACTGTAAACCAGTTTGACAAAAATTCTGCAGGAAAGCTCTCTTTCCTTTAAGGTCAGTACAATGGTGGGTTATATCACTGGACCTGTGAGATCAATATCTGCATTGCTTCTGCATAAATTGTATTTGTCCTCTGTTTGAATAAATGCCACGGAGAGGAATAGTCAGTTACCAGACACCTCTGCCCATATCCTTTCAGTATCCTCTTGTCAGTTCTTGCTCAACTTTGAAGCCACTTCGTAACTGGCTGAAAAAGAGAAGGTAAAAGCAAAGATTTTATCTCTTTCCCACCTGATTTGTTTTACCACAGACAATGCAGCCATGGGGCGTGCATTCAGTGGTAACTAATGAACGAAGAGCATCAGTGTAGTGAAGACTAAGAGCTCAGTCTAAAACACCAAAGCCTTTCTTCATAAAAGACTCAGCTCCTTATAGGCACTTTGACAAAGGGTAGTAGTGTGTAATTCTTCCTTTGGCAGATGTTTACTGTGGATGTTTGAGAGAATGAGATAGCTATTCCATTTGTAAATATCAAAAAGTTTGTTGGAAAGATGATAAATATTTCTACAACTAAGAACAAAGTATGAATGGTATTCAAAGAACCTGGCTAACATGATTGCCTGAAGCTTAACTCAGACGTGGCTGCTGCTAATAAACAAACGGTAGAAACAGAATTTCAGGAACTGAGAAGTAAAGATTAAGGTATTTTAAGGTCCCAAAATTTCAAAGTATACAAAGCAAGTCAAAAGTGGAAAAGATCACCATTCGGCTCGCTGAATATCTCTACTTCATGTGATCAATGTAGCCAAAACAAGCAAATACACTATTTCAGTTCAAAATGGGAAGAAATAAAATATAAAAATTCCATCCTATAGAAAAGTGTCTTGCATGCTCTCAAATGAATGGGCTATACTCTATAAGAAAACAGATGTTTCCAACAAAAAAGTTCAAAGAAAGACAGCAGTACAGACAAAACAACCACCCAAGAAAAAAAGAGGATCAGAAGATTGTAGCCTTATTTTCAGAAGAAACAAATTCTAAAACACAAACTAAGGATTCATAAAACATGAAATAAAACATATGAATTGAAGCAAACTAATGTTCTTGACTCTCACTAAATTATAATAAACTGATCAAAACAACTTATTACAACACAACAGGATACTATGAAACTCACTGTAACTACATCTAATAAATAAAACTGCTACAAGCTGCAAAAACACTGGGCATTCAAGCACTCACTGATAAAAATTCACATGAGTACTATAAACATTGTTCTGAGCAGAAAAAAAAGGCATTCTTATTTCCCGATATATGTCCTCAGTTTTTTCATGCACTACTTCAGATTCACTAAAAAACCTTTCCCTTCTGTATTTCTTTATAAACGCAGCACTAACTCTGCTTGTAACACAAAGGAGAGTTTGCCCAGCTGAGGGCAGATGTCACGTAAAGCTTGTGTTACCAGGTGTGTTTTCTTTCTCCAGTCAAAGCACTGGTTCTTCAGTTTGTTCTGTGCCCGACCTTTGGAGTACAAGAAAGAGATACGAGCTCATCAGGGTCTGAATAAATCTTCCTTTCTTTCAGTTGTCCTCCTTCTCCACAACTGGCAAGTGGGCATTTGCAAGGAGATTTGTGCTTCATGCCTCACTCCTCAGAATCTTAGCCCTACCCTCAAACTAGTCTAACTCTCTTTGCTTAAGGTTAGGCATGATCTTCATAGGACTAACACATGTGCTCATGTCCTATTCTCCTCATTTGTGCCAGTTTTCTCCTTGGAATCCCAACATATATGGAGTCTGTAAGGATCCCAGTCCTCTAGCCAAGAGTTTGGTTTAGAGTTAGGATTAAGCACGAAAAGATCTGGGAACGTGGTGTTCTAGATGAATCAAAAATCAGTGTCCTACAAAGTGGAAGGCAAATGCCATCTTGACAGAAATGTCTCTGTTGTTAGATTCTCTCTTCTTGATTTCCTGTCAGTGAGAACCTACTACAACTCTGCTAAATATAAACATCCACCCAAAAGGATACAAGATGCATTCTGTCCTTCAGCTTCTGCCTTCTATTTGGAAGGCCAACTAATTTTGGTTTTGTAATCATCTCAGGTATTCTACCTTAGATTTTCTATTTTGGCCAAAATCTAAGCCTAGAAAAGACTTTCTGTTAATACTGAGTTATGAAAACTTTGTTTGATTCAAAGATTATAACTAACCCTTCTGATTCCTCTTGTCAACCCTCATTTATCCTATGTAGTTTGTCAGGATCCTGAGCACCCTAACAGGCCTTAATAGCCCCAACAATCCTCACCTGACCCCTCCCATGGGCTCAGGAGCCCCAGTTCAGCCAAGCCCTGCGCTTTCAGTTCATGCCTGACCTGTGTTGTATCAGTGTGTGTCCCCAGCTCAGCCATGACTGTGCTAAGCCACGCTGAGCTGGAGCTACAGACTAACCTCCTACCTTGACCTCAGTCTTTTCTTATCAGTATGGACATTCACTGGCAATTGCTAGGTTCTGTCTGACCCCAGTTCTCACTGGATCTGACCCTAGCCTGTGGGCTGCCATCACAGTTTGACCTTGAACCTGCCTTGTTCCTTGCCTGATGCTCTGTATCCTGGCTGAATCCGGTGTGCCCTGCTTGCCTTGCTCAGGCTCTGTGGGACTGGGCTTGGGCGGTGAGGCTCTGGCCCATCACCTGTGTTATTATGCTTGGCTCCTGCCCTCTATGGAGCAGCCAGCTCTCACTGCTCCTTTGCTTTTCTGTTTTACCTTCAAAATAAACCAAATATTTCTATAAAAATACATTGCATGTCAAAACTAAGTGAAACACTTTTTTTTTTTTAATGCTACAAAATCCCATGATTAATTCTCTGATTCTGTTCATTAAATATTATTTCCTTTGGATTCAGCAGACTCCTATCTTCTCCTTTGGTTTCCCAAGCTGAATATTACCCTTTTGATACTCACCAGGTGTATGTTCTCATTTCAATATGCAGAGTTATGAGTTCTTTCCCCTTATTATTACCAGCACTTGTGACTGGAATTTGTGTAAAGCTGAGAACAGCTGCTTCTTGTTCAACTAATTTTGGTATTATTCCCTCCCCCCCCCCCTCCCCGCCCCTGCAAAGGCCTGCTGCTAAAACTAACCAACCAACAAACCCTCAGTTCAGCTATTTGCTTTGTTTGTTCCTAAACTATGGCAAAGATTAAGCATAACACTGAATTTATGCAGATTGAGATCCAGCCCAAAAATACTACAAATCACTCTGTCTGGTGTTATGCCTTAGCTTTCAAAGGCAGCTTGTGATTGTTAGAACAACTCTTCAAATGTTTTAGATCCTTCTCTTCATAGCCACAGTCTCAGGCTTATGGCTATCACAGAAGACCCATGGTTGAGTCTTTTAACCTACTTGGTTTACAAGCAGGTTAAATCCTGAACCATCCTCTCTTTCCAACTCCAACCATTCAGTGAAAAGACAGGCTTCTTAAGTAGGAATAAGTTCCACATTTCACTGCTTTTTCTTCAGAATATTAAGTGTAAATGTAGGCTTTACACTTTGCACATGTATCCACTGCCAAGCCATACACTTACAGTCACATATTAATTTGTACTGAAACCCTTCTCTTTGACATCTAGGTGGGTATTTTAAAATAAACTAGTTCATTTCCCATCATTACCTCTAACCTCAATATAAGAAAATGCAACAGAGCCATGCTTGAGTGGAAGGTCTGTCAGCCACACAGGAGCTTTATTCACTTTTAGATCAAGTGGGACCTCACCACCTGTAAGAATGGAAAGAGTGGCATTTAGTTGAGAGAGGTGTCCCAGGGGTAATTAGCTGAATGTAGCTATTCATGTCTACATCTTTCATCAGAACTACACTAATGGTTTACTTAAACCTCAGAAAAGATAATGAAATCTTCATTCAACTGAAGTAAAGTGTAAAATCTCTGACCTGGGAGTCAGGGTGTTGCTCAGGTTGACTCTGCCTGTGGTGCCGGGCGCCATCTCGTGTCACTTTTGGGCATTTAGTTCAATGAGCATTAAAGCAATAATAATAATAATTTAAAAAAAACCAAAACAGTAGGACTTAAGGTGAAGTTGCTCTGTGACAGAAGATTTGTATTTCTGACTCTTGTGGGCTCACAACAGTGTCCCTTTTCTCTACCTATATCTGCAGCTCCGTGCATTTCTCCATCAGCTGTCCTGATTATAATCCAAAACAGCAGCTCCTAACACTTTTCATTGAAACACCAAACATAGCAGGATAAGGCACCATAGATTTCATTTTGCAGCAGCTCTTATATACTGTGTCACATGCACCTGCTACATCCCCAAGAAAAGTGGCAGAAGATGCTATGTAGTTACTCATAAACAAAAAAAGTTGTTGCTTTAGCATCTTTCGTTTCTTACCGGGCATTCCTTTTAAAATCCTTTTAGCCTCCTTCGTAACGACAGCTGCATGAGAGTGAATTGTGGCCACTGGTGCTTTCGCTATGAGAAACTAGTTTTCTCACGACTTTGGGATACAATTTAGTAACAGGTTTCACTTCACACGTAACGCGATGCAGTTTCGGCATGAACTGGCACGGAGTTCACGTCACACAGTTCCTGAATTCAGGCGAACACGTTCTGCACACACAAACTCCCCCAAAATCATTGCTGTGCCGTCATTGAACGGAACACACCTGACCGTATCATTTTGCTGTCAATTTAAATGATCTTTTAGCCTCATTGAAAGCTTTCCCCTAGTAGATCATAGAAACATATAGACCTTAAATATCATCCGGTCCCAAACCCCGCCGCCATGGGACAATAACCATATAATATTTCCTAATAATTTAATTCAATAGAAATGATCCACTAAGTCATGTTTATGTATAAGCATATACTGGGTTTTGACAACACGTTTGCCATTTGCTGGAGACTGTTTCCGTCTCTATTGTATCTTTCCTAGTAACCTCTGTTGTTACTTCCCTCGACCGGCTCCCGCCGCCACTGTGCCAAAACACAACAGNGCGGCGCGGGCTGAGGGGAGCGGGCCGCCCGCCGCCGCCCTCCCGCTCCCTCCTTCTCCGCGGAGGAAGGTAAGGAGCTGCCGGAGCCGGGAAGGAGCCGTGGCGGCCAGGCGCGTCTCGCCCGGAGCGCGGGTCCGGCGGGCGGTGTGGGCGGGCGGTCGCGGGAGGAGAGCCCCAGTGGGGTAAAGGGGTCCGAAAACCATCGCGGGTGTCCCCGAAAGCTGCGAGTTGCAGTTGAGTCTGGAAACGGAGAATAACAATGAGAAAACTCTGTTACCTCAGCTTCTTTCGGTATAACCGGGAGCTAGGGCTTCTTTTCTGGCTACTGCTCAAGGGCAGGATCAAAACGCGCTGGTGTTTACCTTCTTAAATCTACTGCTGTTTTGGTAGTGCTTGTGCTTTCGGCATGTATATATCTTCTGATGGTTTATTTTCTTCGAAGGCGACAGCTCGTAAGCCAGCTCGGATATGCCGAACTGCTGGAAAAAACAGCCAGCGGCTTATTTAGCGGGTAAACGCAGACCTGGGGTTCAAATTTTTACCATGTGGATTAACAGCTCCTTACACGAATTTTTCAGTTGTCCTACTAAACGTATTGACTCGGGGAAACGTGTAGCTGAGTTATATAGAAGGATCAGCTGAACGAGAAGGTGCCATTACTTACGTCTGCAATAGCTTTCTGAAGTATTTACTGTTCCTTTTCGGGTATTTACTGTTCCTTCTCAGGTATTTATGTCCCTGTTTGTTTGACTCTTTTTAGCCACCATGAATGCAGGAGTCTGAGGGCCAGAACAATTTCTCCAGGGCTGCCTTGATCAGATTCTGTCATGTCAGGATTGAGGATATCCCTCAGTTACATAAAACCAGGAAGTAAGTTTTTCAGGATTACCAACCAAACTGGCAGGTTAGTTTGGCTCAGAAAGGGTAATTTAGAATGGTGTAATGATTTTGTATCATTATGGTAAATTCTCTAATGCTTCCATGAATTGTTACTGTTTTCTATGCATCAGTCAATTTTCAATAAGCATTTCTGCCTGGTATTTTAAAGGCCTGATATATTTTCTTAAAACAGCAGTATGCAGATGGATTTTACCCCTCTCTAGGAAAAAGTAAGAAAGGTAAAAGCCCAGAGGTCTGAAAAGGCATTTTTTTTGGAGAAGCCTAGTCAGGTGCAGAGCAGCAGTGGTTCTTCCTGCCCCGTGCAAGGGCTGTTCGGAGGGAAAGAGGTGATGACTTCATTTGTGTGGAGGTACTCTAGCTGGAGTGTTTGTGACTGGTTTGAAGAGTGTTTCCAGTCACCTAGACCCATGCAGCCAGCTGGAGGTTTGAAGCAGCTAAAATTGAGCCCAGTAGGGTATGTGGGGCTCCAATAATTTGTGCTTTTTCTGAAAAGTGCGTGGTGGCGAGTACCTGTTTTGTTCTGCACGGAGGCATTCACCAGTGCAGGTGTGCAGCTGTGTTCCTCTGGAAGGCCTGTGGCAACTGTCTGCACAGGGACAGCAGGAATACAGTTAGGTGCATGTAACATGGTTATAGCACCTTCATGTGTGCGAGTACATACCTTTAGTACAGCCCTTGAACCCCATGCTTAAATTGAAAACATCCCTTTCTGTGCTTCATAGATGGGCACTCAGCTAGAGCTTAATACAGCTGGATGTTGCTGCACCACAGACAAGCAGTGATGGTCCTGTTACTGGCTGTCTAGCAGCATGTTTGTCTTGGAGGCGTCAAAGAACTTTCCAAACTTTACATATTTATAGAAGTTCTTATATTATCCCCACTCTACGTCTAGAGACATTCAGGGCAGATGGGGTAAGTAACTTACCCAACTGATGGCTTTTGTTCCTTGATTACCTGACTTTAGCCAGGTATATCCTGATAACCAGCAGGCACTAAACTATCCAGAGCCATCAATGGAGCTTCTTATGTTGTTGCCATTAAACTGTTGCTGGCAGAGTAATGATTTTCTATGCTGTAGAGAAAACTCAGGTCTTCAGAAATTGATGTGTGTGCCGTTTTAACGAATGTGTAATGAAAAGTTATAGAAAGTTAACTTAGGAGAACCAGGGTTCATCTGTCCCCACTTTTTCCAAGCTGTACTGAATGTTTATGTCACCTTTTGTTTCAGGTGCAGAGCATGGAGAATGATGAACTTCCGCCAGAGGATGGGCTGGATTGGTGTGGGGCTGTACTTGCTAGCAAGTGCTGCGGCTTTTTATTACGTCTTTGAAATCAATGAGACTTACAACAAACTAGCACTGGAGCACATTCAGCAACACCCCAAGGAACCACAGGAAGGAACCACATGGACACACTCCTTAAAAGTACGACTGCTATCCTTGCCGTTTTGGCTGTGGACTATAATATTTTTAATACCGTATTTACAGATGTTCTTGTTCCTCTATTCCTGCACAAGAGCTGACCCCAAAACTGTTGGGTATTGCATCATTCCTATCTGCTTGGCTGTTATTTGCAATCGTCACCAAACATTTGTGAAGGCCTCTAATCAGATCAGTAGATTACAACTGATTGACACTTAGCTCAAGTTCTAGTTTCTGTTGCTGATTTGAAGCAATTGCATATGCCTGATCTAATCACAAGACTGAAGTTCTGAGTGAAGGCCGGAAAGAGCCTTTCTTTCAAACTGATAAGCAATGAAGAGAGTGACTGTTTTCTATTTAAAACAAACAAGTAACTACAAAGGTTTTTAATTATGGATCTATCAAGTGGCCAGAGTGGGAGAGCCCTGTGTGACACGTGATGGAAGTATTCTTCATTTTGCCTTAATGATGCAAAATTGCAACTCTCCATCTGAGATGTCCTGTGGGGAAACAAGTTCCTGGTCTGCAACTTTACTCCTCCGTGCAAAAAAGTGATTTCCTATGTTTTCCCTTGGAGTGAAATCAATGAAAAGATACTTCTTTTGTGGTAAATGTAAAAGGAAAAAAGAAATTAAGAACGTGATTATAAAAGCTGCACTTAACACAATTCTTTGCTTTTTCTTTTTTTTATTATCTACATCAGTGCTGTTTTTAATGAATTTTTAAAAAATAAGTTTAGATATAAAAACAGGAAGCAAAGAATAAAGTTTGTGCAAACCTTTAAAGGGAAAAAGTACATTTTCTCCTGTTGTAGCGTACTTCTTTCCAGTCACCACAACAGTCCTACACTGTAGTAGGTAGGCAGTGAGCGAGGAGTGGCATAGGCCTGGAGCTTGGTGCTTTAAACTGTTCCTGCGACATCAGAAGCACCCTATGCTGGCATTGGCCTGTAGTCTGCACAAAAATCCTTTTGTGTTTCCTTCGGTCATCTTGCTTGATAAAATTATGAGTTACTGAAATTTATGACCATTCTAATTTCATTCCAGAAATCATGCAAAACCATGTTCCAGGAGAATTGATATATTAGGAAAAACTTTGAATTTGAGAAAGTTAACTGGTTGGGGGATGCAACAAACAGGTTGTAAGACAGATAATCATGTTTCTTCCAGAAATTCAAAGAAGTAAGATACCTTCTTCTCATTCTTGTAATGAATGCAAATGTCTTCAGTCATACTGAAATTCCACTGAGATTTCTTTGCCATAGTTTCAACCTCTATTTTTCAGTGCTATTTTGGAATAGCATTTAAGTCTAACTGCTGTATTGTGTATTTTGAATAAGACTGAATCTGTTCTTTCTTTCTGTCCATTTTTGTTTCTTCTTAGAATAACTAAATTTTTGTTCCAGCCATGATGGAAGTAACAAACACGAAAACGGTGCAAAATACACTTTTCAGAAGCAGTGGGCTCAAAAGAATTATGAGCTAAACTCCTTGACTATAACTTCAACTGTATGTGATTGTCTGCACCTAATCATCACAAATGCCAATCTATTTCTGACTGCTTTAAGGGAATCCTGGAGAGTGTCATCTTTCTCTTGCTTTGGAAAGAGAACACTATTTTCAGTGTTGCTGTGTTTAAGCATGGCAGTTCCAACACCTTAAATTTTCTGTTTGCACTTGGAGATACTTTGAGACACTGGTTTCAATTGTCAGCATTGGTGCTAGGACCTGAAAACAATGTAGCCTTTGCAAGAAGGTTTTGAGTTCTAAGTGCAATATGAAAAGGAGGAAGCTGCCATCTTAGTGTGCTAGAGTAAGAGTAAATTATAAACTCTGACAAGTAGTTAGTATCTTGGGGAGTCAGAGCTTTTAAGTTGTGTTGTTTTTCAACTTTTAAAATCACCATGCTATTTATCTATAAAATAAAAACTTTTCAATGTTTATAAACAGAAGTCTATTAATGCAGATACTTACCAATGGCTTTTCATTTTTCTTGGTTTTTTTTGGTTTAGTGGGGTTTTTTTGCATGTTTGGTGCCAGATAGCAGTGCTGGCCGTCAGTTTCTGTAGCCTGTGCTGGTGTCCTTCCCTCAGTGTGTGTGTTTGGTTCATCTTTTTTTGTCCTCTTAATGATCTGTGCCCTAATTACTTGTTTGTAGCCTGAAAGTTTGGGGCTTGCTGAATGAAACTGAATCCCTTTGTTGTTTCTTTTCATTTGTGTAAGAGAGATACCTCTGGCTGGACTGTTTTTAACTTGATGTTGTAGTTTTAAGCTGAGCAGTTACATTGTGTGCAGATGGAATTATTTAAAGAACCAAAAGCATAAAAGGAAGCATCAAAAATAGAAAATAGTAGGAAGAACTGCCTAATTTTCTGTCGTGCAAGCATGTGACCCTTAGCAAATTCACTAGCAGGCCTGGTGGGATGAGCCAAGCTGTCTGGATGTGGAGCACGTGCTGGGCATGGTGGGGCCTTCCAAAACGGAGGCTCGTGTTTGTCGACTTTTCCATCAGAAGCCTCGTTTTGGATTACAGCTGTTGACAAGCATGTGCTTTGCAACTAACTACAGAAAAACACACAGTCTAATTCAAGCAAATGCTATGTGTGTAAGGATTTGAGCTTGAAGTGGAAAGCAGCAGTGGAGAGAATTAGTTTTAACCATTGACATAGTGTATATAAATACTAGACAACAGGAGTAGGAGAAGAGCTAAGTCAGCTCTGCTGGTGCTTCCAGCATTTTTGGTATCAGGGGAACATCAACAGGTGAAATCTTACCCACAGGGTAAATAAAGGAAAGACTACAAAAATTAATGATAAATTGGTTTTTCCTGTAGTATTTTAAAAAAAGAAGTAGTGAAATAACTTTCATCTTGATTTTTCTGAAAATTTATAGGTATTGTCAAAGCTGATTATCTGAGTCACCAAAGACCTGCCTGTAACAAAAAATGACATCATCTACAAGCTTTTGGGATAATCAAGCTTGAAGTTTTGCAATGTTCTGAGCTTTAATGTTCTGCCAGCAAAGTGAGAAGCTGTAACACAAGGGTGATTAATGATCATCTGTATGCCATCTACCCTGGATTTCTTTTTATTCATTTGTGTCACAAGATAAAGCATTGTCAGACTGCTTGAAAAACAGTTGAGCAGTCTCAATGTTAGTTTCTTTAGCTGCTTGACCTTCACCTGACAGTCCCTTCCCATCTCAGGAATGTGTCTGCCACATATTTGTAAGTGCTACTGAGCCTGTTCTTCGCTTCCTGCCGTGGGGGAGCAGGTCCAGTGAAGAGCGTAACATGAGGCTGCAGCCCTTCAAACTTGGACAAAAGTAAGTTACAAAAAAATATGTTCCTTATGATACGTTTCTTCCAGCAGCAAACTAGGACTGCAAATTTGATTCCTTTTTTAAATTAAAAATATGAGGATTGACTTACCCTTTGAACAAAATGTTTCAGTTGGTTCAGAATATGTATTAACTCTCCTTATTTTCTTTTGCCTAGTCCACTGCTGAGGTAACCCAAGTGATCTTTGAATCACTGCAACATTTAAGCATTTTTTTTAACACAGAACACTGCAACCTGTTAAGTTTCTTCATGAATTTGGCCTCAAAGTTGTTTGAACCAGCAAATTCAGTATTTCAAAACAGTAACAATAGAGTACGTCATATAATCCCAGTCTTTGTGAAGGAGCCGTGCTTTGACATTTTTGTTACTCTCTTTTGTAACTAGTAAAAGTAGTTGGTTCTCATCTAAATACTACCAAGAATTTATTATCACATCAGCTCTTTTAATTCCATACAAACATACCAGCATTCTCCCCTTTATTTTAGTGAGGAAATCCATTGAGCCCCCTTGGGCCAGTAAAACCAGGTTCTGTTAGTAAGACATACAAACTGCACTGAACAGTGCAGATGTGGTGAACTGAGCTTGTTCTGTGCCCGCTTGAAGGTTGGTTAAGTACCAAAGCACTACATCTCTCTGAGGTGAAGAATGCAGCATCTTTTTTTCCATCGAGGCTTACCTCCTCTGCCTAAAATTCAGGGCCACAGTTGACTTGGGGGCTCCCCACATGGGGTTCAGAACACAGCTGTGGGGGATTGCGAGGGTAGAGAACCACATCACACTAACGCTTCCTGTGCCTGCTAACCTCGTAGCAACTCTCAGAAAAATTAAGTCTGTTGAGTTACGGCACTTTTGTCACAAGCAAACCTACAACTTAGAATTGCATAAGGTCCCCTGCAGCTCCAGTGCTCTTTTTGTCATTTGAAAGTTTTGGTAGCTACAATAAGGACTAGCAAAGATTCTTTAAAGGCACAAATATGAGTGGTTGTTTTTGACTCAGAGCTCATTGGTATTTTCTGGAGCTCACGTGCAGCATATTCCTGTGTCCAGGCAGACAGAATACAGGAAGTATCCCATTACTGGAATGTTACCTACACTTACTCCTGTGCTAAGAAAGTTAGGGTCTGTAGCTTTAGACCAAAGGTTTTCAGCCCATGGCATGCCAGTGGACTGTAGAGTTTATAGCTAAGGCCACAAATTCTTGCCTAATGTTAAATGTTGCTTTTCAGCCGTCACACAGTTCGTACCAGTTGTGGAGTGTTTTGTGTGGAGGAAAGGGAAAACGCTTCTTTTAGATGTAGGTGTACAACAAGCTTCCAAAGCTGCAGAACAAAGCTTATAGAAGATGTCATCACTTTAACACAGATCATGTGAAAGAGCTCTGATACATGTCAGACCATTTTTTTGGACTAAGTGTTGCCTTTGTCATTTTGATAAGACACTTCTTGCAATAAATTATCTACCCTAGAACACTTAAAGCATTTTAGCACTTTAGGATGTTGCAGCCTGATAAGAGATCAGAATGAGTGTAGTTTTCTCTCACCCTCAGCAACTAAACCTCCTTAGTCTTCTGAGCTGGTCTTTTCAGTTATGCCAACAGAATATCTTCGAGTATGGGAGTACATAAATGTCAAGGACACATTTACTGGACCTCATTTCTGACTCCTCTCCTCCCTGCATTTCAAACGAATGCAGACAATTTTGTCCTCATAAAAATTCATTTATTTCCACACTTTGTCCTCCCTATGTAAGTCTCAAGATTTGCTTGGTTTCCATAATATGTAAACAAACTGTGCCAGCAGAACACAAGAAAATGAAAATAACCCCCCAAAATGCTTTTCACACTATTCATTCAGGCAGTTAAATTCTGCTAGAGAAGACTCTTAGGGTCTATGGACTGACTATCAAGAGTGTTCACAGAGGCACTCTTGATAGGTGACTAAACCTTGTAGATGATAGCCAAAAATAATTTTCCACTGTAGGACTGTACAGGAATACACACAGTCCTACACATGCTTGTTAATTTTGATACTTATAGTGGTCTTATATTGCTTTTTCTCCATACAAATACAAGTTGTTTTGTACTTTTAAAGATCATATTTGACAAAATAACTCTTTTCAGATTTTATTGCTTTATTTTAAAAGTGGTGTCACATGAAGAAATACTGTGACTCGAAATAAGTTATTAAAAAACATACCAAGATTCGTGAGAAAAGTTTTATACTTGTCAACTAGTTTACCAAAAAACAGTTGTCAGCGTTAACACTGGCACCCCGTAAGCAACACGCTGCTCACACCCAGGCGCATCCTTTCGGAAAGGCTTCCGTATGAAAACAGTCGGGATGGACATTTCGCATTTAAACAGGAGCAGCAGCGCCGCAGGAGCCGGCCCGTGCAGCGGGCCCGGGACACTTACAGTCGGAACAGCCGAACGGGACTGTCTAGGTGCAGAGCCGGCCTCCAGCGCCGCCCTCACGGCTGCTGCACCTTCGTCCGCTTCAGGGGAGGGTCATCGCCGCCCGCCGCCGTGTCCACGTTGTTTTCGTCTTCGCCTTCATCCTCCTCGTCGTCATCGTAGTCGTCGTCATCCCCGCCACCACCTGCCAGAGTTCGGGCGGGCGCGGGTGAACGGTGCGGGGCGCGGGCGGCGCCCCGGGCCCGGCGGAGCCCCCTCGGCGCGCCCGCC
>VZTG01005027.1:4618339-4680595 GCA_013397845.1 Melanocharis versteri | reverse complement strand
GGGGCGGGAGCGGCCGTGTGGGACCCTCACGGCTCCCGATAAACTGCTGGGAATTGTTAAGAATGCAAAACCCAGCGTGTTCTCACTTAATGTAAATCCTGAAACGCTGCGTTTTTCTTTCCAGGAATTTCCGCTGTGACTGTGGGAATAGCAAGTTCAAAAATCTGCAGTGCAAGTTACTCCCGGTGAGTTCAGACAGGTTTCAGACATTCGGAGTCAAAATAACAGTCTTGGGAGGTTGGTGGCTTGCCTCAGCCAGGGCTGACTCATGCGACGCCTCCAGTCTTCCCAGTAAGTTAAAAAAGGTGGGAGTATTACGGCAGGAGATAAAACTGTTGAGGGACCGAAGGGAAATGCTGGGAGAGGAAGGAACTTTTGGTACTTGTCATCCATGAATTCGGCAGTTCTGCATCCATGGTCAGCACACTTCCAGAAGCATGTCGTGATGTTTCTGCACTAATACATCTCATTAGTTTTCAGCTGTTTCAGGATAACCCTTTGGGGTGCAACTTCGCAGTTGCAGTAAGAAAATTTAAGGCTGTGCTGCTGTCAGAGTGACAGTTCCCTTTCCTTCTTTGTGGTGGCATTAGTGCCCTAATATTTTTTGATAGGTTGTCACTGGCGCCTACTGATGGGATGGTTTTTTACTGTATTAAGCTGCCTGTACATGTTCATACTTGGTGGGCATTTTGAACTTGTCAAGTGGCTGGTGATCTTCTGGGAAGCAGCGATAGGATGCTGCTTGGTTTACTTGCAGTGGTGCTCCCAGGATAATAACAGTCCAAACATCGAAACAGACAGTGGTTTTGTGTATGCCTATTTTGTTCTGGGAGAATTGAGATGGACCCAGAGCTAGTCAGCCAGGTCACGGTGCAGTGGTCCCTACAGAGACACCTGTGACAATTTTAAGATGTTACTGTTTCTCATTTGAGTCAGTGGAATGGATCATGTGGTTGTTCCTTCTGCTTCAGTTCAGTGAAAAATCAATTGTACAGGTTAAGTGAGCTTCAGCATCTGTCCATTAATCTGTCTGACACCACAGTTACCATTTGTTACAAAGGTGAGCAGACTGTTTTTCCTCTTTGCTTTTGAACTTTAGCATTCTTCACGTGCCCTATCTGCTGCTCACTGTGAAGCAGAGGTGTCTGGAGAATGTCTTTCTTTTCTTATATTCAGGCTGATGAAAATAATGATTGCTTTTAGAAATTAAAGGGGAACAGAAACTGTGTTTTTACTGTCATTTGTTTTTTACTGTGCTGTCTATTGAGACTTTTTTTTCCTTTTCTCCTAGGAAAAGAGCAAGGTGAATTCAGGAAATAAATATAATGACAATTTCTATGGATTGTACTGTACATGTAAAAGACCCTATCCTGATCCTGAAGATGAGGTAAGAAATACAAAATTCAGTACTAATCGTATGTAGATGGTGTTTATGCTAGATATTGTATGAAGGGTGGTCACTGAGCTGCTTTGCAAGGAAGATCCCACTTCAAGAAATCTTATGTTCTATATTGGTTGTCATGTGTTGTATGAAGTAATTACTTTATAATTTTTTTTAATGGTAAAATATGTTTATGCCTTAAATGACAGATGAGGAGGACAAGTCATCATTTGGACAAAATGGTGCCGCAGTTCTCTGAAGTTGCAGAGTTCCCCTGGGGGACGGGGTTATCATAATCTTGAGAAATGTGGCTAATGCAGAATAAACGCATTGCACGTGTTAGGAGAGACCAGAACCTGCTTCCCCATGCCTGCAGCAATGCTCTGGCAAGGCTTCTGAGATGGGGAAAGTCTGTCTTGTCCTGTAGCTCTAGCTACAGTCCTTGATGGTAGCCAGAACACTTTTTTCTCTCTCTGAATTACTAAAACACACCACTTGATTTGCACGTGCATGCTGTTGTTTGCAGTCACAGAAGTCAGGTGTTTTAAAAAACAGGGAAGGCACAAGTCTTTCAGATACAAAGAAAAGCATTTTATAAGCTCCCCTGTCTGAAGTTCAGAGACAACTAAACATTTCGGAAGGAATCATTAATAGTTGTTTAATTACAAAGCACTTCATACTGTACCATATGGTGACCAGTTAAGTTCAGTTCTGGCATCTTTCACAGACCTGATGACAGTGTGAATATCAGCATCTTTCATCTGTCCATGCATTTCTGGTTATAGGAAGAAGGATACCAGTAGTGTATTAACTTTTATCAGCTTTCTGTGAGAAAGTCTTGCCCTGCTGGGAAAACTGGTTTTGTAGTAATAAATGGGATTTCCACAGCCTCAGTCAAATGACAAATGGTGTGTGCTGTTGCACATGCGGGAAGCAAACTGACTAACGAAGCACTAACTACTTATTAATAGCAGCTCCCTGTGAGGGGTGAAGAGGGAAATGGAATTCACTGAGCAGGATTTGCGTGATATTGCAGTTTGAGACTTGTGAAAGATTCTGGAGGTTAGCATTAATAAATGCTAATAATATGATTGTTCATCTAGATTCCAGATGAGATGATCCAGTGCATAGTTTGTGAAGACTGGTTCCATGGAAGGGTAAGGAAGCTCTTAAGTAGCAGAACTGCCATTTGCACAGGAACGAGTTGGTGTGGGTTAGGTTTGTATGGTGATTCTTACCTGGGAAGTTTGCTATAGTTCTCAAAAGAGATTATTACATGAGTTCCAAGGTATTTATTTTCAGCTTATGCAAAGGAGCATTGGAAGTCTAATCTTGCACTGCTGTCCACTCCAGTTCCAAAATACTGAGAAGAGTCCTACCTTTTTGAAGGTTACCACTGCAGAATAAAGTAGTAACTTTATAACTGTTTCTTTAATTGGAAAACTCAAATCAGTTTAGTCGGTGAGGAAAAGATTCTTACTGAGGCACATCATTATCAACTACCTGAATAGTTCTTCCTTCAAAAGAATGCTTTTTAAACTCTTAATTCCTTTAAGTAGCAAGGAACAGACTGTGCTGTTCATTCTTGATTTCAAACTTAGGGGAAGTCTTTTGAAAGCATCCAAGCACTGTAGTGAGTGCCCTACTTAATGGGTAAGCATCAAGGATTCAGCCTCTTGTGCCTTGAAAGGCACAAGTGAAATTCCATGTTTGAAGTGGCAGGATCAAAGAGTAAAAAAAGATGATTGGCTTCAATTATGGGTTCTTGCAGATAAACTTCTTTTGTGTTGAAAGACATACACTCACGTGTATGAGTGAAGAGTGTTGTGCTGCATACTGTGAGCTTTGCAGGAATGCTTTTTCAGAAGAAAGCCACTAAGTGCCTTTAATTGCCCAAATAGTTCTCATCAATTTATGGACAGCTTTGGGACTTAATTCTTCTCAAATTCAGTATGTGATCAATATGAAGACTTTACAATCTCTTATGTGTAAGGAAGCAATCATAAAAAGTTATTTAGGAGTTGAAATGTGCAGTGTACAAGAGGTATCTTCCCTCTGTCCTATGTTTAGAACAGTTTAGCAGAATATTGTTTAGAAATGAGGTTTCTGGGTATGTGGAAGACAAAAAAGGCTGTAGACAAACAGAGAATTATTTGAGGTTTTCACTGGAATTTTTATCAGCTCTTTCCAATCTTCATTATTCTGATAATCATTGCAAGAATGAGTGCTTGTGCCGAAAATGTGATGGCAGCTGATGTTTTCCTTCCTCTAAATGTGGAGTCTGTTAATTTGCAGTGGATGCTTCACTACTGTGTGCTTGCTTCTTTCTGACAGCATCTTGGTGCAGTTCCCCCTGAAAGTGGAGACTTCCATGAAATGGTGTGCCAGGCCTGTATGAATCATTGCCATTTCCTATGGGCTTATGCATCGCAATTAGCAGGTAAAGAGAGTTAAGAGATCTGTAGAGAGCCAGTATTTTGTGAGCATGTATTTCTCATACATGGTTGGTTAATGACATAATCCTGGTTTTAAGTGGTTGGAGAAATGATACTCATTAATTATATTGGACAATCACCTTCAGCAGTGGAACATGTTGGGTGGCAGTAACTTGTGTAAAAAAAAAAGCAGTTTCCGTTCTTAAATCTTAATACGGTGGTGCTTGCTTTAGTTATTTTATCAAAGATGCCTAGCACAAAATGGATGAAGATACAATACTTGACTCAAGGAACTTAATTTCTAAACTGGGTCAAAGAACTGAAGAGCCATCCTAAGGGAAGCAGTGAGACAAACAGTTCTTACAGAGGCTCTGAGTGGCAGAGAGTGAATGACAGAATGACCTGAAGTGAGTATGTTTAACATTAATCTGAGTGGGGCTGGGGCTGTGCTCAGGACACACGTTCCCTGTGGTCACACCAGCCCTCTCTCAGCTCTGTGGACTTAAAAGAATAGATGACTTGATTTCTGTGGAAAGAGCTAGTTTCTCATAGTCTCCTAAAACATACTGCTTGTATCAACTGCTGATTGATCTCGTGTGCCCAAAATTTCAATGGCATTTTCAAGGATGGCTTCCTGGAGTTCTCTTCCTTCTAATGTGAATTGTACAGAATGGGGCGTTTGTCTGTTTTTGGTTTTCCTCCTTCTAACGAGTTTTGTCACAGGGCACATACTTGAATTGGCATCAAAACAGAAACTTGTTTTAAATAAACAAGAGATTAGTGTAGTTAATCTGTGATGGTGTTTTTGAGGTGTGTTTGGAGAAAATTAAAAACTCTGACACAGTCAGCAAAAAAGCATGTGACAGTTACTGGAACTGTGATAGCTAGCAAGGGGCGTCAGGAAGGACAAGCATCTTAGTAAAGAACTCTCAAATTGTGATACCCTCTTCCCTCTCGTAGGGCATAGATTTTGGGAAGCAGAGTGTTTTAGAATAGCAGAAACAGAGAGTATATCTGTAGTGACCTGTACCTTTTCTGGCACAGTATTTTCACTTGTGGGTATGTATCTTCCAGTTCCTCCTTTGACCAAGGCGAACTCCCTTGAAGATGAAGGGATTGTCCTGAAGGTAGAGGAAAGTGAAGAGCAGAAGAAAGAAATAAAAAAAGAAAGTGGAGTGGAACACCAAGACACAAAGGAGGAAAAGCAATCGGAACAATTTAATGAACCATCCACTAGCTCTGGGTCTGCCTGTCCTGAGGTAAAATGTACCTTCTTTTCTGGCCTGCTGATAGTTGAAGTGAAGCCCACCTCGCTCTGTACGGGCTCAGGGAAGGGGTGCTGCGTTCAGTCTGTTCCCATGTTCCTCTTCAGTCAGTGACCCTTCAGACCTGCAGTCTCTGTGGAGCACAGCGTAGGCTGTGGAACAGGGCTACCAAGAGGTGTAATGTCTGTTTGCAGGTGGGCTACACCTGTCCCTTTTGTCAGCCACCTGGCCACTACACTGAAGTGACTTCTGTTTGGTCTAATACGTGCTGTAGCTGCACTTGCATGATGGTCCAGCTCTGAGTTCTTAAATACTTACGGTTATTGCAGTAAATTTCTACAGTGGAAATTGCTGTGGAAAAATTGCTGAAACCACATCAGAATTCTCATGTGGATGATAATATGGGTTGTTTATAAGAATAAGCATGTTTGAGACAAAAGAAAAATCTTGCCTGAGGAAAAGGACATGCTGAAAAGAACAGATTGTCTTTGAAGTGACGTTATAGAGTGCTGAACACTCTCATTTTAATTCAGGTAGTTACTAAGAGCGAGGAGCCACTCTGCAAGCTCAAAGAGCTCCAAAGCAAGCCATTTGTAAAAAAAGATACTGCCACCTTTTGGCCATCGAACTGGAGGAGCAAATTATGCACCTGTGAAGACTGTTTGGTATGTATGTTCTCTTCATTACCCTCACAGATGTGGGAGAGGCAGGGAGGAGCTCCCAGACAACCACTGAGGAGAAGGTTTAGGTAAAATCTGTGTAAATATTCTTATCACTGAAACCTCCCTTCACTCCACATAAAGATTCACACTGAATCCTATGGAATTAATACAGCATGAAAGGGCTTCTAAATGTTTGCATTTTCTTTGCTGCTTAAATCCAGTATTGTTTGGAAGCTGTTATGAGGAGATTCTGAAATACTGGATACAAATTTACCTTACTATTTTTATTGTTGTTATTTGTTATACTGAACACAAAAAGGATTGGGGGAGAGCACCTCCATCTGAGAAGTTTTGTCACATAGAAGTAAATTTTACTTTATTCTCCAGAAAATGTATTCAGAGCTTGAAGTCCAGTTCCTGACAGATGAATGTGACACTGTCTTGGCTTATGAAAATAAGGGTACCAGTGACCAAGAGACAGAGAGGAGAGATCCTTTAATGGACACCCTTAACAGCATGAACAGAGTCCAGCAAGTGGAACTCATCTGTGGTAAATACAACTTCCATTTTTGGCGTCTGCCTTAACACACTTTAACTGAACAGTTTGCCACAAGAGATTGATATCAGGCCTTGCAGTGTGGTGTCAAAGTATTTTTGAAGTAACATGCAGACAACTGTATGACAGGTTGCACACCTCAGTCAAGATTGGTCCTCTCTGGCCCATCATTACAGCTTTAATTTACAGTGAGACACTAGATGGTGTGGGAACTTTCACCCTGTTTAACATCATAGATACTGTATTGATAGTGATTTATTGTAACGTGAATATTTAAACATTAATTTGAACTTCTGTCTGGCTGATTTATCTTAGCCTGTTCTGTTGTTTGGCAATCTCCTGTTGGCTGGGGAGTGCCAGCCAGGCGTCCCCTGTAGCTCTGCTGCAGAGCACAGTGGCCATGCAGTGCTGAGGTGTTTTATACCTGGGGCTGTGTTTCTCTCTGCCAGTCAGGCTCTGCACTCTGGCGAGGACAGTGTCCCAGTCCTGAGTTACAGGCTGGGCCTTTCCACCACGACCCACATGAGCTTTTGCTGGGGGAAGCTGGGAGCAGGGGCAGTCTTTTAGTTAAGGGTACTGATTCACTCACTGATCTCTATACCTTTCTCTGAAATCAACCCAAACAGCCACTCACACTACATAGGTTAGTCTCATAAATTATTAGTCTTCTCATGTTTACATTATTACTATTATTTATAATCTAATTCAAACGTAGATTTGTCTGAAGTGAACCTAACAAATGACAAGAGGAATTAGAACAAGTTGTGTTCTTGAGCCAGTGTTAAACTAAAACTGGGTATCTTACTGTTTTTGTTTTCTTTGCCTTTGCTTTGCCATCCAGAATACAATGATTTAAAGACAGAACTGACTGACTATCTCAGGAGGTTTGCAGATGAGGGAACGGTAAGGTGCAATTTCCAGAATTTGTTTGCCAAAAAATGTGTTTTAAAGAATTGTTGAGGGCTGGGTTGTGAATAGCATGATGCTCTGTTGTAATGTTCTTTTCTGTCTCTTGGAGTTGCTGGAACTGCAGTAGAAATCAGAAATCCCTGCTTTCATTCTAGTTTAACAATTCCTTAATGACATTGTTGAAAGATAATGAGGGCTTTACAGAAGTCTATCTGCAAGGTACTGAGAGCAGTTCTTACATTTAAATGAAACTTTTGTTGCTCTAGGTAAGATATTCAGGAAGAAAAGCTCTTAACTTTTCTGTTTTTTCTTAGATTGAATCTAAACCCTTAGAAAAATAAGGACTGATTATGGTTTTCAGTCTTGTCAGTTGCTTTCCTGCAGGAATTTGCATGCTGTTATTAAGTAACACTTGCACTTTGTTGGCTGACTTGCTGTATTACCATTCTTAGTTATGTTGAAATGACCCTGAAGTAAGCTAGTGAAAATCTTGCTTTGTGTTAAATTTTCTGATGGTAAAAGCAAGAGGTCAAAGTCATTAAAATACCATTGTGAGCTTTGCTCCATGTGTTTGTTCTGCCTTTGGGGAACTCGTTTCCCTGTTTGTATTATCTACAATAGAATTGGGGCATTAATCCTCTGCTTTAGGTGCAGCAGGAAAGCTGTAGCAGAGAAATTTCAGGGTATTTGCTTTTCTGTGCTTTGTGTATTATGGCTGGGGATAAAACAGGATCCTTTAATTAAGCTCTTGCACCACAACTTGGGTTTCATACTGCTTCTCCTAGGTGGTTAAAAGAGAAGACATTCAGCACTTCTTCGAAGAATTTCAGTCTCGGAAAAGGCGACGGACTAACAGGATGCAGTACTACTGTAGTTAGACTGAGAGGGTTTGGGTCTGAAAGGACAACTGGGAAAACAATGTTCACTGGCAAACAGAAAAGGCATCTTCAATTTTTGGCTTCTCATCAAAATCCAGCTGTCCAAGAAACATCATCATTTTGTCTTATACTTCCTTTATTTGTAGCACCTAAAACACGTTGCTAACAAGTCCTTACATTGCAGTTAGAGGGATTTCAGTACCGATGGACTTTGCATTCCCGTGAAAGCCGGCCTTGTCTCCAGGGGCAGAGGGCTGTCACCAGAGCAGTGTCCTGCTGCCTCCCTTTGGCCTCTGCCCTGGTTACTGCCGGGGCCTGGAGCCGTGGCCGTGCTAAACCCGCCCTCGGTGGCAGGGAGCGCGCTCGCGGCTTCCCTGCTGGAGCGGCTGTCTCCTCCCTTCGGGCTGTAGCGGTTCTGGCGGGGCTCCCCGCGCCGAGGAGGTGCCTGTGGCTGCCTCGGGGGCTGGGGCGGGCCTGGCTGCGGCTGAAGGCAGCCCTGCCTGCTGCCCGCTCCCCGCTGGGGGAGCGCTCCCTGGGCTGCTCACCAGTGGGAAAGCAGAGCTTAGGCTTGATGCAACAGTGTTCGATCTGGTGTTATACATTAAAAAAACCTTATTTCTAGCATTGGACAGGGATGGTTTCCATGGTAAAAAAGTTGTCACATGATCTTAGTGCACTCATCAGAACATAAACAATAGCTAGCAGGAGGTACTAAATTACAAACTAAGCATGGGGGGGTTTGTTTATGCTTTGATTTTAAAAACTGGCCTACAGCAAATTCTTCTACTTTATAAATGTTGCTGAAAACACTGCAGCATCCTGGTATTTTGCTACAGTATGGAATGTTCTTTTTATAACCACTGTGATAATCATGGGACAGGAGATGTTTCACTGACTTTTAAGACTACACTTAGCTGCAATTAAGAATTAAGATTTTTTTAAGTTTGGAGCCTAATGTAGTTAGACCCCAAAATATACATTGAAGTTCTAGTTTTTGAGGATTTCTATATCATGGGGTACTACTCTGCTTCCATGTTAATGGTTTTTAAAAAGCAAAGGTAGACTTCTATCATTCTCACTATTAACTGTTTCTGACCACTTTATTTACAAACAGTAGTTTAGCATAGATGCTCAGCTGAGCAGTTTCATAGAACATAGAATATGCTGAGTTGGAAGGGACCCATCAGGATCATCAAATGCAACTCCTTGCCCTGCACAGGACACCCCAAGAGTCACACCATGTGCCTGAAAGCATTGTCCAAACACTTCTTGAACTCAGGCAGGCTTGGGGCTGTGACCACTTCCCTGGGGAGCCTGTTCCAGTGCCCAACCACCCTCTGGGTGAAAAACCTTTCCCTGATATCCAATCTAAACCTCCCCTGACTCAGTTTCATACCTTTCCTCAGGTCCTGTCACTGGTCTTGAGAGTGAAGAGATCAGTGCCTGCCCCTCTTGTTCCCCTCTCAGGAAGTTGTAACTGCAGTGAGGTCTCCTCTCAGTCTCTACTACAGGCTTAACAGACCAAGTGCCCTCAGCTGCTCCTCATACGACTTCCCTTCAAGGTCCTTCTGGCCCTCCTTTAGACACTCTCTAATACTTTAATATCTTTCTTATATCATGGCACCCAGACCTGCCCCCAGCACTGGAGGTGAGGCCGCCCCAGTGCAGAGCAGAGTGGGACAATCCCCTCCCTTGCCCGGCTGGCGATGTTATGCCTGATACCCCCCAGGATGCGCTTGGCCTTCTTGGCTGCCAGGGCACTGCTGGCTCATGTTTAATATGCCATTGATCTCCAGGTCCCTTTCCTAGTTGCTTTTAAATTGAACTCTGGGTATTGTACATGCTCTTTTTTTGGTAGCAACTGTTACAGGAGCTGTAACTGCACATCTAACTACAATATAAAAAAATTAAAAGAACTGTTCACTGTGTACTGTCTTGTTTTCTTGCAGTGCTGCTGTAGTGTTTTGTTTCCATCCATGATCCAGGCAGATGCAGGGAGCCCAGTGATGACCTGTTAGCCAAGCCACCAAGATACTTAGTGGGGGCTAGTCAAACCCAGGATTTCTAGACCTCTGCTTCTAGCTGACCCCAGTGTGAAACAAGAGATTACAACCTGCTGGCAAGTACAATTTAGAGCAGGACAGGGTCATGCTTCCTCTGGATAGCAGTTTCTGTACTTCACTGAAGGGGTGGGGGAGAAGGTACCCAAAGGCAATTGTGTCTTCCACAGGAAATAAAAAAGCAGTGAAAGGCCCCAGTGCACATAGAAATGCTTTATGGCCCAGCGCCAGCCTTGCTGTGCTTGAGAAAATACAGCAGTGATGGAAGGAGTGAGGAGTTCAGATGTGGAATTCCAGTGGCTCCAGTTGCAGAGCACAGGGCCAGCACTGACCATGAGCACTGTCCATTCCTGGCATCAGTCTGTACCTGAAGCAGGGTGCACCCAAAGGGACCCAGCCCCAACAGTCCCCCTTTCCAATGCCTAAAGCCTCCCCTTAGCAAAGATAGATCAGGCATCCTCTCCTCTGAGGTTAGCAGGCTTGGAAGCACTTGCAAAGTGACAGAAAGCCTGTAACAAAAAATGTTAAAATCGTCTAATTTAGGAAGCTCCTAGAATTCATCTTCCTGGGTGTGGGAGTGAAGGTGTCAGTAATTAACATGTGGGACCACACAGTTCTCCCTCTCCTCACCCACCTGCGCTCTGTGTGAGGACGTAACTTCCAGTATTTTGCTCTTGTACATCAAAGTGAGACCAGGCAAGTGGCTGGATGACACTTCTGAACTTTAGCCAGTGCTCTGAAGCAGTGAGGCACTTGTTTCTGAGAAAGAGACATAATGAACAGTCAGCTAGAGTAGTCAGCAGGAAACCTGCAAGCTGGAAATGCGGGGTACTGAACGTATCTGTCCAGCTGCTCCGATGAGGAAATGAACACACGCTTCCTTGGACCCAGGGCTGCGCCCCACGGCCCAGCTCTGAGCAGCCCTGTTGCCTTTCAGAGCACGGCCTCAGTCAGAACTCACAGAACTACTTTACTGAAATGCTTTTCATTTTTAGTAACTGCCTGATCAGAGTGACTAATGTCAAATTCCTCTTCTACACTGGTTTAAATCATGTCTTTGGTGTTCACAGCATTACTGTGCACCTTTTTTCCCCAAAGCCTTTACACTTGGAGGGCTCCTTTTCCCGGCCCTGGTCACAGCAGTCTGGAGTGGCCAGGGCAGGATGGTGGGTGCAGCCAGGCAGCAGCAGCTCAGGGGAAGCAGCCACACAACCACGTTCTATACAAGCCATTTATTTGAAATGCCAACTATACGTAGGATAAAGTCAGTGTTACATGCTTCTCAGCAACAGTAGAAAAATAGAACCACTGAAAACCTTTTTACAACTGTAATGGTACTCAAAAGAGAAATGTATTGTTTTACAATGCATCACACAAGACTAGAATTCAAGTTTGGAGGTACCTAAATAAAAATACTATTTTTTTTTTAAAAAACACTATGTACAATTGAAGCGTAAACAAGTTTTACAAAGTACTGGTTATGCAGGTTGTAGAAAAAACACTTGCATAGGACATGAAGTCAGTTTAAGAAAGTTTTCTGAGCCTTTAGCATTGAAGGCACTTGACTTTATACCAGTAACAACACAAGGACAAGAAACAAATCCATAACACTGCCGAGGGCAGGGCTGCCTTCTGGCAGTACAGGTAATTACAGAAACCCCAAATGCGGTTTTACAAGTTTCCCTCTAAGCTGTTCCCTGCATCCAGCAGGGCTCAGCACCACCTCTACCATAGAAGCATAGAATTATTAGAAGAACAGTGCCTCAAACAGCATTAGTGTTCTTTCAAAAAAAACCCCAGAAAAACAACCAAAACAACCAAACCAAAAACCCAAACAAAATACCCAACCCCCAAGCCCCACCCAAACCCAAACCAAAGAAACCCCTAAGACATACATTTGGGACATTCTGGGACCAAAACCCAGGGCTTACAAGTACAGGTGGCCATAGCCTTAATTTTCGTAAGTGAAAATCCTTAAGAACAGGAAAATACAACAAGAAACTGCCAATCAACACAGCAGTTACTAATACACTACTACAATAATTCTGTGGAACAACAAAACATTTCAAAGGAAGAATGTGTTTCAGGAATTAAGTTATTCATCCATATATTAAGGAAAAGAGGAGCTGGGTTTGGGGAAAGGGGAATAAGACCTTTTTGCATGTTGCTCACTAAATGCAAGTCTGAGCTCTCTCTTTAACAGAACAAGGAGCATGAGTCTCCTTCATTCAAGAAAACAATGTTTATACCTCTATCCTCAAGCAAAACAGTCAATAATCTGTCATCTCTATCTAATTTATAGGAAAAAAATGGTGTCAATTTCCAGCCTAATCAGAAAGTGCTTCATGTAAACAAGGAGCTTCTGCACCAAAGTTTCAGTAGACAGAGAACAAGGAGTAGCAGGTAGCACAGGTACGTGTGGTGTGCGAGTGAGATGTAGGATGAACACTGGCTTCTGAATAATGCTGCCGTGAAAAATGGTCTCGCCCCTCCCTCTGCACTCCTAAGTAGGAAATCCTGCTCTGGACTACAAAAATAAAGTTCCAGTAATTCAAGAAATCCTTCTTTTCCACTTCAAACCAGCTGCCATTAGCTGCCATCTTCTTCCCAATTCAAAATATGCAAATGAAAACACAGATTGTCTACATGGCCTGATTGTCTTTGTGGCCTCAGAAGGACTCTCATTCTGCATCTACTTTTAAACACTTTACTCATCCTTTTTTTTTAATACTGCTCAGTTCCTGAGACTTCAGAAGCAATTTTGTATTCTAAAACGCAGACATGTCCTCCCCAGAGGCATTTCTCACCAGCTTATTCCAAAGCCAAAGCATTTCATGATTTTCCTCAAACCATAACCTCAAAACTTCTCATCTTCATCAGCCACACCCCCCCTAAATTTCAAGCTTTGAAGTTCTATCTGTAGATCTCAGTCCCACCTCTGTCCAAGTACACAGTGCCACATCAAACTATGATAACCAAAATAGTCTTCCTGAAGTGCACCTATCAGTTTTAGGTAAAAATATTGAGAATAATCAGTCTTCTGAGGACAGCTGTAATTTTTAGTAATTAAGCTGCCAATGCACACATGATGCAAGTCCAGGGCATTTCAGGGTTCCTGTGTGTGATGAAGTTACTGGTTCTAGTGAGCTGGTCTCATGTTGGTGAGGATGAGACCCTCGTGTGCGGTTAGAGCTGTGCAGTCAGACAGCACCGTGCTCAAACCTTCAGAAGAAACCCAAGGAGCCTCAGCCCCTCAACCTGCAGCAGCACCATCCCCCCACTGACACCTTCTTGCATTTAACAATGGTTCTACACCACAGTCCCATGGAAATCCCACAGATGGGTGGTGAAGCCAGGACCACCCAGTGCCTTGACTGTGGGCAAAATACAAGATAAAAAAAGCTGACAGAGGGGGGGGAAAAAAAAAATCCCCCCTCACCCACAAGACACATAACCTGCACAGTTTAGCCAAGTTTCTGCTCCAATCCTACACCGTGCTTTCCAAGGCTGCATCTGAAAAGGAGCACCTGCAGAGCTACCTGCAGGGAAGCAGGTCTGTAGATGTGTCTGCAGGAGACACGGGGTTTATTGGTTCGAAGACCCATATCTTCATTTATCTAGAAGCTATTTGGTAGTTTGGAAATGCAGTATTCAATATATTTCAGTAACACTGTGTTGTTACTAGGCCCTGCATACTTTAATGAAACACATTAGGTAAGAATCTGCCATCAACTAAAACCAAAAGTAGAGCTGCAGCAAGATTTCTGTTAAACAGTATTAAGCACTTCGAGCTGCAGGAAACAATTCAACCTAACCTTAAAGCAGTCCTTAGGTCACACCTGGGACTACAGTTTTCTGCTACCAGGAAACTCATTATAGAAACTGCATTCAACCCCCCTCAAACAGGACTTTACCAGCAACCACTACTCTGCAGTGGCATCAGAACCCTATCTTGAACACAATGAATCTGTTGTTAAAACTGCACAGTGAGTATTAAGGATGCGCTTCCTAATTGTAACCGTTCCCCTGGTGCTCTGCTGAACCCGGCCCCAGTGCAGGAGCCAGCCCAGGGCAGCATCCTTCCCTCCTCACATCCTGTTAACAGGGGAATCTCATTTCTGGGCTTTCAAAAAGCAAAGTCGGGCAATGGAGGCGTAATTTAAGAGCGCCAAAGCTTCACACGTGTGGTGATGCTCAAGCAGTGACTCTTCACATGGATTCTGCTCACGGAACAGCTGCACCTGTGGGGCCAGGTAAGGAACACTGAACGACGTCACTGAGAGTGAAGCCCTTTTGTAAGCACAGGCAGGAGGAAGCAAGGCCATGGGCTGTCACCGCGGCACTGCCAGGGAGGGGAGCCCTCCCACGTGTTCAGGCACAGCCAAGGCTCTATGCCTCGTCTTCCTGACACTCCATGAGTTAGCAGGAATCCGTTCATCTGGTCTTTGCTTACCCACGGATGAGCAGCTGGAAGAACAAGTAATTACTGTAATTTTTACAGTATTTCAGGATTTATTTCTGAATGGGCAAATCAACAGCTCTAGTCTGTCTAGTAAGTGCTTCCGGGTGATCATGGAGTCCTCCATGGCCACAGCCGAAACAGAAGTAAACAGACTCAAACTGTCATATTCCAGTGAATTTCACAGGAATTTGAATTCCTAAATATCCCTCTGGATTCTTAAAACCCAAAACATAATTCTTGAAGTGGGTTTGCTATGTATATAAAGATAAGACCAGCTGCCAGAACTTTTCAAACAAAATATTAGACTGGATTCTTGCCATAGTCGTAAAAATCAGGAAGATTTCAATCTAAACAAACAAAAAAAATCTAACTAAAAATGTAGGTTTTTTGATGTGCTGTTCTTTGGAATTCCTATAATTAAAAAATAAACGCATTGTTATTATCTCATAAGAAAATACACTTCATAATGTGCAACCCAATGCACATAGGGAATCGGCATGTGAAAGGGTAAATGCAAAAGTATGAAAATACAGTCCTTTAAATGTGACATTAAAGTTTAACATATTAGTACAAAACTAATACACTAAAATAGATGTACAGGTGCAAAAGGCTACCAGGTTGTAGAAAAAAGGTACCAGTTTCTGTTTTTTTAAAAGGCTTAATTAAATCTGCTCCAAAAAAAATGGCAACAAAATAAAACCAGAAGCAGCATTAAAACCAAACTGATAACATGCTGTCTCTAATAAAGCAATGTATGTACAAAAGAAGTGAGCAAAGCTGAATTTTTCTGCTGGCATGAAAGAATTTCTCTGACAAAATTCAGGCCAAAAGTTGCAAGGAATGGGATGTTTACAACTATTAGGCACAGAGAAATTAGTGGAGGTTGCTTTCATAGGGCAGATTTTTTGTACAGGAAGTCTGGTTTGTTTGGAGACCTCCTTCCTCTGCTTACTCCATCTTCCCTTTCCAAATCTGCATTTCTCTGTGCTCCATGTTCCAATGGCTCATCATCTGCCAGTCTCCTACTGGGCCTCTCTTCTGGCATGTCAGAGTTGTACGCAGAGAGTGAAGGTCTGTTGGAGGTTAGCCCATAGGTTAAATCCGTTTCCATTTTTGTTCTTCCCCTGACGTGAACAGGGCCATTCCCAGCATTTTCCTGGGTAGCCAGTGCCAAGTCCAGTCGCTGGGGAGGTTGTTCTAAGACATCGAGGTGTATTGGCTCATTCTTTTGCCTGTGTTGATGCCCATCTTGCGAGAGCACGTATTCCCTCCTAGAATCCTCTTGCTTTTTAGGAGATATCTGGGAAGGTAGATAGGCTGACTTTAAGCCACTTGGTGATGCCTTATTGTGGCTGTACAAATCTGGGCCAAAATAAATGCCTTGTGAAGGCGAAGGACTGTGCCTGTTGGGTGCTGGAGTAGAGGGTCTGCATGCAGCATTAGAGAAGTCATAGAAGTCAGGATATTCCTGCGGATTTTCTCGAGCATCTATTTTTTGCTCTATTGCATGTTTTTTCCGAGAAGTAGGCATGTGTCTGTTCTGAATACATGAAATGTGCTGGGGCGGGCCGGGCCCTACCTCTGTAACCGCCTGGCTTAGCTCCGTGTCCACCGTGAGCTCTGGTAATCTTCTGTCTTTCAAAGACATTGCTGACACACCCATTGCGATGTCTGGCATCAGTTCATTCAGCAACGGCTGAGTACACTGGAAAAGAAAAGAAATTGGTTCATGGAAACAAAAACAAAAGCTAAAAATACAAACTGTATTTAGGCTGGTTTTCTGAATTCAAAATGGCATTTTCTTAACCTACTTTAGTCTTGACAACTTCAGCCTGCAAGTTTCTTGCACTGTTTAAAGAACACATCTATCCACCAACCTTCACCTACCTGCTCCTTTCCTTCATGAAGCTGTTGTGTCACAATCACAGCTCCTCTTAAATGCATCTTGCCTTGAACATGCAGTAAAGGACACTGTACTGCTGAACTTCTTAGATGCAGGCCTGCTTTAAGCCACTTACAATTATCAAAGCAAACAAGGTACTCGGTGCAGAACCTAACAAATGGTTTGTCACAGCACACAGTTCCAGTGCAGGGAAGCCACAACACACGTGTCATCACTATAGACACAACCCTTCTGCATGCATCCCCCATTTTAAAGTAAGTAAACTGCAGACACACAGGTGTGTGCAGGACAGCCTCAGGGCTTGGGGGAGCACCAGTTACAGGGATGACTAGAGCCACAGAGTACGTGGAAGCTGTTGCGTGGCATTCTTCTCACCTACCCCATGCTTGCCTCAGTGCAAAATTGCTCCTATTACAGCCTTCCAGACAGAAGAGTGAGAATTTCTACTTACATTTATCATTTCTCATGAAAGCAACTTTAGTAATCATTGATTAATAGTAACTCACAAATTGCAGAAAGAATACAGAACAAAACTATCACCTATATCAAGCCTATGCTCCCCCTTGCATTATTTGTGGACATATTCTAGCAGAAATATTCCTGACATGAAAAAGATTACTATATAGTTTCCTCAGGGAAGTCAGTATTGATCAAAAGAGAGTGACATGCTATGAATCCCAACTTTGACCAAACAATGGCACACATTTTTAATGTGAAGTTATATATTTTATTCTAAAATAGAAAAAGAAGTGCAATATATTTAAGACAATTGCTAATGGGAAGAAAATAAAATCCATTTTTTCAATTAGAACGTGAGGATGAAATCTGCATCTAAAGTGCCACAACTATGCACTGACTGTTTTTTCACTGCAGAAATAAATTACCAAATTCTTCATTTAGCACTTCCTGTATTTCACAAAGCTATGTCTTTACTTGGTATCTTATAGTTCATTGTTTTTATTGCATCATATTGTAGTTCAGCAACTATAATGACTGCTTTTAAATACTGTAACAAACCCCTTTGTATCAGCAATTACCAATTTCTGCTTGCCAATTCACTTTCAAATATTTCTCAGCTGTAAAGCTTTCACACTCTTCACATGTGTATGAAGGCAACCTGTCTACTTCAGACTACTTATACCTGTGAATAGACAAGATATCCCCACTACTTCTACCTGTGAATTACAGTGTGCAGTCCACTACTGAAGTTGGCTTATGCTTTGTTTTAGTGTAGAGCAAACTACATTTGCCACACAAGGGGCAGCTGAGGTCACTTGGTCTGTTCAGCCTGGAGGAGACTGAGAGGAGACCTCACTGCAGTTACAACTTCCTGAGAGGGGAAGAGGAGGGGCAGGCACTGATCTCATTTCTGTGGTGACGATGACAGGACTGAGGGAACGGCCAGAAGCTGTGTCAGGGGAGGTTTAGATTGGGTATTACAAAAAGGGTTCTTTACCCAGAGGGTGGCTGGGCACTGGAACAGACCCTGTGGGTCTCTTCCAACGCAGGATATTCAGTGATTCTATGATTTCAGCAGATTCCTGAGTGCCATTTGCCCCTCCAATAATGCTCCTGCCCCCTGGAATGTTCATTCTCCCAGGGATTAGGGCATGCCTCTGGGATAGAGAATGCTGACAAACAGTTCGGTAAAAAAACTTCCTAACCAACGAAGATGCTCTTTTTATTTAACAAAGCCAAGTTACTCCACTGTAAGAATTCTCTCCAGCTCCTTCAATAAGGTACTTTGTGCGGCCAGAAAGAGGCAAAAGAGGAGAAATCGCAATACTTACGACTTGTTTCTCAGCTGCCATCACTGCTGCCGCCGCCGCCACCGTCTGCCGCCCCAGAGCCGCGGTGTTGGTGCAGTCGGGCGGCGCTGCCTTCACGCCGGGCAGGTAAACAGGCGGCGCAGCTTTGGGCGCGGTCCGCGAGTGGAACAGCGAGTGGTTACACGGGTAAGAGAAGGAACGCGAGGGATGTTGACTCGGCACCCTTTGTTTCCAGCCCACTTTGAACTGGTTATGAATAGGAGTTGCTGGTGGGTGGTATGGAGGTGGAGGAGGGGGCAATGGAGGATGGAAGGCCACGAAAGAGTCCAGTTCTGTAAACATGGTTTCTGCAGTGGGAGTGCTGTTGACGCGACATCGTCCAGACTGTCTCACTGTCAGCAGTGGGCTTTCATCCCCAAACCGTTCATCAGGAAAGAATTTGTGAGGATTCTGCAAAGGTAAAAAAACCAGCATGTAACAAGACAAAGTAGGAAGCCATCTAGAAAAATCTCCCTAACTAACACTCAGAAATATGTTAATACTGTAACTGCCTGGCTGTGCTACATACAAGCTCACCAACACTCAAGGTGACTACAGCTACCATGCAAAATATATTGGGTTTTTTTAAAAATAAGACAAGAAGAATCAGATTCACTGTAAGTTGACCAAGAAATGCACTTGCTTTAGCACCAGTGTATAAACAGAAGAGGGATTTTCAGTTTCCCAGTTCTGATATGTACTGTGCAGACCTACAACATTAGTTACTTCTTTTTCTCCTCTCTGATTTAAGAATAATCTAGGCTTAAATTAATGGTTCTACTGTTCTCATCAACTCTCTCTTTAGCAGGTTTATTTTGTCCCCAAAATCGGTGTCAATAAGAGCCTCCTGAATGGCAACTGCACTTACAGCTTTATAAAATCACATACATCAGATGCAACTGGCGTTTGCACCTGGACAGTCACGCAGGCATTTCAAAGCACCTGTGCACCTGCATGTGTCCACAGCAAGTACTCCTACTGCAGAGCACACAATGGAGCCCCTCCATACACAGCCACTGTTCATACCTGCAGGAGCTCAGCAGCAGCATCAGACAGCCCGAATTCCCGCAGCACGCGGATCTGGATCTCGTAGCTGACGGTGGCGCCTTCCCCGCAGTTCAGAGCGTAGGCGCGCTGCACCTGCTCCGTGTGGCGCAGCTCCTGCAGCCGCTTGATCATCTCTTTCACCACCAGGAGATTGGGAACTGGAGGGATAACAGAGAATGGGGTGGGGAGAAGACAGAGTCCTTTTTTTCAACTGTGAGACAGTAAGTTTGATTGCAACGGTTAGATTTATTCTGAAGGAAAAATCTAATGTCAGGCTGCCTTGGCTTTTTTTTTTTTTTTTTTAAGAAGCATTCTGTCAAGAACTGTTCAACTTACACGTGTTCCACAGAGCATCATTAAGCCACATGGGATAACACACATCATACAAATGATAAAAACATACACCACTTCTCCAGCTTCTGCTAGAATGAGCCACAAACAGAGCCTTCTTTGCAAACCCCTTATGATGCAGGAATTCCATGATTTGAGGTGGGGGCAGGATATCTTAAATATCAACTGAATGTTCCCTTGTGAATTGTATAGGCCAAGAATTCATTGATTTTTTTGGCACACACTTCATACTTCTAATGCAGTTCTATAATCACAAGACCGTAACACCAGTATGTAACTAGAGAAAGAGCATTTTACAAAAGTTACACAAATTGTAAGCCAACAAAAACCTGTTAAAATGATGTTGTTTTATGCAGTCATATTGAAATAATTTTTTAAAACCTATTCCAAAAGAAAGTAATGTATAATTTTGGGTATTTATCCTGTTGCGAAACTTTCACATGCCGCTTCTTACTGCTGTTTGATGATGAATGACATCTCTCTGTGGTGTTTCTGTCCTAAGGAAAATGTGCATATAAATAGAGAAGACAAATCCAGATCTCTGAGTGTGGAAGTCCTGGTGTCTGATCCTTTACCAGCTTTACAAGTGTTATGTATTACCACGACCAGATGTCCGTAATGAAAGCTCATAAAAATTAAACAGATCATACAGCAAGAACAGTGTGAAAAGACATTTGCATTACAGAGAAGGAGAAAACCCAACACCACACAATTACAACTGGTCCCAATTTCACAAAGTTTACATTGGTACATGAAGGAGAAGTATATGTAGTGCAAAATATTCCCCCCCTCAATGGAGTTCCTGTACTGGGAGGGGAGGGAAGGAACCCATTCTAACCAGTCTTCAAGGCTTGTAAGTAAGTCTTTCATGCTACCCTCCATACACTTAAATTCTGAAAAATCCTGGTTTAGCAGCCACATGTTTAGCTACAGCCAGCATTTTGCTAATATTTAAAGAAAAGGATTTAAGAGAAGTCTGAAGCAGTTCTCCAAACTAGTAGGCATAAAAATGATATAAGGTTTTCATTAAAAAGTACTGTCTTCTCAAACCCTGGTTTGTTTTTTTTTTTACTATTATTCATGTGAAACACATGGAAGAAAGATTATGTATATAAAAAAAATACAATTCTCTCAGCTGCAAGATTTCTAATTCAGACTGAAACTGGAAAATACGTAAGGAAACCCAACCACTTGCAGAACCTGGCCTCAAGTTAGAACAGGCTTCAGCTGAACTCATTTTACAATAGTGCTGCAGAAAGAGCACTGAGACATGCTGCCAGCAGATTTGTGCAAATACAGTCCTCAGGCAGGTCCAAGGAGAAGCCAGGGACAGACAGGGAGCAGCTGAGCTGTGAAGCTCCCCCTGTTCTGAGCCTGGCCCACAGAGGCGATGCTGCCCAGCTCTCCCCCCGGCACTCCCTGTGCTCCATCTATGCTTCAGGATGCATTCCTGTACAAGTCAGAGGTTGGGACAGGCTTTAATCTCCTCACATTAACTGGGCCCCATCTGCCCATTCTAGCAAAAAGGCATTGGCAAATCAATCAATTCTTTTGCTTAATTACAGGACTAAGCACTGCAGACAGCTGCCAGGACACAATTCCTGTGCTCCAACTACTGGCCAGGCTCAGAGCCTGTATCTACGTCCAAATCAAAGGACTGGCAGTAATTCCTACCTATTAAATTGTACAGAACCAAGCTGCAGGGGAGTTTCAGATTGGCCAAGATGTCTCATGCTTGCCAACAGAGCCAGTTTTTTTAAGAACATGGGAACTTTGGCAGAACACTGAAGACCTCTGAGAACCTATTGCTCTTCTCAACTTCTTTGGAAATTAAGATTGAGCAAAGTGTTATCAAAGTCCTATCTTATATGAAATACTTTATATTCAATTCATGGTAAGTGTATTTACGCTTTTCTGGGAAGGGAAGTCCAAGTACTATAATGCACTACTGAGATGCCACAGCTTTGCTGAGAGCTCCAAATTTTTTAACAAACAATTGGTACTTTCATCAAATTTTTCAAACTGAAGTCTTCAGAAGCTCCTTTTAGGCTTTATGAAGTTTCTTCCCAGACCACAAGAAGCAAACAGATCAAAACCATTCTACAAATTTTCCTAGAAATCTTACAATTAAACAGTGTTTCAAATCTTCCTAATATTTCAAATTAAATTCTCCTACAGCAATTTCAATTCATTACTTTTGTCCTGGCTCTAGCATCTGTAAGAATAGTTTATCTACTTCCTTTCAACATAGTTGACTGAAGAGAGACATGACTGATACACAGAGAGCTTATAAAATGGGGAATACCATAGGCACAGCGTTTTCCACTTCCTTCATGGAATTAAAATTTAATCTTGGTCATTTAGTTACCTAATCCTGCCCTCCAAAACGTTCACTGACCCTTCCAACTTATCATCAGTTTCAAGTGTTGCCAGTGTACTCTCTATGCACACTGAGTATTAATGGGACAGGGGAAAGGCAGGAAGAGCTAGATGCTTTAGGAACCCCACTAGATACATTCTTCCAGTCTGACACCAAAAGATCATATGCATAAATGACAAAATACATTTAGTATATATTTTCCTGGCTTGCCTATGGGGAATGTCACACCAATCATCTCGAAGTCAAGAGAGGCCACATTTACTTGAGCCTATAAAAATGTACTCTGACAGAGTCTTCCCCAAGGAATTAAGTTGGTTTGGCTTCAAAGCTAAAGTGGATTTGGTAAATTGAAGTAAATGTGTTTTGAGTGCCTAATTCCAGGACTCTTCTGGCATACTGAGTTCAGCTTCCTTACAAGTTATGTTCTCTGGCTTTTGATTTTTAAAAGACATTTTCCAGACTCACAGATCTTACCTATATCGGACAACTGGTCGTAGAAAACTGAGAACCCTGCAGAAAATTCTGAGAATAGAGAGCCAGGCTCCAGCAATTGTTCTACTGTGTTTAACCAGTCCAAGGGTTTTGTTTTCTAACTAGTTACTCTGCCATCCAAAACCAGTCAATGTCTTTAGGACAGACCAAAGCAGAAGGACTATTCCTGGTGCAGAACTACCCTCCGAGGAAATGATGAGGTTCAATAACTGACACTCACTGCCCTCAGGCCCAAGCCCCCACACACTCCCAGGAGATCACTCGGCACGGGAAGCCATCAGCAGCTCACCTGGGATCTCGTTGGCTATAACGGAGGGAGGACTGGTCTGGTTAGTGCTGACTTGCTGGTGGGTGATGACGTGGCAGCACTGCGGCACCGCGTTGTTCACCATGTACAGCGTGTCGGGCACGTTGGACATCCGCACCATCCGCAGGCGAACGAGGTCGGTTTGCTCCACCATCATCTCATCCAGCACCGACTGCAACGACAGCCCCAGAGCCCCATGGAGGCACTGCACACACCCCGCTGCCTCTGCTGCAAGCACAGCCATGGCTACGCCACAGTAACTCTGTCAGGTCACAAACAACACCTGCCTTTTCATCAGCATTTTCTATTCCATTTTCCAGTCATCATCATAGTTGAGTTTCAGAGCTAAGAGCAGGAAGGAGAATAGTTTGGGAAGGATGCTTTGTTTATTTTAACCTGTCAGATTAGAACTGACCTTCTCAAGGCCAGACCCTCCGGACGTAAACAATTATTGCCTATGAGTCTCAACTTTCTGTGCCACTGAGTAGAAGGCACTAGCCTGAAAATGAAAGATGTTTCCCTCAGATGTCTTAAAGAATAGAAAATTATTCATGCCTTTGAAGATTCTTACTTAATGTTAATGAATTTATTTTAAAAAATGGGAGACTAGCAGGGGAATTAAAAAAAATAAAAAATCACTCATCCACATTTTTTTCATTTTACAATAATTAAAACTATCAATAGGAGGAGTAAAGCTACCAGAGACTACGTATGAGAGTCCTCCATCTAATGTTAAAAAGCCAATAATGCTTTAAAAAATATTAACAGCATAATATGAAACCAATACTAACAAGTAGGAATCCTGACAGGGGTGTGGGGCGTGTTAGAATGCACTTTTTAATTTGGATAACTACTAAAGCACTCCCATAGCATATACCTGAAAACTAAGTCAAAGCTTTTACCACATTTTTGTTAGTTTTAGCAATCCAAGATACAAAGAGAACATTTCAACCAGCTAGTCCTCCTTTGCTGTTTTAGTGCCACTTAGTGCTCTCTAACTGCTGTGCCAAAAAGGCAAAAGTAGTTTTATTTCTTCTCTTCCCTCACAGAGGACATCAACAACATCTCATACCTTTAGAAAACATTTTCTCTCCTAGGCACAGGGCAAAAGCTCCAAATTCACCAGAGCAGAGGCCAGAGTCTGTAGGTGATGTGGATGTACAAAGCATCACCTAACTCTCCTGTTCTGCTGTCACCTGCACTGCTGGCACTCAAAGCTCTCAACTCAAGTCAGAGCTACCTGAAGTGGTGGCATTAGTCAGTGACACAAAAGGCTCCCATGCTGTCAAACAGAACGTGGCACGTTCCTGCCCCACACAGCACCATCTCCACCCTGCCACCGAACGTCACCGCCAGAGATGCTACAAGATCTTCAGCTTGACAGTGCTCATGCAAGAAATTAAATAGAGAAGCGACTGCCTGAGAGGGAAATAAAGGACTTCATTCAAATTGGACACAGGGTATTTATTCCATTTTGCGGAGGATCACAAGATTTTGGGTATGTTCTGATTCAAACAAGAAGATGAAATATCAGTCCTCTGCCGAGTGGAATAGCAGTTCCCCACCCAGCTCTGGTGGGAGCTGGGGAGCCTGAAAGAGCTGGCACCAAGGTTGCTGACTAGCTGCAGACTGGGACTCTCAGGCTCTCACCTTGCCATCCGCCTGCCAGGAGGGCTGCCGAGGAGCTGGGCCGGCAAACTGGCTGGAAACCAGGGAGGTTTCCCTCAGAACGCTGCTTTGTTTCCGGTGGAATTTCATCAAGATCTGTCTCGCAAACATTTCAATTTCGACAAAAAAAAATTTTGTTGAAATTTTTCTGACCAGTTCTAGAGACTTGAGCCTGATGATCAATCTTGTAAGTCTTGTTAAATTGAAAATGTTAGTATTTTAGGCCAGTACATGTAAAGAGACACAAAACATACCAAAATCTTTCCCTGTTTACAGAACCCCCTGATGACTCCAATCAGAGAACAGTCAAGTGTTGCTGATATTACCTTAGCCTCCTCCACATACGGTGAGAACAGTCTTGGCCGCACATATATTCCAGCATTTTTTTGCCGCAGCCAGGCATTTGACTTTCCACCTTCTGATGTTGGTAGCATGTCTGAAGGAGGAGTGCTAATCAGGCCTCTCTTCATCTTTAAGAATCAAGAAAAAGTTTTACGTTTTTTTCAATATTAATATGGTAAAAACTTGCAAAAAATGCATTTTTTTACACTGAATCCTTACACTACTGATTTTTCTTTAGCCTTCTGAGAGATTCAAAGAACAGAAAATCTAACCAGAAAAAGAGAGTTATACATCTATTACTCTCAATGATAACATTTTAGAAGTTAATCCTTAAAATAAACGAACAAACCCAACACCCACCAAAGCAAAAAAACCCCACACCTGAACATTATAACATGTGAACTACAAAGAGCCCAGAGATGGTATTTGTACAAGACTACTGACTTACTGCATCACTCAGTACTTCACTATTCATGGGTAAGATGTGCTCAATGCGGACAAAAGGTAAAAGTGGAGACAGGATCTCCCTCAGCTCCTCAATGTCAAGATCTCTCCTCTTCACACCTCTTTTATTCACACTGTGAGCAGTACCACTGAGTAAATTAGGCTCTGTGGGAAGGAACAAGACACGCTAAGTTTTCATCAGAAAGTTTAAAGAGGATAGCAGGAGGTACAGGGCTTACAGGAAGTTATAGAAAAGGAAAGAAAATTCTCATTTTATATCAATAGTGCTCATCAGTACTGTTCCACAAAACTAACAACTGAACATGGCACTTGGTGCTATGGTCTAGTTGACAGGGTGGTGGATTGGTCAAAGGTTGGACTCTATGATCCTGGAGGCCTTTTCCAACCGAAATGATTCTATGATTCTACTTCATGCCTTAAAATCTTATATGAAGCATTCACAGAGACAGGTTCAGTTTATACCAGCAAGGGTCATCTGCACAGCTGCCAGTTTCAAAGTGTAAGCCAGGCAGAAAATACAAACATAGCATTTGTGATAAACACTTCGAAAGCTCTGTTGAGAGGTATGCTATGAAAGCATTTGTACCTCCCTGCTAGCAGTTTCCTACAGCTCTTCTGCCTTTCCCCAGCAGTTTTCAAAGACACTTTCTACAAATTAAGGTCTGAAGAGTCTTCAGGGATACATTATTCCAGCTTCCTTGTGTAACCCACCCCAGTAACACGGGGTCAAGCCCACTCAAATTCCTCTCATGGCCACAGGACACCTATTTGTACCAGGAGTGGTATCTTCCTGGAGACAGCAAGATGACCATGTACCCCACGTGTATTTTAGGTATTGTGCCCAACCTGACTTTGACTGACTAGCTTCCCTCTTTGAGGAAACCTGTCAAATGTATCCACCCTCCCTCGGTACATGCAGCTCGAATTTTGGCCACAGCTCGTTATATTCTCTAATGCTTTGTGGCATTTTAGTGACACCATCACACATTCAGAGCTGCAATATAAGGAGTGCCACTGAGGAATTTAGATGAAATTACTAGACTAAATCTGGCCCTAATCTAACAGAATTTGGTGTTGCTACTACTTCTGCTTTTGCTTGTTGTGTTATCTGATGATCCCAGATAAGAGAAGTGAGCTGTTTACTTAATGAATGCCAGAGAAAAAAGCCGTGCAGTGATCCCAAAGGAGCAGCTTCTGCCCCAGCCCAGGTCTGTCATTGTTTAACTGGCTCCATTATGTTCCAATGTGCCCTAAGACAGACACTTGGAAAATCCTGTTTTGGAAATAGGTTAATACTTACTCAAGACACCAGAAGCCCATCCTTTAACTAACTTTCTGTTGCATTTCATAAAACATGTCCATGACAAAGCAGTTGTATGGGAAGCAGTACAGTGGATTTCAGAAGCACGGCCAGCCTTCCCAAGACAGTAGTTACACCAGTACTGCTCTGTTTTTACTCAGGCAGGTTCTTCCCTTTCTATTCCTCTTGTGGCACTATGTGATTGACACTTCGTAGTGCAGATGAACTACAAGATCCTTGCATTTGTTATTTGGGAAATATATGTTTAACCTACTTCCCATATCCAACATGTGTAAGATTGCCCTTGAAGTTACCACCGTAGCAATAATGTGCATCTAGGCTCATAAAAATACATTTACATCTACTTTAGGGAAAACACTGGTGCCACTTGTTGGCTTGTTTCTCACTTCCAGAGATTTCTGTCAGAGAGACACACTCAAACTGAAGTGAAAGGCTGACACAGTAAACTAAGACTACTGTGAGAAGCCTGCATAAGAAGATACTGCACGAGTTTTTCATTTGATGAATTAGTTACAAGAAAAATAATTCTGAGACAACAGGAAACCAAAATCAGACAATCACAGAGGTTGAAAGGACCTCTAGAAGTTTGGTTCAGTCACAACCAATGCCCTCTTCCCACACCTCCCCAGGAAAGGTACAGCACATTGCCCTTTACTGCATCCAGCTGAGATGTGAGTACCTCCAAGGATGGAGATCCCACAACTGATCTGGGCAACCTGTGCCAGTGTCTGACCATCTTCACACTTTCTTTTATTTCAGTTAATGCCTCATTGCCTCTCATCTTGTCCCAGGTGCCAAGAGAAGAGCGCTGCTCTATTTTCTTTGCTTCCTGCCATTAGATATTTATCAACTCTGCTAAGATCCCCTCCAAGCCTTTTCTTCTTCAGGCTTAAACAATCCCATCTCCCTCAGAATGCTGTGTTCTCATTTTTTAGATAACAAAACCTTTAAAGAAAGCAAGAGCACTTGCTTCATTTTGACTACATTATGAAAAAAGTAAAATGAATTTCCCTAAGTTACAGATCACTCACAGAATAGAACTGCGATAAATTTTGGTTTATTCGGTTTAGTACTGCGTGGTTTAAAGAATCCTCACCTCGATCTGCTATCCTCTTCATCAACTGGTGTTCTCCCCATTTAATCAGATATTTAAGAATATCTTGTTCACTTGCCTGTAGAAAGAGAAAGTCAGTAATCTGTATACGCTTAGTTTAATGTCACATGCACACACACAAAAGAAAAAAAATCACAGGTCTTTTACAGCTCTAGAGAAACACAGTTGTATCAAAGCATGACGCATTTACACTTTATGATCTGCTTATCACTTTCTCCTAATATTTTAAGCTGCACTACAGGTATATCACCACCGTAATTTCTAGATTAATATTACTTACTGAATCCCTAGGAAGAGGAAGAAGTTTTCTACAGTAGGAAAAATTTTATTTAGTATGGAAATTTATAGGTATGAAGGTTTAATTACTGAATTTAACTAAAAGGGGCAGTTCCACCTCTGGGTGTTTTGAACTTTTGTTTAACATTACAAATTCAGCATCTGCCAACCTGGAAAATGATGAAAATAATCTATCCTAATAAATTACAATCTTTGTGAAGAGAAAAATTTTCAGGAATACTATAATTAAAACAACTTTGCTTAGTTCATACCTATATATATGTGCTGACCACTGAACATTCTTACAGAAAAAAATCATGTACTGCAAAATTTATCTACGTAATTTCTTAATAACTAGGGTAGAAAATTTAGTCCTAGTATAAAGTCTCATGGAAGATCAACAGTACCGTTAACTGTAATTTCTGAAATGTTTCTAGTAAACGAAACTTTAAAAAAAACTTTAAATCATCTCTAGCGCTTATCCTTTATAAAGAAGTAAGATTGAGATGAATGCAGTTAAAAAAAAAAATCTAGTAATCTTTAAGCTATAAAAGGATGGTCATCATTCTAAAGATACCTCCCCTGAAGAGAAATCGCAGCAAAAATCCAGAATCTTTCTGTTGGCCAGTACGATTCTCTCTCCCTAAAACCACATAATCACTGAAGACAAATCACAAGAAAAAATAAAAACTCTGCAATACTTGTCAGAGAAGGTAATTTTCTCTCTCCACAAAAATAAATTGAGTTTTCTGAACCATTTCTATTTATTAGCTCCCACTGCCCCAAATTAGTATGTGCGTTGTTACAGCAAAACTACTCCTACCATGTAATTTTATAAATCTCTTAAACAGGCAAGGCAAATGTTAGGTTCAGAAATGCTTTGTTTAAAATAATTTGCATCCATTTATAAACTATTATTAGACTTCTAAGAAACAGCATATACCACATTTAGGTTGTGTTACAAGCCAAGAACAAAACAATTTTCTTAATCACTACTTCCATTTCATTTTTTTACATATTATAGAAGGAGTGCTTAGTGCATACGAGCCCTCTTCAGCCTACAATTTAAAGTCAACTACCCCCAAGCATATAGTACATCCTGCTTCTAGCAGGACCAGCTGTATTCTGCATTGCAGGGTACCTGTAAATAGTCAGACTGAATAGCTGTGAGCAGGTGGTCCTTGCTGAGTTCATAGAAGACCTCTGAAGTCATGACCTGGGTAAACTCCTCACAGAGGAAATGCAGTGCTTGGCGATGTACCCACTTGGAGCCGTAAGGCTGAGAGCTCCACTTCAGAATGGCAATTAAGGTGTCCAGTGAGATGCTCTCAGCAATGATATCTTCACAGCCTATGAAACAAGGGCAAAAATCAATGATGCTGTTACCAAGACACACTGATCCTGAAGGAATAATACATGTGGCTAAATCTGTAATAGGAAGGGTTATATACTCCCAGTGAGAGTAAGGACAGAAGTGCCCTACAGATCAAGGTTGAAAAGAAGGTTATATTTTGACTAAAAGTCCAATGATTTTAGCAGTGGTTTAGGATTCCAACGATACAGTTATTTACCTTTTAAAGGCACATGAAGCATCATGGCCACTGGTATGCCTGGATAAACAACTGGAAAGCTAGCTCAACCCAACCAGAACTCCCTCTGGTTATCTGAGTGTTTAACACATTTTAACACGACAAATTTGAGTTTGAGTCACTGCTGTTTGCAGCAGATTCACAAACACCTATGAACTGTAACAAAGGTGGAATTCTTGCCTGTATCACTTTGCCCATGGACCCTCCTGAGACAGACTATGCAGAGGAGCAGAAACACAAGCTGTAAACAGTGCTAGATACTCAGCTACTTGGTACAGGATGAGGGCAGCAAAGCATCATTTTCTGACTCACAGAGAAGGCAGGAAGCAGTGGATGGCTGCTCCAGGCCACCACGATGGCCTCAGTATCCAGCAAGGCACAGAGGGTGCCAGGACAGGGAGCACGCTCTGACAGGGAAGCAGAAGGGAGGCAGACTTATGGAGAGTCTGCTACAGTTTCTTCCTACCCACTGCTTTACTAAGATCTACTCTTCCACAGGGTACACATCTTCTGAAGGAGAGAGAGTATAATTAAAAGTCCTGAAGGGAAATGGAGCAGATCTGGAAGAAATGAGGGAAGACGTACTGTGGGAGGGCTGCAAACATGGGTACTTGGGGCTACGGAGTTAGGACAGATGGTACCACAACGCCGATAACTTGAAGTCTCCAATCGCACTATGCCGATTTCATTTGTACATCTGGTTTAGCACAAAGATAGCAATTTAAAGAAAATATTCTCAGAATTATACATTCCTGTCTCAACCCACTACAGCCACAAGATTACAGCTGTGCTTATGCTTATAAGAGGTCCCCAGACAGTTCAGAGCTACATGTTTGCACTGCAATTTTACTTCTTATACATCATCATTTTTCTCTCAAAGATATCTAAAAACTAAACTTTGTTGTTTAGGGATGTGTATTGCATTACTGAACTCTTGAACTAAGCTGAGTAAAAAAGTGTTTAGCACAGTAATCTCAACCCTAGTCAAGACAAAGATGGGTCTCCTGATGCCACATATTTTTGCACTGGCTGCCTAGAGGTATAACGCACTAGCAACAACTAACAAAAATAAAACAAAAATCTTACTTTTCTACATCGGACAGCATACAGAACATACAGTGATCATTCCATTTCCATTGTAATGATTAATGTGAAACATATGTTTTTAAGGAGTAGGTAGCAACAAGTGAACAAGCTTCTTCAAGTAGGAGGGAATCTGTCAAAGGAGCTACTAGTTAGAAGTAAAGTCACTAAAATGGAAATTTAAACAGGAGGGTTAATAAGGTAGTAGAAAGCAACAGTTTAAACATGAGACTGGTTATAAATTTAACTGTCCTATTAGACACACATATTTGTACCTAATACAGTAATAACCCCAAAGTAATAATTGTAAGAACAATATTCTACCAATAAAATTTTCTAAGATTTTCAGGAATATATCTTAATATAGACATAGTTTTGGAAACAATCTTTATTTAATTTCGAAAGCAATTTATGAGAGTAATGTCTGTCCTCCAACAGTAATACATTTTACACCAGTTCATATTTAAACCAAACTTTCCTCAACAAGCAGCTGGATGATTTTTTTTCATATGTCTGATTCACCTGAGAAAAGGAAGACTGAGTGCAGCCATTGACAGAAGGGCTACCCAAAGCACACACATTTCTGACTGTTGCAGCACATGCAGCATCACACCGCGCATCCCCAGACAGACTCTCCATTTGCTTCTGGCAAAGGGGTGAGTGTTGAGCCATGTTTCAACACAACTGCTTTGTCCTTCACCATTTCTGAAATAGTATGGCACTTCTCAGAGCTACCTATCTCCATGAGGTTACATATCATTACTACTACTAGTAAGAACAGATGCCTCATGATAGATATTGACCTCTAACCTGCATGGCAAGTACTGGCCTTAAACGAGCAGTGAGCAGGCAGCAAAGATGGGCTGGAGGCACTTGGAACATCACTCCAGTTATCACCGGTACAGGTAAGAGCAGAGCATGAGAACTGTTCTGAAATACACTCTGTGGGCTGAGGTACAGGTTAGCGAAATGACCCCCTCTAGATGGGGGAATTCCCCAGACTCCTAAAGGATAAAGTCTTATGTCTTAAAAAGTTCTGGTCAAGAATCTAAGAAACAGCCTTAAACAAACAAACAAGAAACAACTAAACCATCCCAAACCCAACCTATCATCAAAAAAAGCTCAAAATACTTCAGCATATGTCAGAAACACGAGTAAATGAAGTCTGAAGCTTTCCACTTCAGGATCCATTTTTACTTGAACAGCAAAGGGCTGACATTGCATTAAACTGTCACACCCTCTCAGCTTTCCTTTTGGGGCTCAAGAAGGGAAAACGTTAAGCTAGCAGCAAACCTCGCATGTGAATGAAAGCTAACAGTGACTGTGACTAGTTGCAATCTGCTTAAAAGAGGAATTTGACTTCCACGAATAAGAAACACAATCATTTGAAACCATTCTTTAGGGTCATCTGCACTCAGCCTTCCCCTGCTGAATCCTAACATAACTTTTTGCACGCAATTATTCTGCTTGCATGCAAGCTGACTTCAGCAGAAACTGCATTCCCCTGAACTTCAAACATCACATGTAAGGACTGCCCCATTTCAAAGGCAGTAAGTAAACCCACACACTGAAATCAGTCACCAGGAAACTCAAACTGCAAGAGCAGAAACTTATCTCAAAATTAATGCCATTCCTAGTATTTCATCTGACATTTATTTTTGAAGTAAAGATGCCTGCCCCCTGAAAAGACACCAGAAACGCAGTTCCAAAGATCTGAGCAACACCGATTCATAAAAACAGTGCATCAGCTCAGTCTCAGTTCTTCCGTCAAGTTCAATTATTGCACAACTAACAATAATATGACATCAGGTGAAAAGCTCATTAAGAATGACTAGCAAATGAAACAGCCTTTTTCCCAAGTAATTTTAGCAATGGGTCAGAAGTGTGGGATTATTAAAAGTATTTCTTCTGAAGTAAGCATAAGGTAATAATTAAAGTGTTTTTTTAACTTCTAAATAAATTGGGGCAACCCAATTCTAGCTATGGAAGGAATCCAATTTCCTTTCTTCTTTGGCAGAAGTTTTTTCTGCTTTAACAATCAGCTACTTGGCAAAAAAAGTAGTCATCTAATAGCCACAATATTGTTCTTCACAGTGGAATAGAGCATTTTTTCTTGTGAATACTATTTCTTAATACTCAGGCAGCAACAGCCTTCCCAAAATCTATCTGCAGTGTCCTACAAGCTTCTGTGACCATTACTATCCTTCAGAGATTCAACCTGGAATCTACAGAAAGGAAAGATAACTACCACATTTTGCACAAATTATGCTATTCCATGCACTCCTTTAGCTGGATGCCAACGGACCCTGCCTACAATCAAGTCCTTTCTGCTTCCGCAGTTCTCTCTCAAATGCAGTTCCACAGTCCTTCCAGAAAGAAATAGCTTGAGCCCACGTTTAGCACTCTACCTAGTGGCTTGGATCAGGACAGTTGACAGACCTATTGAAGACAAGTTAACTGCCTTCAACAATCAGCAAAAGTGGCATTAAGCAAAGCTTTTACTACAAAACTGTTCGCTTGATTTAACTCATTCTGTGGCGAAGACTTTCCCCCTAAACTTGTGCACACCAGTGGAGCCAAGGAAAAAAAGTAGTAAGAATTCATCTTAACACTGAACTGGAATCCAGAAGCTATTCAATGTTTTTTAATTTTGTCACATTAGGAGAGACCATGCTGGCAAATCACAGGAACCATAGGTTTTGGATTTTTTTGAATGTATATTTAATAGTGCTACCATGGGATTCCTGGCATTTCAGTATTTCAGCCCTCCTAAGATCAAGAGTACTTTTGATGTCAGGCAGTATCTGCTTCTAGATCAAAGGCTGTGCTATTGAATATGGCTTTACAATAAAGCTTCTAAGTTCTTCTACTTGTCAAGAGTAAACTCAACACCTAAAATAAAAGCGAAGGAAAGCAAAAAAGTTGGAAATTGAGTTAGTTTTTGTCAGTCTTATTTTAGAAAACTTTTTTGAATCAGGTGACAGAAAAGGTTCCCAGGCAAAACTATTTCATAAGGTCCCAGTATCCAAAAGCCTATCACAGCAAAACATTCTGTACCACCACCTCAGTGGGACTATCATGACAGCGGGCAACAGGGCCAAGACGCAGTAGAGGATTCACATATGTAATACAGCTACCTAATAAAATTAATATGCCTGAAGTCAAACTTCCCTGCAAGAGCAGGGCAGTACAGTAAGACTGGAAGTGGGGAGTGTTTTAACAACATGTGATGAACAGGACTAGGGAACTGATCTGGTTTTAGTGACTGGGCTACAGAAGAGCAAGGGATAAGTGATACTAACCCCAAACTTTGTGAATCAATGTGTTAAAATAATTGCACCAGTACAGTTGGCAGAGAGCAGTAAGCTAGCACAAAGATAGAAAAACTGCAGCAGAGGGCAGAAACAGGCAGGCAGAGCACAGAAACACTCCACTAAGGGATGTGCCCCAACCTCCTGGGGAGGGCTCCAATCCTCATAGCCTCTGTGAAAGCCCTGAAGAGCTCCACTTTTGACAGTAACAACTACCAGAGCACCTCTAAGAGCAGTGTCAGTTCTATTAGGTACAAATGGGTTTCAGTATGATCAGCTGTATTGACCAGATATGCTTGCTGACTAGTTCATTTATTCAAATTAGTTCATTCAAAGGTCCATTTCAGTTTCTCTTGAAAGGTAAGTGACAACCCTCAGCGGAAACAAATCAAGATGAAGGCGGAGGAAATTCTAGATAAAGGTTGTCCTGCTTTACTTGGACAGTAAAGATCCACTGCACATACTCATACTATCACTGTCTTCATCATAGGGAAACTATCTATTAAATCACAATAGTCAGAAGAAGGAATATCACCGTGTTAGGAAAGGGAAAATTTCCATGGAAATAGTCAAAGCTGAATCATCTGCTGAAACTGAAGAAAAATTACAACATCTGGATACTTAGAAAGGTCCCCGAAGACAAATCAAACTAAAATCTGTTGAAAATAAAAACAGCTGATCAGAAGCTTTAAAATACATCAACTTCACTTGACACTCAGCTACAAACACCCAGGCAAAACTGAGTGCAAGTGAGAAAAATGAATTGGAAAGAGTATCCAGACTTAACATAATAAGCCCAAAATATTTTCCACGAAACCAGGGAGACAAGCCTTTGCAAGTTTGCAATTGGCTAGCAGGAGTGAACTGAAACAAAAAACTTTAGCCGAGGGCGTGGAAATCTAGAGAAGAAACCTAAGACACCAGCTACTGCGAAAGCCAGCTGATGGGATCAGTCAGTACTTGGGCAGAACTGGACACCTGCCGCACCACAGAATGGAAAAACACTGTCAGAGGTCCAAGCTAGGAGATGTCAGGAGAACTGCCTGCTCAGTGGCCTCCAACACCTACACAATGCTGTCTCTTCCAGCATCACTCTGCATAACATCTAGAAGTCAGATGTTTGAGTGACAGCTTCCAGCACAGAACTCTGCTAGCTGTGAAATCAGGGAATGGGATGGACACTACTGAAATTAAGATCTCCCATCTACTTCATGTTAAGTATCACAATAAGTGAGGACAAGATGCTACAATTAAGTAGGAAACAAGAACGGTGGTCATGACTAACGCACATTTTTAAGTGATCTCAGTCACGTGCAGGCATATCGTTTTCCCTGACCAAATAAGCTTCCTTTTAATTTTGATTATAAGATTATACCAGAACAGCTCTTCCGTGTCTGCACAGTACCAATGACCTAAACATGAACTCTGCAAATTAAGTATGAAGCTATTAGATTCTGACTCCACTGGCATATACAGATCTACAGAGTGCTTACTACTTTCTCCTGTAGCTAGGGAATGCAGCACCAATTTGTAAAATCCTAATTAGGTGAAGTTAACATCTAGAATTTCAATATCTGAAGGAGTGCCAAACCTATATTTTCTAGTATTCGATAATTTAATAGATTTCAGCACTTGCTGATTTTACTGCATTTCTCCCCTATGTATAACAACTCCACCCCTCTATCTCACTACTTTCATGGTCAGAAAAGGATTTACTACGGAAAGAAGAAAACCTCTAAATGCCACCACATCCCTCTACCTCCTCCCTATGACAACCCCCAAAACACTACAGCTCCAGTTCATCCAGAGGGCCACCAAGACCAAGCCTGCACTGCTGCACTCACTGGCTCCAGCCACCCAAGTGTGCTGCTAAGGTGCAAGCCCAGTGCAGCTCCTGCTGCTGCCTTTGTTTTTACTCCCATACAGACAGTACTGGGGGAAAACTTCCAGGAAAAAGTAAAGATCTTGTTACCACTGACTCATGGAATATACATTCCAGAGCAGCACTGTTCTGCAGTGCATTACTGAAAAGAGTGCCCGTTTAGGACATGCTGATCCAAGCGAGCTGAACTTAAAGTGAGCAGAAACAAACCCAGCACCAAATAAAATATCAGCTCATTTTTCAGTATTTACTAATACAGAAAAAAAAGCTATTTTCCTATCTAGAAGTTTACCTAAGTTTCTCTTTAAAGTTATCTATCTGTCATTGCTTTTCTGCTTTGATATAACTGACAGTGCTTCATCAGAGCACCTCCAGATCACAGTTGTTCCAGTTTAGGTTTCCAATCTGAGGAAAAGAATTGCACCCTGTTCATTTATGAAACAGTGCATAATTATTCAGTGTCTCACTGAGGGTTTCATTCACCATTTAATTCTCTCATTAGTATTCTCTGAGCACATTAAATCCTTTTAGCACTTGTATATATGTACACGCACCAAAATTGAGGAACTCCATCACCTCTTTAACTTCAATCCATTTTCCTTTCTTGCTTTCAGCTGATCTACAGAGCTGTTCTCAAGTACTATTAGCTTGTGCGTATCATACAGAAATTAACTTAATACCATAGTTCAACTGTGGTAAAACTTCTTGCCCCTTCTGAAACTTTAAGTTTCTAGGTGTACTGAGGGGGAAACAACAAAAATAAGAAAGATGCAGATAGGCAAGAGAGGGTCCAAAGGAGCGCCATGATGATGACCAAAGTACTGGAGAACCTAGCCTACGAGGAAAGACTGAAGGAAGCTAGGTCTCTTCTCCCTTGAGGACAGAAGGCTCGGGGCACCTTGTCACAGTATTCCCATACCTTTAGCTACTGGAGGGCAGCTGTAAAGAGGACAGGGGCTCTCTTTTCAAAAGAAGCCACATGAAGAGAACAAGGTGTAAGTTGCACTGGAAGACATCTCAACACAAGATGTTTTTGCAATGAGGAGAATCATGCACCAGGACAACCTTCCCAGGGACACAGTATAGTCCCCATCACTGGTGGTTTTCAAGAAGTGATTGGACAGAATGCTAGATAATCTCACCTAGGCTCCCTTTCTCATTTGGGTAGGTTGGATCCTATGATCTTTGGAGGCCCCCTCTAATCTGGGCTGCTCTGTGAGTGGATGATTCTGAGCCTAAGAACAGCCCAATTGCACCCTGCAGCATGTAGTCTCAGAAAACACATCCCCTTTGATCTGTGCCAGTTTTACTGCAGTACAATTATTTCAACTTTCAGCGCAATCTGAAAATTAGTTTCCTAATGGCAAACTCTGCATGAGCTACAGTAGTTCCACTAGTTTCACATATCCTTATCACTCTTAATTTCATGTAACTATTAAGAGAACCCATTAAAAATACAATTCCTTCCTGCAGTGCTTATACCTGCTCTTTCCTGTCCACTCTTTATCAAGTTTCCTATTTTACTTAGAACTACTTTAGAGCTTACAATATAAAGTTTCAGTCTTGTCAAATTTAATTTGACAGCTAGAAGTTATGGATGTACAGAGCTACTGTAAAAAACTACTTCTGTTAAGAAAATTAAACTAGCTTAAACAAATTATGTTGCTGATACACCAGTGAGTTCCACTTTCCCTTCCTCAGCTCAAAAGTAAAATTCTTATTTCCCATCAGCAATGCTTGAAGCAATTCCCACACTGCATTATGTATAATATGGCCACTAAATAGCTCCGACACCAACAGACAAAACTGCGGGCAAAGCTCCTGCCACCACAAGAAGCACCATTAGTTCACCTGTCAGTGCTCTGACACCTCACCTGAGATTCCAGTAATTCAGGTCAGGAGGCTGTATGTTATCAAGATTTGAATGATCTTTAAGAATAATGGAAGTAGTAAAACTCTCTAAACTTTATGTTTGAAAATACTGACTGACCCTGCCTTTAGTTCTGTACATAGAGGGGCAGACATTAAAGACCTAACACTAGTGAAGACCTAACACTAGTGCAATTAAGCTGTTTTAAGTTTACCTTCCAACAGCAAGATTGCAGAGTTGGTGTCTTTGACATAAACTACAGAAATAGTCATTCAAGTTTACAGCCTTGTTAATATATACGAACACTTCCTAACAAGTCTAAATATTTCCTCCTCTCAACGAGGATCTCTCGTATCCTCTCCCTGTGGTTTACACCCAAAAAATGGATTACAGAGAGCAGATAAGCATTAGAGATATCAAGACCAGTTATACATATTTGATATAAATAACATGCTTCAACAATGATGCACCATACAACTAAATCTCTTGCACGGCATTTCTTCTGCCCCTAGAAAATGGATGCATTATTGACAACTTACAGATAGAAAACAAATTCCATTTCTAAAGGAACTGTCAGCCACTGGTAGCTGATAATAAGCATACTTACACCGCAAAGTTGCTAAAACTTGTTCTAATAAGGTCATATATTCTACAGCAAGGACAGTATTACATACCTTGTGCAAGCATGTTAAACTCCAAGAACAGTGCTATGTGATAAAGCTCCATAGCTTCTTCAGCCCTAGTCATGTTTAGTTTTCCTGCTACAAGAGCCTGAACTTCACTTAAACTGCCCACTGAAGGACTGGAGTGCAAAACGGAGAGGTCCACCACATCTGTATACATACAGTTCAAAATGACCTTAGCATATTTTTTTGGTATGATAGATTCATCCAATATAATTCTAGTTGGAGTTCGTAGAGTTCGGTCTGTGATTTCTTCACCAGTTCGTATCCTCCTCTGCAGCAAGTGACGGAAAAAGGGAGATCGGGACGAAATAATAGCTTTGTGAGCTCTGAGCTCTTCATCTAGACAGTTCTGACTTCCACCAAAAGTTTCAACTAAGTCAGAGTTGGATGAAAAGCTAAGAACCACATCGTAGTAGCACATATAATCAAACAGTGCGCGCATGTCAACATCCAAGGAATTTGGTGTTCCAAATTCTTCACTAAGCTGAACAAGAATATCAACATTTTGGAATCTCGAATCCTCCATTCCAAACTCGCCCGTATAAAGGTAGTGTAACAAAGCAGAAAACATAGGCATATCTATGCCAGCTGTGTTAATATCCATTATTATTTCTGCCCCATACTCAGGTGAGGAAGAAAGTAGCGTCTTAAAAAACGGACACCTTGCCGCCAATATCGCACGATGCACAGGAAAACAAGTTTCTTGAAATATTAAGTCCACATCAGTACAATATTTGTATTGATAAAGTTCAGCCATGTCTTTTTGTAGCGTCCTGGCTTCTGGTCTGGCCAAATTAGCTTGTAGGTAAAGTTCCTTTAAGGCTGATGTTCCTTCGTATTCTTCGACTAATGCATTAACATCTCTGACATCCCAGCCTGAGAGGAGCTCGCGCATCTGCTTGGCATGGTCAGCAGATCGGCTCGATTTCCGACGCTTAATGAATTTCTTTTTGAGGGTGGCAAGGCCAGAGGTTTTCTTTTTCTTATCTTGAGGTTTCTCATGGCCATGGTCAAGGCTATACAGCTTTGATTCACAGCCAAAACCTTGATGAGAGTAGGATGATGTCCCTAAAGGCAAAAAGGAAAATTGAACACATTTATTCTTTAAATTTAAAAGAAAGGTCCATAACACCTAAATATTCCATCAATGCTTCTGCAAGTTATACAGTTTTTCCTTCTCCTTACATGAGATAATTTGACAACTGAAAACCTGACTGAAGCCTTTTCTGGCCATTAAGAACAAAGCCTTTTATTTGCATCTACAAAGTTTATAGTTTGCTGGGTTTCAGGGTGGTTTTTTTGTGGTTTTTGTTTTGGTTTTTTTGTTTGGTTGGGTTTTTTTAAAATATATTCAATTTTAAGAACCAAGCAGTGCCAGTTGATGTAGTTCTGTAGCACATGGTACACTCATCTAACCAGGAAGAGAATACTGCAGTTGTAACTTTAAAAGTGTAATTGTATTAACTTTTTCTAAGCCTAATATCTCAGTGAAATACTAGCAATACCCCCTTCAAAGTGTTTTTCAAATTCTGTTCTAGCATTAAGCATCATTAAAACAATAGCAGCATACCTGGCACCAGATAGTTATAGTCACAAGAAAAAAAAAAGAAAGAGAACACAGTACCAAAAGACTCAGGGAAACTGAGGACAATGAATTATTTTCAGTGCAAATTTATCAAGAAAAGTAAAAATCCTGCCATCTGATAGTCAAGTAATGCCAAAGGCAAACACATAAAATGGGCTCCTTTCCACAGAACTACAAATACTAATTTGTGCATGCACACCATTAAAAAGAATATGGAGAACAGAGGTTTTACTGTATTATTAAAGATTTCCTTTCAACAGAGCACTATACTACAGAAGTATATACATAATTATTTTTCTTCTCAAAAATAATTTATAGGGAAATTATCTTATGAACTAACACTGATAGCAATTCAGTGAGAAAAACATGAATTAGAATCTGCATTTCTACAAGTAATGGAAAACCAAGTAGTGTTTTAGTAAAAAAAAAAGTTTAAAACCCACAGCTTTAATGTGAGAGTCACGCATCTGTTTAAGGGTTATTTTCTAATTTAAGTTTATTTACAGGTCTTTCACTCTAAGCCAGATGGTGAAGAACCTCAGACATGACAAGAAAAGAGGAAAGGAAGTACACAAACCCAACTCCCACTTCTGGACCAAAGAAAAATAAGAAGAAAACATCTGCAAATGCTATACAGACCAATAACAGTCACAGGTTCATCTGAAGTAGTATTTGTCCGTTTTCTGTCAGGAATAGTTAACATGTTTCCATTAGCACACTTGTGTAGCTTCACTACTTGTTGCCTTTTTTTTTAATCTTTCAAAGGCCATCCTAGAACCAGAGCTTTTGTGGCATTTTACAACTTGTTCTATCGCTGCAATCTCACAGCTCCACCTGCTCCAGGCAGATTCACTGTGATGCTGTTTTGACAATGATGTTATGGGCCAGTCTGTCAAAACACAGTGCCTTTAGTTACCACATGATTTCAAGTAAGTATTTCTTGAACTTTGAAAGACACAGGAGTAATTCAAAGCTGTACTTGAGACTAAGGCAGCTGTAGCAATCTAACAGTTCCGTAAATTGTTTTATTGTTTAAGCCTCAATAATTAACTTACACGGTGGCTTTTATGTCAAGTCCACAAGTCACGCAATGCAGTGGTTTTATGATTCTTCTAGTAGTAAAGGAAAGACATCTAACCATTTTATCCAAGTTTAAAATTTGCTTGATCAGGCAACATGTTATTAATCATACTGAAATTTCAAGAAGTGAAAAGAATATGAATTTAAATGAAAAGAACAGGAGTAACTCAAGACAACTTCAAGAAAGAGATTGTGCTGCAAAATCCACCATAAAAATTCCTTCCACATGCTATACTAGATATGACAATGGAAAAGTAGAGAATCAGCCTCCTGCTGATAGAGACAAGCGTAGAATTTCTGCTTCATTTAAAGAGGGACATTTCGCAAGAAAAGTAGAACTACACTTTGGTCACTCTATAATGACAGATTCTGTTTCCAGAGAACACGCCAGCTCATTTCTATTTGAAGTACCTTGGATTCTAATGGCAAATTTGAGTGCAGAACATTCTCTAACATTCCACTAAAGAAAAACTAGGACACCGCAAGTCTCAATTTCTTTCTTCCCTGAAGGCTGCTGTGAGGTATTACTTGCATATGAATCACCACAAAATACTAAAACGCCATTCAAACCTTTGTGTACCCCGAGCTACTTACAAGATTTAACTTTGGAAGTACGGCAAACAGTGCTATTAACCCTTACAAACAGATAAAGCACTGCTACAAAAGCACCACCACACAACTGCTTTTTGTAAGAAACAAAGATTCACCATCATAGCCTCTCTGGGTTCACAACAGCTGGTGGCTCTATTTCCCTCAAAGAAAGAACTTGCAAGAGAACGTTTTTGGGCTGCCTGTATTCCTTCATAAGGCAGCAGCATTAAAAGTAGGGACAAAAAAATTTATTCCCCAGCACTACACTAAAAGGCACCAATCTATTAAATGCTGTTCAAAAGCAATCACTGCTTCATGCCCCTAGACCATACCCAGCTTTGGACAGACAAATATTTACGGAAACAGATGACTGCCAAGAGGAGCTACTTGGGAACTTGACAATGAAAAATGGGATCTGTTTAGTATTTGCATGCCCACACACTTTAATATCTAATTATAGAGCTCTATTTAAAAAAGCAAACATCTTGAACAGATGTACCACCCTAGGAAATGGTGTGAAATCCTCCTCCGGAATGCTGCAGACAAAACAGCAAGGTGATGACTAGTGAAGCTTATGCTAAAACAAAAGTATTATTTCCCAGTAAGCGCACTACACTATTTTTACTGATTTACCTCCTCTTCATAAACCATAAGCAAACTAGGATGATCAACTAACAACAGCAGCTCATCCTATGAAACTACCGTGCTTTGCCGTATCAGTTCTCAGACTTTAGCATTCATCCTACATTTAGCATGAAACATGGTGCAGTGCTTTAACGGTAAAGTAGCATGTCTAAAACAAACCTGTATGCCCGAATCCAGTTTCCCGGAATAAGGCAACTAATACATACTATGCAGCTATTATAACTCTATGTCCCAGTTCTGCTTTGGGGTAGTAAATAGACCTAATGCCTTCGACATAAAAACCCCTCACAATACAATAAAAAGAAACAGACAACCTCCCCCCCCCCACCCCAAATAAATGAATAAAACCCCACAACACCCAAACATACAAAAGCTGATACAACATTAAAATATCATTATTCTGACAAGTTATGAAAATTTCAGCTATCAACTTTAGGATACATCTATTTTCTACTGAGACAGCTACAAAAACCAACCACGCAAACAAAAATCAAAATAAGAAAGAGCCAAACACCACTAAGTGGGAAGAAGAGATGTACCTGTGTGATACAGATTGCATACTCATGGAACCCCATAATATCAGGAAATTTAAGCAGGAGTTTTACCCAGAACGCTCATCTGCCTTCCCTAAGATGAGACAAGCACATGCTTTTAGGCTTTCCTCAAAGAGAGTCTCAGCCACAATTCCCCTTAGGTAATGGGGCAGGGGTCAGTAAATTTATTGTGACACACTACTTAACGGGTTTCTATTTTGAGTTTAATAACGAAGAGCATCAACTACACCTTCCACACATCATGTAGAAAGTTTCTTGAGAATTTAATGAAGCCTTTGGAAATCTCTTCAAATCTGCTCTAAAGGTGTTTCAGCCTGCAAATCTGCCTGTTTCAAGTCCTCTAAGGGTTTCTCTTCACTCAATATAGCGGCAGATTAAAAAAAACCAAGACATGTAAGAAAAGCATTTTAGCTGCATTTTAGAAAGCATGTATGCAAACTGGAGCCAATCTTTTACTAGTTAGCTATGATACACTGAAAATATATAAACCCTCGAGGGGAACTTTACAGCACGGACATCCATGATGCTAGGACTATAAGTTCTTCCTTGACATGCTGGGACAGCACACACAGAATTTTTAGCCAAAAGCACACATCCTTAAATGCAACAGTTTGTGGTCTGTCTTCAAAAGAGACCTCAGAGCTAGGAATCCCAGAAAAGCTGAGAAAAAAAGAGAAACTTTACAAAGTGAGTCAATTTTTCCTCTGCTAAGGATATCACTCTGCTTTCAATGGTGATTAAAAAGAGAAGTAACACTGAATATCAATAACTACTTATGCAGTGTTGCGAGCCGAAGCATAAAGGAGAAAAGCATTTATAAACTATTTATGTTATTTACTGCTAAGATCATTCTTCAGGCTGTCAGGGTTGGGGTTTTTTTAAGGAATATTTATCTTCTCAGAGACTGCCTTCTTTCAGATTCGTAACATAGCTGTTTATTATTTATAGTGTGACAGTACTTAGATCTACACTGAGGTCTCTTTGTACTAGACTGAAAAACACATAAAGGTAATGCCTGCCCCAGTTACGACTAGGATGAGAAAATACTTTCTTAAGGGCACTTCAACACATGCCTCCAGCTAAGCAAGGTTCTGGCTTGTAAATAATACTGTTAGGACAGTACCCCCATTCCCCATTTACAGAAACAGGAAAAGGAAGAGAAGCTGTCTTCAAGCCTGTTTGTTACTTTAACAGGTTTATTACCAGAGACATCCCTTCTAGCAGTAAGGAGGTAATTCACTTGGGCACAATGTCAATACTACAATGAATACTGATGACCAAGGGTTTTACATGCTCTGACACAGTTTCACAGAAATTCTGAGGAAGAGTAGAAAACAGTATGAGTATTAACAGAAAGCAAATGCTCTTGAACCAGGAAAACTAGCATGCATGGTTTAATCATAAAAAACTCCACTTATTTTATTTAAATAACCTGGCAACTGTTTAGTAGCAAAAGGCAGATCAACTCATTGCATACATAGGCCAAACAGATGGACAGTACTGAATTTCATGCACGATTGAGCTTGAATGGATTCAAACTGGTGACCTAGAAAATAGAAGCTCTACATAACATTTCTGCAAGCAAATCAAATCCAGTGCATACACAATCCACCAAGTCATTTATGTAAGTGACAAGATAACTGAAAAGGGTTACCTATGAATGTCTGTTGTGCCTGTGAATTTCCCCCTACCCTTGGGGAACACGAGTGAGGGTAGTTAGATGCATTAGCACCCATTTTCTTCAGTCACTCAGGCATTCCGCCTGCTGGCTCTTCAATGTATAATCCCATAATCTTTTATAAATCTTCAATCCCAGGTCCAGCGTTCTGTTCCTCCATTTCTGTAGAACAAAAACACCAATAAGGTACTTCATTATTTGTCACTAAGTGTCACATGACAGACAAAATAACTCAGCTTCCAGCACACAGAATTTTCATAAAATAAAACCTCAAACACTTCATGATAGATTTTTATTTGAACGATTAAACCAAGATCAGAAATACTTTTTTTCCCCACAATAACCTGTAATTTTCCAAACCGCATGATAAATAAGACAAATCATATGATAAATTGCAACATGGAACAGGACGGCTATCAAACTTCTGGCTAAGAAATTTTCAAGAAGTTGGTCTAGACTGGCTATTCTCTTCTGACGACAGCAAGAAAGATTTTTATACATGTTTATACCTATTCCCACATTGTTAAAAAATCCCAAAGTGAATTATACTGATTGAGAAAGCTAAATAAGCCAGTCCTGTTGGGGGTTATACCATCATCACTGCTTTCAGCTGCATTTTTCTTCATAACATTTATATTGTTCTCATTCACTACTGCTTTTCAAATTTAGACTTGAAAAGACCCAGAAGTACATTTAAAACAGTAAAAATAAGGCATTTAAGAATTCATAGTATGTTTTGTGGGCATTTGAAAACATCTTAGGAATCAGTTCTGAGGTAATTTGAACAAGGATTCATTGCTAATGTATAATAAAGACATTCTAATTTATTCCAATATTAGCAGTGTTAAAATATTAATACTGAAAAATCAAAGTTACCACATGAAGAACCGCTGCTGTCAACTGAACACTTGTGCCCTCTTCCAAAACACAAACATGCAGATAAAGAGTGATACAAAGGTAAAGTCTATACTAAGAATCTTTTAGATTCCCTTGTATATTGTGAACACATATAGATTTGTTATATGCTTCTGAATTTTCTTCCTCTCTTGGTTCATTTGGACTTGAGTCCTGGAATAATGCCATTGTTACTCCACTTTTCTGCACGCAGCTGTGGCATGATAACTTGTCTACTAGATGTCTACTAACAGTTTTCAGTTCTTCCTAACTCAGAAAAGAGCCCCAGAGCTAAGTAAAAGAGGGAAGAAAAAAAAGTGTTGGGCTTTTCTTTTTTTTTTCTAAGTAAGCACTCAATATTCAGAACCAAGTCTCAGGTTTGAAGCCAATACCATCCACCTCCTTCCACTTGGCAATAAATATGTGCCAAAAAATGGAAGGAATGCAATCAAGGAATATATGCAACTGTTCAATACAATTAGCAGTCAATGCTCGAATTTGCAAACCAGAATTTAAGTAAACTGGAAAAGGAACATCATAAAAGATTCCTAAAATACACAATAGATAAAATTATTTTATTTGGGGGCTTACCACAATAACATTGTCACACACTAAGCCCAAGTGAGTATCATGCAGAACAAATCCACTCACTAAATTAAGAATATGTAACTTCCACGCACTGCTAAGTCATGTATGTGCAGGCTGATTTCTTGAGAGTATTTTGCATCTTGAATTCAAACATGCTGTAGTTCATAAAGTATATTGAGCCCCATGGCTCAAAACCGATCACAGCTTTAGTACCACTATTGTCCTTAACCTCATGTATCAAGTGAAAGTACATTTCTTGTATTTTTTAATACACCACTAAATTTTACAAGGTAATATTATATAACCCACGCGGCATTTCCCAGAAAATTAGGCTAGCACCAGTGATGAACTCTGTCTAGGAGGAAGCATTGCCTTCCTCTCTTCATTCTCGTGACCACTCTTTCTACCTTGCTTGCTCTGTCCCAAGTATTTTGTGAACCAGATAAACCGACCCACATTAGAGCCAACCTAAACAAAAAGTTGAAACAGCATCAGTCACCCAATTTGTCTGTTACGATATCACAGGAATCCTTGAACTAGCACAGGTGGAAAAAGAAAGAACCTGAAAACAAGCCATGGAGTAGGACTGCATCTTTTGACAGCAAAGTGTACTTGAACCACTTATGGATTTAGATACTTTTTTTTGGTTGGTTTGTTTTGCTAGTGTCCACTTCAGCCACTGTACTAAACCTAGCCTACCTGAACAGCAGTTAGTCTAGCATATAACTAGCTGAGTTTAGTCAATACATCTCAGCTACTGCAAAAATGCCAAGCCAAGAATGTTCCGGCTTCACAATGAAAGGCACTTGTAAAAGGAGAGGAACATAAAAATGAAGAAAAAACTCCAAACCACAAACAATTAGATCTTTAGCTGCAAAACAAAAGACAGATTTAATCTCTTCTTGCAGAAGTTATCCTGCATACCAAAAGCTTCCCTATTTCAGCTTATCTGAAGAATTTTTTAGCTGCATTTTAGCCTCAGAATACTGCCATGGAATTTTGTTTGTTGTAAAAACTACCATCAGGTGAACTTTTTCTTTCCTTTTTATTAAAAGCCTGCATCCACATAAGCATTACCAAAACGAAACTAAATTCAACATCTGCTGACCAACTGAAACAGTTGTTAAGAGCAGTGACGCACGCACAGATGTGTTATGAACGTACACACGTACACAGGAAAAAGGTTAAACTGTGTCAAAGCTTGTTTAAAAAAGTTGTACTGCAGAAAGAGTATACAGAGTGTGTTATGTGAAACAAGGAAGTTACAGAAACCAAAATTACCATCCCAAATCTTACAAAACAGCACAAAAGTGACTTGCTGGTTATACTGACACTCAGAATAGAATTTAAAATAAGCACAAGTCTGGTTAAAGGTTTCAGTACCTGAAATAAGTTTCTCAGTCTTCTCAATACTTGTCACACCGAACCTAAAATCCTGAGAACCTGAGATGACATGCATTTGAGGTATCTGGGCTGACAGCCAGGTATTCCTAGACTGGGAATTTTGATTTAACAAAAACCCTCTGTACAGAATGGACTGTGGGTAACAGTGACACTTTGTTTATATCATCACTCAATACAAACATTTTATAAAATTTCCTGTAGTTCACTGGGATCCAATTAATATAAAGGGCGAGGCAGGGAGTGTTACAACTTGTTTTACAACCAAAAACATTTGACTTTTACCCTGTAAAATTTTAAGAACTTTGTGTTTCTTTTGGAGTTGCTGCCATAGGATTATGCAATAGCATAATACTAAAACCAAAGTAGGAAATTATATCAAGTACATGCACATACCTGTACCAACATGGTATTTCAGGTTTCCATTTTACCTAACACATTTTAAATTCACTATGAGTAAATGACAACACAAGCATCATAAGAATAACTTATGCATGTTTGCTTAGATTTTTGTCCGGACCAAAAATGCTATGCTATTTTGCCCCAACAGCTCATTTCAAGTAACAAGCAGAACTGTACTGCAAGATGAGATGACAAGATCCAGCAATAAAAAGCACCAACGCCAGTAAGGAAACACATCAACTAAATTTCAGCAAGGACAAACTTATTTCCATAGAAGTTAGGTAGATCAATAACTAAAAGAGAAAGAACTCAGGAGAATGGACTGCTGCTATTGTCCCCAGAGTACATCCCACCAGTTTGTCTTAACATCCTGAACCTGCCTCCAGCAGAACAGTGGTCTGGTGACCAATACAGAGCCCTGAACCATCACAAAGTGATTCAGGAACAATCCCACGCTCAGAAGGACAGAAGGAAGTTCCCATCCACTGAGAAGCCTCCAGAGCCAGCCCTGGCCATGCCGGTTGTTACACAGTACACTGCTGGAATTGCAAGTCAGCAACATCCAAAGGCACGAGCTCTCAAAAATGAAGACAAAGTTGGTTGTGGCTGGAGTTCCAAGTGCTCAGTCAGATGTGCATGTAGTATCTACCTAATTTTTCTTACTATGCTACTGGAAGGTGGTTCTCCAAGAGGAGTTGACAGGAGCTCAGTACTGCCTGTCCTGACCTTCCTCTTTTTCCATGGATGAGACACTCAGAGGTACTGGCACACTCTGATTTTGTGGAGGCGGAGTCTCCAATCCCAGAAGTGTACACGCTAAAGGACTAAATGCATATGGGACAGCGTATCTGAAAGAAACTGTGTAACTGGCAAGGAATTTTCTGTTCAAAGGAAACAACTGAAATTTGAAGGCTCAGTTGATTATGCAACCTAACACACATGCAAATCCACGCAAAGCCTATTTTGACTCTTTTTTATAATCCAGTCAAGCAATCAACCTTAATCATTATTCAAAATTAACTGGATGATACAATAGTAAAATGCAATTGAAACAGCTGAAAGGTTGTGCTTTGGATTAGTTCTGTAGAAAAATAAGGAATGGATAACGTTATTTATGACGTGGGCTAATGAATCTGTTATTTCATTATTTACTGCACTGGAAAGAAAGAAAAATCCAATAAGCAGAACACCAGAACATAAGCCACATCAGCAGTTACCAGCTCAAGAGGGCAAGAAAAAGCAGATATAACTAGATTACGAAAGTGACTGCATTACTCAGTGCTTTGCTGAGAATCATGTGTTCCAGCTATCACAAAGAACCCTTTCTTATATTTAAGCATGAAATTTACAGCATTTTCTCTTCCATGAAGTAGTACGCTTCTCCATGAAGAAGTTCTTTCAAAATGGAGGTGACAAAAACACCACAATAGTCCTAGCTTTTTACTTCTAGGCTTGTTGAGAATCATAGGACTGAGTTTTAGTGGGGAAAACCCACCAACAAACAACCTGTACTGATTTTCAACCTTTTCTCTGGGGAATCAGAGTGCAAGTTAAAAGAACTACGCTCAAATAGAGACAAAGGTGTATAGTCTTGAAGATATGCACACTTCAGAAATTGAAAACACTGAGCAGCATTTCAACAGTTGAAAAAAACCCACAGACCTTACAGGAAAAAACCCCTCTTTTCAATGCTGTCTTTGCAAATAGCACTCAAAGTAGGATTTCTGATGATCAGCAAAGCAATTCCAAGTATGTTATGAACATGTCACATCGTAGAAGTAATTAAATAATGTCATTAACAGCAAGTGACAGGTCAAATCACTAACAGCAGTGTGGAGGCAGGGAGCATCAACATATTTATATTCCTTTAAATACAGCAGCTAAAAGATTCAAACACACAAAGCACTAACTGAACTACAGCAGCACAATCCTGCATGGAATAGGCTGTTCCTCCCGAGCAACTTAAATGTCTTCATATACTGGCAAATAAATTTTCATCTCTCTACGTCAGTGATTCTTCCAGCTGGTTGCAAAAACACACTATTTTACCAAAAGTCTATTCTAATTGATGAAAGACTTAACTAATGTCCCTGAAGATGAATTCAAAACACTTCTTTCAGCCAAATGAGCAAGTATTCATTTATTGCCCTCTAGGACTCACTTGAAGTGAAATGACAGCATGTATTCTTCAATGACTTTCCATTTTTTCACAAGCTAACTTGAAAGTAACATTATCTGATTTAGATGCAAAACATCATTAAATCTACTTTGTAAGAAAAACAGAGAAATCCTATCCACCAATTCTTTATCAATATCACTGAACAGAGTAATTAGGTATGAACATATCCCTTTACAGGAAAATGAGGATAATGAATTTTAGCCAATCTAGAATAATTGCAACATAGTCTGACATACTGTGATAAATTTTAAGGAGTCTAAATATGTTTCAAAATGCCTCTTCTGAGCAAAAATCACCCACATTGTTTTGTTTTATTAAGAACAGCAAATATTCTTTGGTTTAGATATATGAACACATCAGTTGGTTAAGACAGAAAAAGGAACTTCCAAATTACATGAAAAGTACCTCAGAAAAAGGATCAGATTTTTTTTTTTTTAGTAGTCTACTTTTTTTCTTTTCATCAAAGTTCAGGCCACCACACTTAACTGTCTTGTCAAGAAGTGACCTAAGTCACAGAGATTTCAGCTACATTTGGCTTCGGACACTGAGGTCAAATACCAGTCTGGTAAGACCACTGCCCTCCTCAGTGTGTCTCCAGATACTGACTGTCCACTATTGCAGCAATATCCTTAGTCACCTGTTCCTTTCCTCCCCTGGAAAAGGCAGAAGTGGAGCAGAAGTAATAACGTTCCACATGAAGCTCTACCACCTTTATACAGCTTATCTCATAGGCTTCTTATCCCAGTACCCTTTACATGTTAACAGGATTGCTGCTTCTTCTGGAACAGGGCAAACAGTCTTGCATCTCTGCAGTCTTCTACCCCCATGGAATTTTATTCTATTTAGTCTGAGAGTGCCCCCCAAAGATCCCTGTCTCATTTAGAAAGGGAATTCTTCCTCTTGCTTGAGCTGTGACCCAACCACAACACAAAATCCTGTTTTCAATTAACGAATCTACTAAGACGGGAAAAGCTTGGCTCAAACCCCAACCATATGGAAGATCCATATACCCTACAGTTTCCTTGTACTGGAGACATCTTCCCTTTTTTCCCCAGCCCAATTATTTCACAGAAAGCCATTTACTCTGAATGTATGAGGACAAATGAGGATGTGGGAGCTTCCTGCACACAACAGTGCTTGTAAATTCACTGCAGTTACATTCCCACTTCCTCTCAGAACATGCTTCCTCTGAGAGCGCATTAGAGACACCAAAAGGACAATCCCAGACACTGCGCTCTGTACCTACATGAGTCGGGAAGCAGCACCCATCCTATCTTATGACTTACTATTTTCAACTCATTTTCAAAAAAGCAACACTTTGATCACTGAGCTTTAGTTCCCTTACTAACTTCCACATCCTGAGTCATCTCTGGTGATGACACTGCTTGGGGTTTTTACAACAATAGCTCCAACATCAAAGCAGACTAAAATGTCTTGGACCCACATACTGATCGGCCTTCCCATATGTGTGGCCTCTTTTAATAGATCAGATGAAAAATTACTCCTATCTTAATCTGGCTGCAACCAACTCCTCATCCTGCCAGCCAGTCACTGTATCAGTAACAACATCTTGTGGTATTTCTGTTGCTTGGAACATCATTCCTCATGACTACAGTGTTTCTATACAACACTCTTCCTTTATACTCAAGCTTCCAAGATGCTTGGTAACAATACACAGCTCATCTATTTTCACTGAAACCCCTGCCTGTGGCTAAAAAATGCTATTACCAATACTGTCGTATATCCAAAACTATTTTCTCTACACTCCAGGCCTTAATACACCACCATTCCTTTTCTTCTGTACACCATCCTCTCCGTGGGTCCTTTTGTCATCACACTACAGCAATTTCACCCATTCAGCCTTTTCTCTTTGATATAACAAGTTTGAAGTATTGGTTGCTAGCATCATTTCTTACATATTTAACACCAATGGGTACATCTATATACAACAGAAAAACTGGAAGGGGGAACATGAAAAGGTGTGGCAAAGAACTCGAAAGGCAGTCTAGTCCAGTCACTTCATGAGACATCGGGAATTTTATTAAAGAAACACTGATTTTCCTCATTGAAGAAAGCGTTAAGTCACAGCCATAAAACTGACTCATTACAGCTATAGTTTGAGTACTTTCAGCAGTAAGCCACAAGCCACGACAAGGCTTGCATCCAACCAAAACACAGTTGCAATCTGCATTCAAAATGCATTATTTGGTGTATACAAACCCAAGTTGGTTCACCAACACTGTGGTTCCATGCACATTTCCTCAGCACCAGTGTTCACCGCAGCTACCATCAGCACCTCCCCAAAGCTCCTCCATTGTGTCAGCAGCCAAACACAGGTATTCTCTTCTGCGAGATTGTTTCTCTCCAGTGCAGAGAGCTCTCTGCACCAGTTTACCAAATGGCTCAAGGAACCCAAATGATGCCACAGAGAAGAACAGCAAGAAAAGGTTACTTTGCTCCCCACAATCAAACACAACATGCAGTTTTGACTAATACACAGTTGACACAGTCTTCAAAAAACAAACATTCCCAGTCCCCATGCACCCACTCCTGCAGCCGACCTGTACCTCTTCATTGTAGCAGACATTTGGAAAGCCACATAAATCCTGACTGGACTGTGTTTGTTTTCAGTCGACCCTTTGGTGTGGCTGCTCCAGCCATTGCCCAAGAACAGCACTGCCTCTATCTTCATTCAGCCAACTACCACTGTCAATGAAAACATCTTACTTTAAGTGGGCAGCTATAAGAACACTTTTGCAATATGCTTTTTCTTCTCCATAGCTCTTAAAAAATTATCAGTAGGAAAAATCATCTGCAAATCAAAGGCACTCCTAGCAGAAAAAGGCAATTTAGACAGCAGTAGCTACTGCTAGGATTCACCATGACAGTGCCCCCTGTATCCAGCTGACTGATTGCTGCTTCTTTGGCCTGTACTTATTTTCCTCTGTATTCGTGCACTTTGTTCCTCCCTCAGTTAACAACGCTTCACATAGCAGCCATCACTACTAAAGAAGTCCATGGGAGTTGTTGCTTTTTTGAATGCTTGGATGATTTTAAATTTGCAGTTCCAGAATATATGCATCTAGGTATTACTCATATAGGGAAAAATATAAAGCCAAGCCTATGTGAATATTAATATATTCCCCTCAACCTAGTGAACTCATCCTCTGAGAGGGAGAAGCTAACCGTGCATGCAGCACTTACTGCCTGTCAGCTCTTCACAGGTACATCACGGTGATCTGACACTACCACTGAAGTCAAACTAACAGGGAACTGTACTTTTCCCTCACACTCCATCCTGCCAAGGGGTTTTCTTGCTTCCCCTCACACTACATATAGAGATTATATGATCATAAACCAAGTAATTTCAAATGGCTGATCCATCCCCCCACTGCTGGAGAGAGTGGCAGGTAACAGACAGGGAGAGGGAACTCCAGCACGTTTGTCTGACAGGCAACTAAAACTGGAACAGGATCTCACAGCTCTCAATATGAAGAGAGCAGACTATTCCGATTAGACTGCCTCAAAACTCCACAAAACTATACCCTTGTAGTCACCCTTTCTGTTCTCTCTGAGTGACTCCCCAAGTCACTCTGGCCTGGCCCCAGTGTTGACACTCACATCTTCCCCTGATCTCCTAATATCCACAGTGACTCCCAAGTCTATTCTGTTCACTGCTGCAGGAAGCAATACAAAATCAAATTGTAAAATTCATTGTATGTGGTATTTATACAACAGCTGACTTATTTGAGACCATGTAAACTGGTTATGCACTGCTGCCTCCCTGAGCAAGGGTAAAATTCCTGGTCAGACCCACAGAATATTTTCCTTGTATTTAGACACTTTTAAGACAACCCCTCCACAAAAAGCACAATGATCTTATACCTGTTCATATAAATCAATTATATCTGTATACTAAGATTTTAACAGTTACTTAAAAACTTACACATTTGAAATACACCTCCTTTGGCTGGACTCTTCTGCATGGTTAATTTAAAATCATTAACTTCAGCAGAAAATGTTAAAAGCCACACTGACTTCACCAACTAACATTTATATCATGACATCTGATGCCAAGAAACCTTTCTATGCCATATACTTCAAAGATTTCAACCGTTTTGAAGATAGCAGCAAAATACACTAACATTGCAATACTTCCCCTCAAAAGTTACACCAGTAACTTCAGTTTCAGTAGTTATCGTCATTAACACCTACATTTAGATTCCATAAAAGTGTAGCTAGAACTAAACGCTCACAAACTTTGAGGTGTGTCCTGTCCAGAACTACAGGAATTAATTTCAGAAAATATACTTTCTCAATGATAAAAGAAATCAATTAAGGAAGGAAAGGCTTACTCAGAAAACCAGACTAGTACTTAGCCTACAATTAAGTTGGAGCTTTGTTTACATTTTCCCCTTGGCAAGAAAAGGAAGTTATGTCTTCCACATTTCCTGCAACAAGCTCTCTCTGCACTTCCAAAGCATTTTTTTGTCCTGTAACATGAATATGCAAGTTTCACAGAACAGTCAAAAGAGCATCACACATGTTGACATAACATGTTGTTTCTGAAAACAGAGGCACCAATCATGTACACATTTAATTAATTCAGCAACATCTACACATAACTCATGAACGCAGACTTCTAAAGGCTGCAGAGTTAGAAAAGCTTATGGGGTGTTTTACTGTTTAACTATTTGCTAAGGCAAATCTGCCCTTTGAGCAGACTGTTGATATGCCTTAACTCTTCCTTCTCCCCCCATAAGATTTGAAGCTTTTCAGATGTCCCAGAATACTAAAAAAATAAATAGATTTTTCAAAGAAATCAAACAAAACTTTTAGAAGGAAAGCAAAAGTCTGTTGCATTGCACTAATTACAGGAGCTACTCCATTAAAGAAACCCATTGCTCCTAACGTAATTTTGGATCAAATTTTGTTCATCTTTCTCTCTTATCCACAACTATCCTTGATACTACTATTCCTTCACATTCAAAGAAAGGGCAAAATGCAGAAACTTTGCCAGCCTGAGCTCTACTTCCCAAACCTCCTTTGATTCTTCCATTATTTGAAAAGTTCAATGTATAAAAGAAAAGAACACTGACACACAAAAAAACCCCAAACAAACAAACAAACAAAAAAACATCTCACTTCCCTCTCTACCTAGATGATCATTCCCACTCAACTCTCCATTCATATTCAATGAACAGGAACAGTTTTTAGCTGGATCAGTTTTCCGATTAACAAAAATATAAGGTTCATTTCAATAAGGAAACACACAATCTTGTATATGTGGAAAAAAGGAGCAAGTTTCCTTTCCTTCCAAACATAAAACAAAGATGAAACTCCAGATCCACAAGATATTTAAACAAAAGCACTCTCATTACTGTTGAAGATGGCTAGCACCTAACACAATTGAGCTTTGATGCAGCTAACACACCCAGTCACAAAATGTGACACTTTCCAATTTATTTCTCCAGCAAAAGTAAGATGGTAGCTAAAAACAGAATGAGGGAAGAAGGGAAGGAGGAGAAAGTACAGTAGATGCCCAAGATGGTGGTGGGGAAATACCTAGATCCGCCCAAATCTGTTAATCCAAACGGGAAACTTTGAGCCAATAATTAACTGAGAAATTATACAGTAACAAAATTACTTTGGATATTCTCAGCAGAGAAATTCAAACGCCTTGAGAAATTTAGAACAAGACAGGACAAATTTTATTTCACTTGCAGTGGAAAAGCCTAGAGTAGTATGAACAGATATTTTAGAAAGTCTGCATTAAGACTGTACTTCTGATTTACATCATTTTCAGAAGACATGTAATTTAAGCTTTAAAACGAACTCCAAGTAGTAACTGCCCTGGTTACAACATCAAAGACTGTGGTCAAATGCAGTTAAAGACAAGCAGCTTTGATGCAGTGCAGAAATACATATAAGAGTCACTCTACCAGAGGTTACCAGGTCTTCAGATCTGTGCCTAGAACTACAAAATACTATTAGACAGGTCTTACACTGTATGCTAACCATACTATGTCAGAAGGGTATTTTGGCATTTCAAGCCCAAATGCACGTTTCCAGAAGTGCTTAATGGAGGACTAAACTCTAGAGATTTTAATGACCAAATAAGAAGCAGGAGGTACTTTTTGACCCAAATAATGTACCTTTTTATGCATTAAAAAAAAAAATACAACAAATTATTCTCTTAAATATTATCTTTGGCTATACAAAAACCCTCCAAAAACCAAAACAAACAGCCAAGCTGGGATTTGAGAATTTAAAGCAGTAAACATACATTCTTATCCAAAACTTAGATAAGCTAATCAGTCATGAAAATAAACTGCAGAGACAATGGAGATACTTGATACACAGGGAGTGTGGGGGGGGCTCACAAGGACACTGAGTAGCTCCTCATGCTGTCACATACATTCCTTTGCAGAAATTATGATGCTTACATGCAGCTCACCAGCAACAACTGTTGCCTCTCAGTACTGACACAGCTTAGATTATCCCTCGTTCAGCACCAAAGGCATCACTACACTGAATAACACAAAGCTTCCTGTCTCCAGCATGCATCTTGTCAACTCAGCATTCTTCTACCTTGCTTGTCTCTGCGGTATAACAAAAAAACAATTTCAAAGACTTCCTAGAAGTACCTCATTATAGACTGGCAAAGGTATTTTCAACTTAAAATGACAGTATAAGCAATTTGATGTATTTCAGAGAGCAGCAGTCACTACTAAAATGACTGTAAAGAAATCCATGAACCTACTAACAATAACTTCTCTACTTGCATTCTAAACATTTTATATGCATTTCATTTCATCTCTCAAGATGTCTGAAATTGAGATGCCCAGTATAGGACGAGCCAAGGTACAAGACATCAGCTGTTAATATATTTGCATGCTTTGATAGTCTGGGATTTGTTGGTCTTTTTTTAAATGGTAAATACAAAATTCCACTGTGTACATGCCTACACTCATTCCTTCTTCAAGATGAAATCTTCTGGTCATTCAGTTAAGTATCACAAGCAGCTTCAGAGGTTGTTAGCCATTTATGTATTTTAAGACAGACATCTGGGTACATGAGAAAAACCCTCTAAATGCCCCCACATGTAAAAAATACTTCAGCACAACCTCATCTTATACACTGCAGAATTTAAGTGGATAAGCACTATAATTATCACAGCAGCAGGAAGGCTTTAAATAAGACATCTTCCTAGACAAATTCAAAAAATCACCAAATCCACAGCAAACCCAATTCTAACAGTCAACAAACCCCTTCCCCCCACCTTTACATCAAGAATCATCATTTGAAAAAAGCTAACGCAGAAGATCAAAAGAGATCAAAGAATAAGGGAGCACCAGTCCACAAAATACTGTCTTGTAGCATTCTGATTGTATTTGTTATTTTAGAATGCTTTTAATCAGCTCTCAAGCAGCATTTCCAATATTGGGGTCAGGAGAAAAAAAAACATAAAAAGGAACTTTCGTCACTCATACTGATTATTTTAAAACACTTAAAATAACCTACCCATTTACAGAAGTGTTTTATATACTTCCTTGCAGTACACAGATCTGGAGTAGCAGATGATAACCAAAGCAGCACTTCAATTTCTCACTAATGCAACGTGATCTACTTGGTCACTCAAAAATTACTTCAATTTTCATATAAATATGTGTAAAATTTTACTCATGTTGGATGCCTTCACAAGACACTGGTACTCTGGCTCCTTGTATACGAAACTTTTATTAAAATCTCAGTGGCAGACTACGAGAACAGTTTTCTCTCACCCAAACTGCAGTTTAAAATACACAGGCAAGCACACACAGATACATTTTGCAGCTCTACTGATCACACAGAGCTTCTGCAAGTTCTGGGTCACAAAATAAGCTCAACTAAAGAACCAAGCAGCAGTCACTTACTACATTACTGTTTCCATCAACTCCTTTGAGTTTAGCCATTGTTACCATCAGCAGAATGGTAAAATGTCCTAATAGTTATCCCGAAACTAGGTTTTAACATATCTTGGACAAGGTTTCCAAATTAGAGGAATCTTGCATATCATTAACTAGCTTAATGTCTCTCCAAAGCACTTCCCACTAGATAACATCGAAGATCAAAAGTGATGAAGAAAAAGAGATTAATCTTAAAAGCTGCAAGTTACCATATTGAAATGATCCTGTAAGAAAGAGGAGAGAGTAGAAATAAAAAGGCTCTTTAACAATATGGGGAATCACAGTAACAGCAGCACTAGAAAGATATTCTTTAAAAGGGATTTTAAAAAATTGAATTCTACCCTTTATAATTTATTACAGTGGGTTGGAAACAGGATATGATAGGAAAGAAAAGAAAGGATGGATACAAAAAATCCAGTCTTCTTAATACAGGAAGAACTGAACATACAATGACGTTTGAGTGCCATAAACAATATACAGTATGAATGACGACTGAACTCAGACAAAATTTGAGGACAAAGATCAAACAGGATTTAGAAAATGATCAGTCAGTTATGGCTTATGCTTGAATGCCAAGTTCTAAAACAAAGTAAGATCACTAGGAGATACTTCTGAAACTGATTTAAGAAGATGTTGCCCAAAACACTATACCTCCATGCTTAGTACTGAAAGTTTCTTCTTAATCAGTTTTGACTGCTGTTAATTTTTTCTTACATGTTTTAGCACTCGAACATCTAAATAACCAGCTTAAACCCGCTGATGATAGAAAATCCCCAACAGGCTGGACATGTCTGCAAGGCCACCAGTAGTTAAAGTTCATATTCAGTAGTGTTTGGTGTAAGCTTGCACAACTTCTGCACACAATGGAGCAAACAAATCAGATTTAAATTTAACTAAGTATATAGTTAGGTATGTACTCGAATCCAGTGCATCAGGCAACACAGTTCCACCCCGATCCCCTTTACCTCCCTGGCCTCTACACTGTGCCAGCAAACAGACTTTCCACAGCAATGTGATAACCCAGATGAAGGATCTGATATGAAATTATTTTGTGCTTTAGTGGTTTATTTTTCAGACAGATCAATTTCCTGAATGTTTCAGAGTGAAGTCATGTAAACAGCCCTACCAACACAGCTGGAAGGACTGTGCAGGAAGTAAGGAAAAGCAGCTGTGGACTGAAGGTGTTTAAACCAATTTTGCCACTAAGCATCTATCAAGAACCTCATAGGCATCCTTATTGTTGTGGGTTCCCCCTGCTAGTGCGATAGGGAACAGAATCAGAAGGCAAAGAAAAAACAATGCAGTAAAACTCACGAGTTGAAATAAGTACAGTTTAATAACTGAAATAAACCAAAATATAATGATCATATTATAATAACAATTTCAGTTCTCCTAGCATCCATTCATTACACAGAAAGCATCATTACTGATGGTATCCTTCTTGGGAGACATGCAGGACACTCTGGATGGGTGTAAAACGCAAGACTAGAATCAAATGTGGCATCTGCAGTCCCTTCTTATAGTTCAGGCATACTGGTAAGCCAACATAGGAAAGAGCATTCTAAAAATCCACAATAGCTTCTATCCAAAGATTTAAGGATACACTGACAAGACTTATCCTTCAAAGAACCTGGGAAATGAAACAAAGCAGTAGCTAGATGACTCACTGGAAGCTTACCTAACACATCTGAACTAGGATTCCTGGTCCCCAATGCATGTACAATAAAGTTGTGCATCAGGTTTCCAGACCAGTGTGAAAAAATGGGAAAAGCCATTGATCTGGTAACAGAAATCAAAAGCCATGTAAATATGTTAAGAGCAAACAAAAAGAAATTTAGAGTTAATAGTCACACTTGCAGTTCTCTAACAATATTTGCTGTAAGAGCAGATTCTCATCAGCCTCATTAAGAACACAGTTATTTCTTAAGTGCAATCTCGCAGTTTCCCTATAGATCTATTTATTGATTAATGTGAAATACATGCAGTCCATCAATATCTCCACAGGATGTTTTCATTCATCTTACTGTTTGCCTCTGAAAGGCAGCCAGCCACAAGCATCTCGGTCACCACAGTGTACCCAAGCCATCAGAATAAACTCCCCTTTTCTTGCACGTGGTCTGGTATATCAAGAGCGAACAAGCATCAGGGCAGCAGAGGAGCAAGCAGGGTTAGTGTCCCACCTCCTCCTATGGCCATGTGCAGGACCCCAAGACACCACACCACCAATGCAGCTTGCTAACAGGACGGAGGAAGACATTGTCCCAGCCTAAAATTCATCCCCAACAAACCCTGAGATTAATTGTCATCAGTGACAATTAATCTGTAAACCTGACACCATGTATGCAGCAACTTGAAAGGCCGCTTTCAAAGTGAAGACTCAATATTTTGTTGTTAATTCATCAAGCTCTGGCAGTTCCACTGAATTAAATTTAAAGAGCTGGCTGCAAAGGCAGCACATTGTACTATAATTTAACAATGAGCAACATAGCTTCACAACACAAAGTTTGGAGCTTCTCAGACAAGCTTGAAAACTAAGAGGGGAAAAAAAAATTAAAAAATCACTATGACAAATCCATGCAAGTCTTCCGGGAGAGCTTATAAAAGTAATTCTATCCTTTCATGTATGAGTCTTTGCAAATCAGTCCATGCCAGCTGTAAGCATTACACCACCATTGTATCTATGACTCAGCAAGGGAATCTGGACATATGAAGAGAATTCACTTACTAACGTAAGAGGTAAGGATTTTTAAAATGGCAACAATTACAACAATGCCACAGTAAATGAACCAAGACAACTTGTGACCGTGCTCCTTGAGTGTTTAAGCATACAAACTAGATTAGAATGTCAAACCCATTTATACATTGGCTAAAGTTTGAAAGCAAGTAAAACAATGCTTAGTGCAGCTGAGCTGAAATACAAAGGGTTCAACAGCTGTTTTCATCTCCAATGAACAAAAACAAACACTGGCTGTACATTTGACACAAAACACTGAACTCCATTTCCAAGATTACCTGTGTGCAGCCCAGCCATGCAAGTCTAACTTTAGATCTGAATAAAGAACAGTGAGCAATCGGCACCTTTGTGTTGTAACTTAAGATACAAGCTTGATTTACTGAGACATTCATCACATGTTTACATATAAGCACGAATAGATAGTACTGTTTACAGGACATTATTTGACACAGCAAAGTAGCAAGCTCTTAAATGGCTCAATTATGCTTTGGTCCACCAACTAAGACTAGTTATCCAGCTGATAAATTACTCCAAAAAGGGAGAAAACATCACAATCCATACCTTTTCAATACATTATCTTCATCCAAATATTCTACATAATAAGCACTCAGACCTTGCCTTGTAAACATCACGGTCCACAGAATCTGTACATTACTAAAAGAATTCTATTCTATGTCCTTATAAATAACATATACAGAACTGGTAGCAGACTTTTAGTCAACAAGGGGTGCAGGAAAAATATTTTCATTCAATTCTTAAGCAAAAGGTTCAAATGGAGAAGGATCTAAGGAGGAATTCCCCTCCCTGCACCACCCCATGTGAAGAAGGACACTAATACAGAACTAGGATGAAATATTTGAAACAAGAAAGGAGAAGCTTAGAAGACTCATCCTCTTCCCTAAGATCTTTAAGACAAAGAGGATAAAGCTTTAACTCCTCAAGCTTTGCAGTGCCTCAAAATGAGTTACAAGGTTTAAAAATTTTGTATTTCAGCTTCTGTTTTTATTTTCTCTATTTCTAAATGAAAACAGAGCATGCAATCTGTGGTAAAACCTGAGGTGATCACAGCCCAATGGTATATCTGCCAAACACTTTAAATTTGTTATTATATTACAACGGTTTGAAGCAAAGCCTCAAGCAATGCTACACCGCCTAAGGTAAATTCTCACACTAACTATCATTGCATCCACACGTATTTTACTATCCTACTATCGTATTTTATGTTAGCACTCGACATGTGTGTCATCTTTCACCCAACGGCCTCAAATGGGATAGTGGGGAAGAGCAAGTAGAAACACGAACCAACAAAAAAAGCACTTATCCCACTGGCAGCAGGAATATTCCAGAGGCATAAGCGAGCACATCACCTACAAAGCGCTCCAAGTTTCTCCAGGAACACCGCGGTAACACCTGTACAGAGAGGAGCGGGACAAAACCCCACCCATGCCGGGGCAGCAGCAACCTCCGCGCCAC
>VZTG01005027.1:4598703-4617882 GCA_013397845.1 Melanocharis versteri | reverse complement strand
CCCGGCGCGGGGCGGGCCGTGTGAGGGGTCCCGGGGCGGGGCGGGCCGTGTGCGGGGTGCCGGCGCGGGGCGGGCGGCGCCGGGTCTAGTGGGTCGGTGGTCGTCGAGCTTTTCACCGCTCACCTGCTCTGGGGTCGTGGGGAAAAACCGAGCCCGGCGTGTGTGCCCCTGCCGCCATCCCCGTTCCAGCGCCGCGTGCACTGCCTGCCCTGTGTGACACATCTCCCGAGCTTGTTGTCATGCCCAGATGCTGAGGTGTCTGCAATGTAAGTGGTGTGTCAGCACATGTTCTTTGTCCTTGAGACCAACGTAAGCTGCTTATATTAAGCCCGTGTCTGTCTCCTTGCTTTGCGAAACTGCTGTGAGCTTGTCACAGGCAGGACACAGTCAGATTCCAGTTTTATTGTTCATACTAGGAATGTATACTGCTCACCTGGAAATAAACTCCCACCACCTTCCCAACTTCTGATAACCTCTCTCAGCATGAGAAATCGGTATTTCACTCGTCTAGGTGAAAGTAGGTGCCAGCACTAGAAATGCTTCTCGCTGTTCCCACTGCTGCTGGTACCACTCCAGCTACATTTCCTTCAAAGAAAGGTGCATGTTGAGACAGTCAGGATCAGCACATATCTGCCACCATGTCTGAAAGATCACTGTTTTCTAAATCAGTGAGAGGCACCAAAAATACATGTCAGCATTTTATTAGAACAATAAAAACACTTAAGTAAATCGAACAACTTGTGCTTGCTAAAAGAAGGAAGCACTACGTGTCTATATATGAGAAGGTCTGAGAAAAGTTTCAAGCATGGGCCAAAAATCTGATTAAATCACATGCTAGAAAATATTGAGCAAGCTGAAAGCCACATCTACGATCATTCCTGGTTGGTATAAGCAAGCTATGACTGATTACATCCCCTCCTGATTCTGCTGACAGTCCATTTCTGGAGGCAAGCCTTCCTCCCACTTGGCATCCTGCTGTCCTCCATCTCTGTAATTAACTTGCCTGAATGCTGCAGACCTCCCTAACTACCACTTGGCATAGCATCCCATAGTGCTCAGCAGCTTACCAAGAAGCTAGGGATAAAACAACCTCTAATATATTTGCCCATGCTGTAGACTGTTTTCTTACTGGTTTTAGCCTAAAAACAGAGGAGAAGTGCAGTTGGGTTTATAGGCAGTATTATGTACTCCTTGGGGTTTTGACCATCTTAGTTATTTATATGTTCTCTGATATTGTAGTATAACAGAATATCACAACCTTTGACTTCCATATCTGTGCAGTACCAGAGATGGGGGAATTCTTATCGTGGGAATTTAATTGATGAAGTTCATGCTGTCAGGGTTATGCTTGTATCTGTTCTAAGGGGTCTATTTCTTGTAAATGGGATGTCTTTGCAAGCTGTTGCTGTTGTTGCTGTTGTCGCTGTTGTCATGAGAGCTCATAAAACTGACTAGCTGGCAGAGCTCAGCCTCTTTGAGCTATTGCCTGCTAGAGCCTTCCCACCTTCTATTTCTGTCTCTCTTCTTGCACTTGCCCTAGCCTGCTTTCCATTTCCTGCTATTAGGAACCCTGAAAAGGAATACCATATACACAGTGTTCACCTTAGTTTTATTTTACCTTGTTTTTCTCTAGAATTGTGTTATATATGTTCATATTGGCTGCCTGGATGTATAAGGATTTAGGTCTATGACCTCTGGGCTAAAATATTTTTAACTCATTGATCCATTTCTCCTTTGGGTCGTTATGCACACTGCAACTTCAGGAAAGGCTGAACTGCCGAAGTCAGGCAACCAACAGACAGAAATGATTGAAAATTAAACTGCAGTAGTTTTAAAACACATGGAACTGTTAATTTAAATGTATCTGTTAGGAGAAGTTGTTGCAGACGAGGTTCTTAAATATGAACAGCGTGAGACAACCCCAGTCTCTCTATGTCATTCATGATTTACAATATCATTGTTACAATTATAGCAGTGGCTTGCTGAGAGCTGCATGGAAGTAAGAACGAATTGAAGTTAAATAAGTAAGGTTCAGATCACAGAGCTCTTAGACTGAAGGGAAATAGTACACCAGCTTGTTTTACAGGTGAGAGGAACCAGTTATGAATTTGTTCCCAAAGTTCTGTTGGTAGGTGAAAAAGACCAGTCAATTCTCCTGCAAACCTGGCTCATAATCTTATAGGCAATGAAAATGAGAAAGGAAAAGAAGTCTTCCAGGCTGAGTGTTTGTTTTATTAGTGGTCTTTTTTAGTATTCTAATACCATTAACTGGAATGTAGTCAAAATGGATGATTAGATTAAACTACCAAGATCTTGCTCTGCAACAGTCATCCTTTTAGTAGCTAAAATAAACCTTCTTTCTTGTGACTCAGAGACAGTGTGTTGGGTAACAACTCAGGGAAGACATCTGGCAGGTTGGAAGCGAGGATGGCTACCATGTGCTTTCTTTTACTTTAGACTTTTTAGAGCATAGAGGTCACCCCTTGACTGCAGCACACTGTCACTGTCTTTGAGGATTGTGTGGTCTCGTGGACTAGACAGCTGGGAAGCGCACCAAAGTAAGCTGACTAACTCCTTCTGCCACCTGGGATCTTGGTGCAGAAGACAGGTTATAAAACACTGAGTTACAAACCTTGCTGTGGAGGAGTGGGAAATGGAAGCTAATTGCATTTACATGCAGGTAATGTGTTTTCTGAGATGTGAGGATAGGAGATTCACACCGTCTGACAAACACCCCCAGAGCATGTGCACTCGCATCACTTCCCTGATCATTTAATTATAATCCTTACCCCACATTCTGAGAAATAAATTCATCTTCCATTTTTATCAGGATTGAGATATGTTTGGTTTGATCAATTTAAAATAATCTCTTGATATCCCAATGAGTAAATCTTATATATGCCTTAAATATTGTAAAACGTCATCTCCTCTTTTGAATAAAGAGCAGAGTGAGAATCTGTCTGAGCTGCACAACGGTTCTCAGTACCTCTGCTTATACAGAATGATTCAGTGCTTTATTCATGTGTTTGCAGGGTCTTCTATAAAATACTTACTGATGATAATCACTGTACATATACATTGCATTTTATCTACAAACTCAAAAGAGTGTTAGGAAAAATTGATTACGTGCCACGACTTATTAAAAATAAAAGCAACCCCAATGTCTACTGTAGTTCACTTACCCTTCATTTGCACTGGGAAGATCAAGCTTTGAAATGCCCTTTGGATGATATTTATCGGAGTTTATTGAAGAGAAAATACACTTGAAAAAAAAACCCAACCAGTTCACTTCCATTGCTTCATTTTTTGTCCATGATTCATTTCTTAGACTTTTAGATGTTTCATTTGATTTTCATTCCAAATGTGTACTGTTTGTGATTATTAATAACATATTTATTGGTGTGTTGTGTGGAGGCCCGAATCAAACCCGGGGTCCCTCTCTGCTGGGTGGTATGCCAAACACAGATTACAGTACATGGTCTAGAGAATTTACCCATTAAGTGGAAGATGTGATCATGCAAGGTACCTTCTGCAAACCAGTGAGAAAACCAGATGTGTGTAATTTTCTGTGAGAGCTGGGTGACACCACATGTTGCAGAAGGTACCTCTAGGTACCACGCCTACTACAGAAATAATGTCAGCTGCATTAGTTAGAAAATATGGTTCTGTCTTGCTGTAAATAACACGGTTTTATTCATGACCGTTTGAAGTGTGACTTTCCACCATTAAAGATAAAACCCTTAAAGTCCAATTTGTGCTGATTTTTTTTTTAGTGTATTTCAGTTCAATTTTACGGCACTCAGGGAAGTGTATAATGGCTAAAGAAAAGCTCAGAATATTTAAAATATTATCTGTTTATTGGTAAGTGATCCACAATAACTGAATGCTCAAGGGCTGAAAAATAGATTGAAGACTGAAGCTTTTTTTGCTAAACGGGCTTCACTTTTATGAGTGGTCTTGATAAGATTCTGCAAATATATAGATCTGGACCATAACTAGCTCTTTTATGTTATTCTTTGTCTGTTGTCTTTCTTACTATCTGAACTTTTCTTGCTATCTAAACCTACTTTAAAATTTTGTAGAAGAAGGTTATTTGCCATACTCATATACACACTACTCATTATACATCAACCAAGAAACCCTCAAAGAACAGACTGACGTTGATATGCAAGCCACAGTAATTGACTTTCCGTAACCAGTGATGGCAGAGCAAGACTTGTGCTTCCTTGTGTGAAATAGGTGCTGTGGAAGCACAGCAGGGACAGAAATGCTCTGTCTGCCCTGGTTTTGCTCGTTCCTGCAATCACCAGGTCTTCACACAGAGGTGAAGAGAACCCTATGTTCTTGCAAGAGAGCTGAGGAAGGGAGGTGAAGGTAAAGGATTTTGTTTGCTGCTAGCAGGAGAGAAGGAGGCTGCCCAGGGGCATCTGTGATGGGGGCTGCCATGTAATTGGGGTCTGCGATGGGATCTCTGCCTGTTCTGTGATGAAGAGAATTCCCTCTCAGTATGTGCAGGGGAAAGCTGAAGGGCATAGAGCCACTGTGCTCTTCTGCAGAGCCTGGTGAGTTGAATGAGGTGAGATAGTTGTATCCAGCAGGAAAAAAGTGCAAACTATTACTGTGAAGATGTTAAATAGGCCCTGGCGCAAACACATGGTAGAAAATACATGTACATCAGAGACCTTTGAAGAAGCACAAGGAAAAGAAGGAGCATCAGATTCCATGTTAAATGAGGAGGCCTGGAGATACGTGTCTGTCTGTGGAACAATCCAGCACCTTAAGAAATGAAGACATGGTTGGTGGTGATTTATGCCAGGAGGTTAAACCTTACAGAATCAATGGCCTGTGAAGTCCATGGGCTGACAATGCTGGGCAGCCCATGGTCATTACATTTAGAGAAACCTACACTGGGAAGTACAATCAAGATCTCAAATTTAAGCACACAAATTTAATTGGCTTGCCTGTGTGACCTTTATATAGCTAACTTCTGCATATTCACAGGGAATATCTCTCACTCTGACCACCAAAGCGCTTCCTAAAAGGAATGTTACCTTATTGTAAATCAAGTTTCATTTGGATTAACCTTTACTTGGGTCCTTAAAAGGAGGCTGTTATGTATACATGAGGGGGGTGGTTGTTCTTACTGATGCTACAGTGTCACTGATGGTCTTGGTGAGGGTATAATCACTCATCCTGTGGCTGCATTCCTTGGTAGCTGCTCTTTGTAATTTTTCAGTGCAGAGAAAGATGCCAAAACCAAACTGCTGATTATGGTGGCAGTTGCTTGCCTTGGCTGTGTAAACCTGCACTGCTGGTCTTTTCCTACCATGCAGTACTTACCAAATGGTGCTTTTTTCCCCCATATCTGTGTGCAGTGTGCACAATGTAAGATGTTGGTGGAATGAGCAGTTACTCAATACATTGATCTCTCCTCACACTTCAGTGTGACACTATGCCTACTTCACAACCTAAATGCAGAGTTGCTAACTTCCTAAAGCCCTTTCTGTGGCATCTGAGTCCTTCACAAACACTAATGAATTTTCAAAAAGCAGTTGCTATATCCACCCTGTAGATTACGATGTGAGGCACAGAATTACTCAGATGGAAAATCTGCTTGGTGTGGGGGCTCAGCTGGGTACTCAGGCCCTTGTGGGCACTGGGCAGCACTGCGGCACCTGCCGTGCTCAGGGCTCGTGTCCTGTTCCGTTCAGTTGCAGCTGGGAGTCTGCCCTGCTGCAAACTTGGCACCAGGATTTCGAGTCAAGCACTCAGGACGTGAAGAGCAAACAGCTAACCACAACTTATGAAAAGTTTAAGTAATAACTAATTATTACACTGTTATTCTTTGGCAGAGGCAAGGTTGGATTCCCAGGAGAGCATTCAGCTAGGATACAGTCATTTCTCTTCCTAAAATTTCCTGCCTCATGCCATCTGTGCCTTCCAAGTTCTGCAGCATGCTGACCAAAGATCAACATATGGACATTTTTTTTTAGATGTGCATCCCTGATTTATGGCAAGAATAGGTTCATCCTATAAATCATCTATCTGTTTAGACCCTGCTATGACCCAGTTGGATCTGGATGTCATGAAGTGCAGTTACTGATGTTAAAAATAGTTTCCCACTGGAACCTAGATACAGCTTTTGATTACATAGCATCAGCTGAATTTGTAGCACTGACTGGAATTTGTCTATGTACTTAATGTATGGTTCAAATAACTAATTTATTGGGAAGTTCATGCGAGAAAGATGATAGTTGATGATCGGTGGGAGGTACGAGAACTGGTGACATGCATATAAAGCCTGTTCATAGAATCATAAAATCAATTAGCTTGGAAAAGACCTTTAAATCATTGCGTCCAACTGTTAACTCACCACTGCCAAGTTCACAATAAACCATGTTCCTAAGCACCACATCTAGACTACCACATCTTTTAAATCCCTCCAGGGATGGTGACTCCACCACTGCCCCGGGGAGCCTGTTTAATGCTGGATGACCATTTCAGTGAAGAAATTCACACATAGAATCACACAGAGAATCACTTACGCTGGAAAAGATGTCGGAGATGATGGACTCCAGCCTTTGATTGATCTCCGCTCTGTCAGCTAGACCAGAGCACTAAGTGACACATCCAGTCATTTCTTGGACACTTCCAGGGGTGGTGACTCCATCACCTTCCTGGGTACTAGGGCATTCCAATGCTTATCAACCCTCTTTGTGAAGAAATTTTTCCTGAAATATCCTGAGCTGGAAGGGATCCACACAGATCATCTAAGCCCAAGTCCTGGCCCTGCACAGAACAGCCCTGAGAATCACACCATGTGCCTGAGAATGTTGTCCAAATGCTTCTTGAACTCTGTCAGTCTTGGGGCTGTGACCACTTCCTTGGTTCTTTGAACTTAAGTTGAACTGGTAAGCCTCCTGAGAAGCTGCTTGATCAACAATGGACAAATCTTGTGATGTTATTACTGTCCTTGTTCTACCGTCTCAACAAAGAAACCTGTATGATGAACCTGTTATCAAGCTGAGTGGTGTCTGGACCAGACTGAGTGAGTCTGGTTTCTGAAAGAGGTAGGGCTAGAAACAAATTGAAGCAATCAATCATTGTCAGTGAAAGAGAAATGCTAACAGTATCTTCAGATGCTGGAAGTTTTTGGAGTGTGGAGTAAGAGCAACAGGCAGAGTAGCCAGTGGTCAGAGGGAGAGGCAACCTTGAAAGAAGTAGTCAACATGATGGAGATCTAATCTCCCTAAAGAGAGCTGAGCATGGTAATGGACTTCTCTCAATCAGCAAAATTTCCCCAGTATCAAATCTAAATATTCCTTACTGCAATTTAAGTTCACTACTTTTTGTTCTGTCAACAGCAGACACGGGAAACAGGTTATTCTCTTAGCCTTTTCAATTACTTTTATTGTCCATGTCTGGAAGACAGTCACTTTCTCCCCTCTTTCTGTACTTAGACTAAATAATTCAAACTTCTTCAGCTTTTCCCTGTGGATGTTGTGGTTCTTGGTGGTTCTCCTTACACTTCTTTGTTGTCTTTGGGATTAGCTCTCAACTTTCTTGAAGTCCAGGTCCCAAACTAGATGCCAGATTGTAGTACAGGTTGTACCAGTAGCATGTGCTCTAGGGGACTCCTTCAAATGCTTCACAGATGATGCTTTTATGTATATCTCCCAATATTTTACCTTCTTGTATTTTGTGTGATCCGTTATCCTGGGTGCAGAGTATTCTGTCCTTTGTTATTTGTCTAATTTTTTCCTTGTTCATGTTGCATTGCCTGTGACTGAGACAAGTTGGCTTCATTACACACACCTCCTGTTCTTTCTCCACTTTGCATTACCCTGTAACTGGGCCATTCATGTTTTTCTAAGGAAGGACAAATTTTCTGAGACTTCTTTTCCACTCGGTCATATTTTTCTTAGGAGTTGTGAGTTCACTGATTTTCATAGAAAGCAGACTTTATGGTCTTTATTTTGCTGTTCTTCCTCATCCTCATCACGAAAATGAGGAACACGTACTTCCTAATCTCAGCTACCTTTTCTCTACATTCTCAACCAGTTTCTCTCTACTGCTTGCAATCAAGTGGAAAGTGAGCTCTCTTCTACCCGTATTCAGAATAAACACATCACTAAACATCTTCTAAGAGTTTTCCTGACAATCTATTCTGTATATTTTTTTTTCTTAATAAATATGCAGATGCTAAATCTCCATGGCTTACAAATATGTACCTTTGGCTGATTCTGCTAGCTGCTCTCAAAACGCCTTGTCTGCATCATCTGCCCTGATTAGTGTCTCTGTGACACCACCCTTGTGCATTTCCTTGTCATTTATGTGTATGTTAATATTACAGTAACGTGGATTATTCCTCTCTCAGTTGTGCGACTTCGGTAGTAACTGGTTTTAAGAATCCCAGCATTTCTTGTTTATTTCCTGTGTTTCTTGCATTAGTAAACAAATACTTGAGATGTTCAGGGAATTGACTCACTGTCCTTCCCGGCCTTCTTGTGACCCTTGTGAATACAAAGCAAAGATACCGATCCCCACTTCTTGACAAGGTGGACTGAACATCAATCCAGTAATTTGTAGAACAGTGTTTTGGGGAACCCAGGCTCTTCTGCTGCTACCATTTATGCAGGCAAATGCTCATTTTCAAGATGTCTTTCTCACTGTCTTGCCCTTAAATCACAACTGGAAGAATAAAGAGTTCAAGGTGACTCCCCTGCTGCCTCACTCTCACTCTTTGCACCTTGCAGTTACTACCTGTCCCTTCAGTCTCTCTTCTAGCAGTATCCTTGGCACTCACGTGGATGAAGAGCATGAGGAAATAATCACTAAACTGGTGAGGCTTCCTCGTCTCGTTCCAGGAGTTTGAATGCACGGTTCTTGGAACAGGAGTACAGAGTACTGTGAGGTCTGCCCAGTTCAGGAAGATTTGATGCCACTTTTTGTCTCCTCCATGGAGGTTGTGTGTCTTCTGAAGAATGTGGTTTTCCTTCTTTCATATTTGGTGCTAAATCATCATTTGCTGCCTGGACCCTGGCTCCTTGATTTCAAAAGAAGATGCCTTCTTGGAAGAATGGCGTCTTCACCCCCAGCTGCTGATGCTTCAATAGACTACTGCAGCTTGCCAGCTTCCTGTTCTGCATCCCGATCTTAATAAAAGGTTTGAGAAGCAAAGTAAGTTAATTAGAAGCTCCTGTCCTGAGGTTTTCTCACACTTGGGTCTTGCATGAAGACCCAAGTCCTGGAAAGAAAGAAGCTATGAAGCATTGACTGAAGATATTTTCCCTTTTCAGACTGAGAGGTGCATAAGAGAACAGTGTTGGCTGTTCCACAGGTGGGACTGACCTGTTTTGCTTCCTGACACTAGTAGTATTGATGGTGCCAGGAGGATTTGCAATTCCACACCAAGCCACAAAACATTTCAGAGATAAATGAAATGTTATTGACAGGTTTTAGTTAAGAAGCAACAGTTAATGAAAACCTATGACTCCTACTGTGAGGTCTGAGATGATGTTAAGAGTGTTAGCAGTGTCTTGTTAGGAGAGAAAAGGTGCATGGAAAATCACACAAATACTGACACTAAGATTCTGATGAGTCTTTTAAATATGAAGGTAAGATGGGGAGGTCCTGTATGAACATAGTGGGATCCTATTATATTCATGGGATAACTGCTGGAGATGAGGGACTGTATCCCTAGACATCATGACCAAGGATTAGAATTTGCTGTACCCACCCACAATATATGTGGAATGGGTAGTACTCATATATCCCATGAAAAGTATTCGAGCTAACAGAAAGAGTTACAGAAATTGTCTGAATGAGATGATTGCTTTGGAAGCCTCTTTTAAATAGAAGTAGATTTAAGCTGTGTCAGATGTAGGTCTATGTTGACTGATGATTCAAGGGTTTTTGGATGCAGAGTGTAGGTGCAGATCCTAACAGATAAAGTGAGCCCTGAATGCAGTAAACTGAAATTGATGGCACATCACAGTGATTTAAATTAATCATGTGCTGAAAGTCTGGTTTTGCTTACGTTTCAAGATTTTGACTCTGCCTCCCTTTTTACCTTTGAAGTTAACATTCACTGCAGAGTGATCTTTGTTTTCTTCCAAGCGCTTTCATCCTCTGCCTCAGGCCATCCCATGTACATGGGAGGAGCTCTGTGTGAAAGGTTTTTTCAAATCCCTCCTTAAAATTAATTTCTGCTATGAATCTTATGAGCAGTGATAAGCTGCTACTGTTTGCTGTGCTGCATGTGGTGTTCACCTCATTACTCACCACTTTTCCCACCGCATGTACATTTATTTTTGGCTCAAGCTCTGCCCTTTCAAAATAAAGGAGCCTATTGTGCCAGAAGGTATTACCTTGGTAAGACCAGTTCTGCTTCAGACCTTTGCAGCTGTCTGAGGATGTCAAAGCATAATCTGGCTGTGAAAATGGTATTTTAGGGTAAAGATAGGCCTCTGAGGCTTCGTTGGGACAGTGAGTCCACCAATTCCTTTTATGATATTGGAAGAAAAAAAATGAGTTAATGTCAGATCCTGATAATTTGTCCCCTAGGAGTCTGATTCTCCTCCTACTTCACTTTCTAAAGCGTTGCTTTATTTGACCTGTTTAGACTCCAGCATAGTTCCTACAGTAGCTTGTATGTTGCTATATGGATAGCATCCAGCCTCGTGGCATAACATCTACTGGCAATCCATACCCTGCTGAATTGCACCTGTGCTCTGGAGAGACCAATCCAGGATTAGGCACGGTGAGCAAGTCTTTTCTTAGAGCAATGGAACTAATACAGCTGAGCTGTTACATCACTACTCGGGGATATTAACCTAATTCCAAGAGTAGTACAGATATTTAGCAAGGTGTTGGGCGTTTCTTTGCTGCACACCAGATATGTGCCTTTAGATTCCTACAGGTAGCATTCACTTCCAGTCTGTAATTCTCTGCAAGCAAACTTTGGAGGTAAAATGAGTGTTGCAGGCCAACTGAAACAGATGACCTGGCTCTGGACTGGACCCAGGATTACAGTATCCTCCAGAGCTGAACATGGCAATTACTTTGTGATGCCTACCCACAACAGCAGAAAAAGCAAAAAGATTATGTGTTCTTGAGATCTGATGAAAAAAGATGCAATACCTCTGGTGATTTTAAAAGTAGGCACAGTACATTTATGCAAATTGGACAAATGGGGGTACTGACTGGCTTGCTTTTGCAAGCCTCCAGCTGATAACAATCTGCTATTGGGATAAATTTTTTATTGCCTTGTCCAAAATCCAGTGTGTTGAACAATCATATCATGGGTTGTCTCCTCCCTCTGTCTGGGTTGGCCCAGTGCCACTGTCCTCAGTTGTACAGTGCCAGTTCATACCAGCTGGGACTCCCGACCATGATTTGCTTATTCATCAGGTTCCAAGGGGAAAATATAAATAGTACTTAACTCTCTTATTGCTCTCTACAGGAAAAAAAAGAAAAAGAGAAAAGAAAAGGAAAAGGAGTCTCATCTACATTTAAACAGAAGAGAAAAGCTAAATACTGTTCAAGGTAAAGTACTGAAATTTTGGTGTCTCAAGGAAAAGGGCAAAAAGCTGATATTGTCCCATGAAAATTGATAGAAACACTATCACTGACTGGTGGATGTAGAATAAATCTTCAAATTGTCATAAAGGCCCTTTAGGAAATTCAGATAGCTTTCAGAAGAATTCAGCATTTCATTGCTTCTACCAGTGCTAGCAATATATTGATTTTTTCTGTGATTGCACATAAAGGCAGCAGCCAGTTTGGGTCTTTACCACATTCAGAGATATCTGTTGGAAGAACTTGCAAAATGCTCAGCTTTTCTCAAAGCAGTTGCTTTGTAGTGAATATGAAACAGAATCTGAAGCAGAAAGCAGCATCCTCCTTATTGTCCCCGCACTTCCCAGGAAGCGCCTTTCAGTGTCTGATGGGTCAGGCTGCCTGTCAGCTCCCAGCACTCCCAGGAGTACGGTTCAGAGGCTCAGACTTCCAGCTGGGACTTTGCTGGATTTAGCTGAGCCAGAATTGTGGGAGAAATCTTAGCCTAGTCATGTTAAGTAATCCCTGTATTCCAGCTCTTACACCATTGACTATTGTTAGAGCTTACAGAACAAAAATGTTGTACACTGCATACAGCAGCCAAAAGCACAGCAAAGAATATCTTTTGTCCCAGGTTTCAAACAAGTTCTAAGTTTTTTTTCATGCTACTTAGTTAAGTGGATAAAAATCTTATCCCTCAGGAGAACAAAACCAGAGCAAAGTCGTTGTACACCCAACCAGCTGTAGGTAACTGAGCCTGCTTGGTGTTGCACAATGAATTAGTGCCACCTACAGTGTGAAATGGGTCTTGAAGACGGAAGGCTGTCAGAGGTTTAAACTACACACAAAGCAAAACAGCATGAACAAAAAATTACCTTACAGTTTAGAAACAAATAAAGACATGATTAAAAGCCAGAATGAATTAAAGGCTTTCTATGTATTAAAATAGCAATAGAAAATTTAACATCGTTTAATAAGTGTTTTGCTTTTGAATATGCTTGATTCCAACATAGATCGACGTATTCATATTTTAGAGAGTTTTTTTCACAGCTCATTTGTTTTTGCTGTTGTTGATCTAACTGACCTTGAAGTAAATGACAAAATGTCACCTGGTGCCCTTCTTAATAAGCCTTATGCAATAGCATGTCAAACCTGCTCTGGGTCCTCTGGTGTCATTGGTATTACTTACCTAGACTTCAGGAGGAGAGAATCTGAACCCAGTTAAATAAATTCCATATTGTGTAGTTTTCCTTGTTAATGCAGTTAATCAAAACCTAAGAGCATGTTGCCCTTTTGAAGTGCTGTGCTCTTGACCAAAGCACATGGACATTTGATTAGGTTTTACCTATTCACCTAGGAAGTTGTCTCCATTATCTCATATGTGCTCTGTTCAGGCAGTAAATCAAAAGGGGGGATTTTATGATGATAAACTGAATGATTCATTTTTTTCTCCCCTTGTACAGTCTCGCAGCAAGAGGGCTAAGCTTGATTGCTCTTCAGCCTTTATATGCCATAAATACAATATGGGATGGAGAATGAGTTTCTGACAGCTGGATGTGAAGTTATCCTAAACTCTTACACAAATTGGCAATCAGGTTCTGAAAGCAAGAGCAGCTTCTCAATTTCTGCAGCCCCTCAGTGCCTAAGGGGAACCTCTAACAATGATCTCTGAGAGACACTGATAGAGATTGACTTCTCCATTTGCCATTACTGATATTTCTAAAATTAAATAGATTTGAGAATAGGAACTGAAGAAGCAGGCTCTGATCTCAAGGTCCCTCACAACCTTCCTCACTGCTCCCCTCCCTCTCCTTTCCTCTTTGCTTGTATTCCTCCTCAGTATTTATATGTCTTTGCACTTAGAGCCATTGTTTTCTTATGTCAGTGATATTATGTCTATTGTACTTAGAGTAATACAAATTCAAGAACATATTTTCTCTTTTTTTTATACATGCCATGCAGAGCAGACTTATTGAATGTTGAAGCAATACTTGCAGTAATATAATGTACCAGCCATTCTTTCCAGGAAATTCATAAGTATTTAGGAATACCTAATCTCATTGATTAGTATGGGTATTGATAGATCCATGCAGAGAGCCCACACCAATTGTGAAAACCTTGTTTGATTTTCTTAGGCTGGGAGCAGTCAGGCATCGATTCATGCCATCAAATGTCACTACTTAAGCAAGGTGTCTTTGTTAGGAGCACAGCTACTCTTAAAGTCAGTAGAGGAAGAAGGCCATCTGCATGGTAGATTCAGCTTTTAGGTGCACATTGGTAGAAAGGGAGGATCTATACAATTGAAGAAATCAAAAACAACAATAGAAAGAATTTAAGGTGTCCATGCTCCTAATTTAGATACCTCAACAAAGTCTGGGGGATGAATTCACTGGAGATAGGAGCTGAGAAGAAGGACACTATTAATATTTTTTTTCCCTTTAGAATCAAAACGGCTATAGGATTATGAACAAGAAGCCTGTTATGTCTCTGTTCAAGGACACAAGAATTTATCAGCTGTTTTTCTTAGAAGAAGGACTATGTTAAAGAAATACCTACTTTCAATTTTTCTTCTGCTCAGAAACAACCTGTTGAATATCAGATACTCAGTAAATGCTCAAGGCAAAATGCTATCTATAATTAGCTTGTAAATGGTTTGTTTATTCAAAACGCAGTGATGGCTTCAGTGTTATTAAGCCTGCTTGGGCAATGCTCTTGAGCAATATATATTCCGGATTATTAACATGCAGCATCTGATTCCAGCATTTGGTTCTTCTCTCTGATACATTCTAGAAATTCAGGAGGAACTTCACCCAAGGGAATGAGCTTTTCCTCTTCGGAACGGGAGCGGGGCTGAGCTCTGCGGTCCGCAGGTGGCGGTGTGCGCCCTGGAGAGACAGAAACGCCCAGGGCGCGGCCCGGGGACACGCAGGTTACCCTGCGGGGGGGTGCATCCACCTTGGCCAAGTCCCATTGTCGCATTAAAAAAAACCCAAAAACACTTTCAGCCTTTTCTTCCAAAAGGGCTTCCCGTGCAGCTTAAACAAGTGTTCCACTAAGGTTCAGAAAGAAAAGGTCATGAATTTATGTTGTAACTCATTTAGATTGTGTCTATTGCAAAGCTTGTTGTTCTGTTTCTAAGGAAGCAGCTCACAGTAGAATCACCACCAAATCCTCTGTATTCTACTATAGTTATTATTGAGTTGCAATTTATGGAAAAAAAATATTACTGATATCAGGCATATTTATAAATGTCAAATGTATTTAATTTTATTGAAGGTAGTTTTTAAAAATGTGTCCAAGTAGTAGAAATGGAATTTATTTTCTTCCAAATATGAAACTTATGGAGGACAAGTTAAAATGTTAGAAATTTCTCATTAAAAGAAAATAAACCCCAGCCTTCACAAAACCTCAAGGTAATTACGGTTACTTCATTTTCAAATTAGATTCTTACATTTTACCATAGTTCTACAGGTTAAATACCACTATCAGTACAATTGCCCTAAATTTATATTGCTGTAAGACTCCTGTTTTGAATTCTTCTGTATCTTGATGCATCTTTAATCTTTTATGACAGTGATAGTTCAGAAACTCATTCATTCCTACTGAAATGTTTTCTTCTGAGAAAAAGCAAAGACAATCACAAATAGTTTTTCAAAGATAACATCAAGAGATTTATTCGTGTGTGGGAGTATTATTATAGACAGATCAGGAAAAAACCCACAAAAACCCCAATGGTTAAAAATTCTCTCTTCAATAATACCATTGGAGTCTTTTTATCAGGACTGTGGATCTGAAGATTAGTGATAATGAGTGATGATTTTCAGAGAAGTTTCAACATGTGTTTAGTTCTGTATGTTCTATTCCCTTTAAAATAAGGATTTCAATGTTTATATCCAGGGAGGGTCAACAGTTGTCTGTGCAGCAGGCTTGGTTCCCTCAGATGATATTCTGAAACCAAGTACCATGGAAAATATGACCCAGCATTAACTTTCTGCACACTCGACTCACCTTTTTAAATAAGATAAACAAGTGGCCTATTGCAGAAATCAAACTGCTGAAACTGCACTGTTATCTACATCTTCCCCCAGGAGCAGATGAGGGAGAAAATGAGCTACAAAATCAGGTGGTCAGTACTGTCTCTGTATGTTAATTGATTTGGCACTAATAGGAAGATTATAACCTGTATCACTGTACCAGTGGCCAGAGAACCTGTCCTAGAACCTGCCCTCTCAGCTAAGGTGCAAGGAAATGGTACTAGCTAATGAACAAGGGACCTCAGCAATTCCAAACCAAATTATTCCAGTGATAGCAATCTGAAGAGCAAATACTCTTAAAAGCAGGGCTCTGAACCAGTGAAGGAGCAAGGAACCACCCTGTGGGATCAGGTGTGTTAGGAAAAACACAGAATGTATTTTTATGGTAGCCAGGAAGACGAAAGCTGCTGGCTAAGCTGTGCCAGGAGAGCTTTGAAGTCCTCCTGCCATTCTGAAGGGACCAATAACAAATCTAGGAACAGCAAAAGGCTTTTCAAATCTAAACTTAATGTGAGAAAACTCCTAGTGTTCACAAGTGGTGTATAAGTGCTGTCTGGAGGGTTGGCAATGCGAGTATGGAGCAGGCTGGAGCAGGCTGAGCATCCCCAGGCACTGAAGGAGACAGACTGAGTGAGGAACAAAAGGGCCAGTGCTGAGCCAAGAACAGCTGGGCCTTTTGGGGGACACTTTGACAAATATTGTTCACTGCCATGTGAAAATAGCCGTGGTCTGGCTGTCAATGCCAGGGTGCAGCACTGTCGTGAGCAGAGGGCTTATGGCAATGGAGAAGAGTGGTTTGGATTTATAGCTCAGTTACTGGAAGGTGTGTGAACCAAATACATTCAGGTGACACCAAGATGACCACAGCTCACAGCTGAAGTGCAAAAACCAGATTTTTTCCATCATCTCACTCGCTGGAGGATTCCAAAAACAAACGGAGGCACATATGCTGCTAAGCTCATTTTAGCAGGGACAAAATGTGGCTAGGTCTGAGTCCTGAGTTACAGGAAAAAAAGGGGTCTTGGGCATGCACAAATCTTCTCCAGGCTGTCTTACATTCTCCAAACTTATCTCCCTTCCCCCTTACGAAAAGGCCTCCAGCCTGCCTGAGGAATGCTGTTATGTTTGTTAACAACACTTTGTTATCTGGGTGAGAAAGCTCTTCTGTAGTAGACAGAAAACAACCCAAAGCAAACATAAATACATGAATTTTCTCACACTGAGAGAAATATCTCCCAGGTGCAACGTTGGTCTTTGAGTGAAAACAATTCTAAAAACATCTTATTTTCCTCTCTCCTTGCCAATCTTCCATTTTTAACCCTTTCATGCCCACAGAAGATTTGATAGAAAAATAAGATTATATCTTGTTTTCTAGTGAATGTTCAGAAAGCTGAAAAATAAGTGGCAAGCATGGCAAGATTAATGAGAGGCAGTGTTGCTATTGTAGGACAGTGTTTGATTTCATTTTAATACAGGAATTACTGCTAGAGTAGTCTAAACAGGAGATAGAAAGGAGAATCTCAGAATAAATTTATGAAGTTTCCAATCCTCACAACTGTAGAGAAAGAGAAAGGTAATATAGAGAGCATGAAACACAAGAGCAAATACCTGAAAACAAGTAGTAGAACTCAAACCCCATTATTTTAAAATATCGTGTATCATATTTGTGAGACAATCTCTTGCTGTTATGGGTCTGTCTCAGGAAGCTTGGTTGTGTTGGGTTATCCACCGTGTGCTTAGCTGCTATTGCCTCAGCTGATGAATGTAAATCAGTCTTTTGCTTTCTAGTTACTTAAGACACATCTTTCAGACATATTTATTTCTGGATAAATTCTGTATTTGTTACAGACAGGCAGGATATTTAGTGTTTGGGGAGAATTTACAGGAAAAAAAAAACTTGTTGTCTCATCCTCCATAAAATCGAGCAGTTAAATTTACCGAGATAACAAAACCACAGGTCTGGCAAATAACATGCCAGATATGTCTGTTTAATTCACTGATCCACCACTGTTTGTTTGTGTAGACTTCTAACTCTTTTCTCTTCACACCTTGCTAACATACTCTGCACATTGTCAAAAACCCTCCTGCTGAGGCTCTCCCCACCATCAGTGTGGTGCAGGCTGTCTTAGAAGTGAGCTTCAATGGTATACTCTGATGAGAAGCCTAGAGAAGGATGCTACTGTTATCTGATTAGGGATTTGATAATTAAAGGCAGGAGAAAGCACAGCAAAAATTAATAAAATGTATTTTGAAATGAGTAGAGAATTTAATAAATTGCTTGTTTACTGCAGCTGAGTAGAAATCTGCATGTTATGGGCACAGAATTAATCTATCAAAAATGTCCATACTGGAAATGGCACAGTCCGTAGCTGAGGGGAGGATTATTTATTTCCCTGCCTCTCCACCTCTGAGTGCAAAAGTAACACATTTTAGACAGATATGCACAGACTCTCAGATGTCTGATTGCTGTGGCTGAAAGCTGACTAGCTATAAACCAGCCCCAGTTTGCAAGATGAGTTGCTTAATTAGCACGGTGCTGGTTCCTGGGCTAACAGCTCCTAAGCTTGGGCTTAGTGCCACGACACTGTAGCTCTCCAGCATCCATCCAGTTCTGCATGCAGAGGAGTAGACGTGTCTATCTCTGTGCCTGCCCAGCTACTTGTGTGCTTAAATAATCTCCTATCAGAAATGCTGATAACATTTTGCTGCCTTTGTCTGTTACTCTGTCACACGTTTTGCTTTGTTGCTGAACCCAGGCAGGTGACTTGACATTTCCCTGATGTGGACGGCTGCTCTCCCAGCAGGGAAGCCTCACAGCTTCACTGTACACATGGATTAATGATGCTTTGGGTAGGATGTGCAGGAAGGAGATATTCTCTGCAGTGGGAGCAGGGCCGTGTTTTATTCAAGGTACTGGTCATTTATGAGTCAGTTTCTTGAATGAAGGTAGTAAGTGAACTGCAAACGGGATTCCAGAGAGTGTGTAATTGGGGTGCAAGCAATTTGTGAGGAGAGACACATGCATATTAATATAGGGGAAAAAAGACATTTAAGGTTCTGGTAGATGGGAGGACAGACAGCTTTCTCCATTTTACTCACAACATCAGCAGCAGAGACAAACTCCTCCCCCACCCCGGGCTCAGCAGCATAACCCAAGGAGCCCGTGGGAGGTGGCTGCAGCATTGCCAGGTGCTCCTCTCCCAGCCAGCGAGAACAAACACACACTGCTGCTGCTGCTGACCCAGGGACAGGTGTTGGTGCTTCTTGCACCCAGCTTAAAAAACAAAGGGACTTGACTGTCAAGCAGTCTTCATTGAAGAGAATTCAGCATTCTACAGGCTTCGAGCAATAGAAAATAACAAAGGACTGAGAAATTCCTGGCAGCAGTAGTCACTTGTTAGTCAGGATATCCCAGCTGTGCTCTCTCCTCACTGGGCTAAAATAATGGGCCCTATAATGCATTGTGGATCCCGACTCTTCTGCTTCAGGTCTGCCAGTTGGAGCAGCCGCTGGATCCGCAGCTCCCCACCTGAGGACAAAGTGGGACTGCTGGTGAGTTCTGCCTTTGAGCCTTCACTTTTTTTTT